>CM040240.1:291812391-292206124 GCA_022545495.1 Chrysanthemum lavandulifolium
GTTTGTTTCTACCGCTATACCCTTATCCCGACTGGTGCCTCCGGTACCTTTGTCGGTCGGTTTCTAGCACCGATTGGAAAGGAGTAGTAAAGGCGGTGCGCGGTGGGTCTACTCCACTCGTGGTGGTGTAGTGGCTTGGTTGTTCCCGAGTGCGGTTCCACCGGAGGAAGATCAAATCTTGGCACGATCCCTTATTTTTAGCGGTTGGTTGTCCCAATTTGCTTAGGGTTAGCCCACTTTGCGACTTCTTCCCGTGAGGTCCGATCTGCGATCGGCGATTACCGTGCTTTGTCATTCTAGTGTTGGTTCTTAGTGTAGGTCCCGGATGGCGCCACTTGTTGATACAAAGTTGGACGTTCGATTTGGAGCTCGGTTCTTGTACCAATTGAGAATTGTTGCTTGAGACCTGCGCACTAAGAGACAAGAAACACCGTTAGGCTTACAGTGGGATTGTCTCACGATTATCCTCGGCGTGAGAGTGAGTAATCGGTTTAGGGTTTAAGGAGTTTAGGGTTATGAGATCGTACCTTAAACGAGGGATATAATTCCTTTATATACGCACGGAATCCTTGTTGGTTCGTGTTCCCCACCTTTCGGCGTATCCCGCCTAAGTCGGTTGGGAATGATTATCTTCTTATTTTAGAAGATATCGGATATCTATTCCATAAATAGATATGGGCTTGGGCTTTCGTGAGCCCAAACGCGTATTGATATTGGCCCCGTTCGTACCGGGCTTGTAAGTAGTGGACTGTAGTCGGGTTCATGGCCCAACTCCAGACTATACGTCATCAGGACCCGACAAAGAGTCTTTGGACATATTCGTAGAAATTGCATTTCGATGTCTCGCGGAAACTCAAGTGCAACGCCCAACAATAGATGGCGTAATCAACGAACTCAAGAGGGCGTTAAAGTGTCAGGTAAGTCAATCCTTTATATTATTATTATTTTTTTTCATATTGACGTTACCTTTATTTGAACTACTACCTCAAACTTCGCTAACTAAAAAACACTTTACAAACAACATAATTAATGAGCTAAAAGAAAAATATCAATATTATTTAGAATTATGTGTAGTTTAAATAAATAACTATTGAGAGACTATTTTCAACTACTCATTTATGTCTTTGGAATTTTAATTTTAATGTAAATGTATCGAATGAAAAATATACAATTTAACTAATTCATATAATACATTCCCTAGAAATGTAAAATATTAAAAAATTCAATATCATAGATTCGACAAAAATAATTTTCAGATGTACAGATTTGACTAATTATATTTTAGTAAAAAAATAACTAGCCATTTATTAATTTAATTTAGTCAATGGTGGTAAAAAGATTCCAGTTTGCCAAACTGAGGGGGTACTAAAATATTTCTTTTTTAACCTATCAAATCGACTAACTGTCTGATGATTCACAGGAGAACCACAAGGACAACCTCAAACTGTCACTTGACGACATAAAGTTGGCGACACAAAGCTTCAGTCAAGACAATCTCATTGGACATGGGGATTTTGGGAATGTGTACAAGGGTCACACTCATGGGCATAACTTCATTGCAGCAAAGCGGTTGGGTAAGAAATCTGCTGAAGGGGAAGCTGAATTTATGACAGAGCTGGAAATCCTCATGGAGTATAAACATGAAAATGTCATTGGTCTTGTAGGCTACTGTGATGAAGAGGATGAGAAAATTATTGTATATAAGTATGCATCCAGAGGAAGTCTTGATAAGTACTTGAGCGATGATAGTCTTACGTGGGTGAGGCGGCTTATAATTTGCATCGATATTGCAGTCGGTTTGGAGTTTCTTCATGGAACTGTTTCAAGTCCAGAAATGGTAATACATAGGGACATCAGCAGCAACAATATTCTACTGCTTGATGATTGGAAAGCAAAAATTAGTGATTTTGGGCTATCCTTAGTATGTCCAACAAATCAGGATGTAGACTATGTCATCGACAATGTTAGAGGCACAATTGGCTATCGTGACCCACTATACTTGAAAACAGGCTTCTTAACCAAAGAGTCGGATATATTCTCGTTGGGTGCGGTCTTATTCGACATATTGTATGGGAAACTATCATCCTTAAAATTAGATGACGAGTATCTTCATTTACCCTTTTTGGCTAAACAACACTATTACTTAGAAAAACTTGATGAGTTAGTGTTCGAGAGTATCAAAGAACAGATTGTGCCAGAGTCATATATCACCTTTACAAGTTGCCCTTAAATGCTTACATCACAGAGAGAAAGACAACCAACAGTGATGAAGTGGTCATACAACTCAAGAAAGCATTGGAATTTCAAGTAAGTTTCTATATTTTGACAAAATTTGCCAACTTGAGATTCGTATATATCTAAACTATAACCTTTAATTGTGTTATAAACCGTATGAAACATGAGTTTATTAATTGATTAATGTATATACAGGAGGATTATGAGAAATGGGAGCCCAAATTGCCTAAAGACTATAAAGCAATAATCCATATGTCAAAGCGCCCAGAAATCTATTCTACCAAAAAGAAAGAGGAACTTTACAACATTTTTTCTAAAGGAATCCTCCTTCAACAGGACAAAGTGGTATTCAGTTCATTCTTGTAGCTCGTTTATTCGGTGTTTCCCATTTTCTATGTGTCTTCTTCGTATTGAGAGATAATTCAAAATCACACATGCATTTATAAATCATACACATTGAGTCTGACTTTTATTTCGGTTGTATAACAGTTGTTGTCATTCGTTGGTAACGGAGAAAGAAATGAAATGGTTTCAGCCACAATGTTTTCCTACACAAACAGCTGTTCACATGAGTGGAAATCTCTTCCAGAATCAAGGTTATTCTCTCTAC
The DNA here is from genome assembly GCA_022545495.1 of Chrysanthemum lavandulifolium. NCBI lineage: Eukaryota > Viridiplantae > Streptophyta > Magnoliopsida > Asterales > Asteraceae > Chrysanthemum > Chrysanthemum lavandulifolium. The sequence continues at coordinate 291,815,237 of CM040240.1, forward strand.
CTCTCCGCCTTTGTTAGTTTTAAGTGATAATCAAATTAAACATATCACTACAACAATCGGATGGACGGGCGAGGAGACTTTCGCCGGGGACTTATAAAGTCCCCGGCGAAAGTCGCTAAACGACAAAATTGAATCTGACGTGGAACATGAATTCGCTGACTTGTTGTAAAAATTTCAACACACACTTTCCGCGGGGACATGTCCCCGGAAAAAGTTAACTGGATTTTGACCGGATAGTCAATATTCAACGCATTCTTTCTCCGAGGACTAGTCCCACCGAAAGTGTATTTTACGTTCACCAAAGTTTGACCAAAAGTCCAAAGCATGCTAATTGTGCGGGGAAAATTCCCTAAACTCTTCCCGGACATGTCCCCAAGAAAATATATTTAAAAAAATACACTTTATTGCAACTATTAATACATAACTAAAACCCGTTGCTTGGAATAACATAAATAACCCAATCGTCAATATATATCTTTACTCGAGTTCTTGATACCAAACACTATTATATTGTAACATATCCCGAACATATAATAAAAGTTGATCAAATATTTAAACAAGTTACTACCTTGAGCATAGAGTTGCCATTGATGTCTAGTTCTTTTTCCAACAGGCAAGTTAAAAAAATCCATTATGATCAAACAATGTTGTTTAAGAGTTTGAATTTTTTGAAGTGATTTTTTGTGATGATCATATGAAATGAACTGTTTTTGAATGAAGAATATAAAGCATCAGCGACAACTGGCTAGTGTGTGTTTTCTTGGTGTAATAAGTACGTGAGAGAGATACGAGTTATGGCGGGTTTTTTATAGTAATTGATGTGATTTTTTTGTAAGCACGCTAAGAAATTTACTTCTTTTTAAAGTTACTTTTTTAGTAATGTTTAGTGGTACAAGTTGGTATGTTAGAGTTGAGTTTTGGTAACATAAATTGACGAAAAGTAAGGATCGTAAATTGAGATTGTTAATGTGATGGGATATGATGTAAGGCTGTAAGAGTAATTATAGCGCACGAAAGTCGCCTTTTATTCTTGGAGGTACCGTCGAATAGTTGTAACAATAAAACTCTTACATTCACGAATATGGTAATCATGACAAAGTACTCACAAATATAGAGAACGAGTTGGCCATAGCACCTATAGTTGGTCGTTTAACATGATATGTATGCCATAGCACCTATATTCGGTCGTTTAACATGATACGTATACCATAGCACCTATACTCGGTCGTTTAAAAATGATAGGTATACCATAGCACCTATAGTCGGTCGTTTAACATGATACGTATACCATAGCACCTATACTCGGTCGTTTAACATGATACGTATACCATAGCACCTATACTCTGTCGTTTAAACATGATACGTATACCATAGCACCTATACTCGGTCGTTTAACATGATACGTATTCCATAGCACCTATAGTCGGTCGTTTAACATGATACGTATACCATAGCACCTATACTCGGTCGTTTAACATGATACGTTACAGTGTACCAAACGTTTTGTGGTTTACTGAGTACAACATTTGATCGTATAACAGAGGGCATTCATGGCGTCCAAGGTAACAACAATGGTAGTTCACCAAGAAGCTAAAAAGAATGAACAATGGTAGTTCACAATTGATGTGTTATTAATTTTAGTTATTGTCAATGATAATAAATATTTTTTTCAATAATTTTAGTTAAAACACCTTTTGCCGGGGAAATGTCCCCGGCAAAAGTTTTCCCGATTTTTTTATTTTCCCTCCCACCTTTTTACTTTATCCCGCCATAGCCTTCCCCGGGGACATGTCCTCGGGAAAAGTCTTCCTAAAAGACAAACATAAACTTCCCCGGGGACTTGTCCCCGGCGAACACGTATCGTAAAAATGACTTCAAATATTAATCTCATCTGTTTCACAAATGAGATGAAAAAAAAAAACCACCAAAATCAGCAGTTGCTCCTTCATCTTCATCAATTATTGACCTCAGTTATTAATCTCAGCTCCTTCATCTTCACCACCGAACCACCTGCACCACCACTACATCATCACGCCGCCTCCATCACCACTACATAACGGTTCATTCATTTTCTCTTCTTACTATATATTGAGCATTGATATTTTATAACTCTTTGACTAGATTTGAGGGGAGGGGTTATGTTTCTGGCGTGATATTACTCCATATATGTATTTTTTTTCTTGGTAATATTTGGCTGCGCAAATGATTAATATTTTCATTTGGTAATATTTTGTTATGACCAGTTTTTGTTAGGACCAGTTTAGCTTATTTTCTTTTTCCTATTACTAGTTTATGGCTTCGGGTGATCAGGCGGGGTTTTCTCATTCATATAAAGTTTGTATAAAGTGTATAAGTCTAAAATGGAAGTAGGCTGCTGAGATGGAAGTTATTTTCACCTTTAAGACTGCTAATAACATTTTTGTAGTTTTAGTTGCTAGTTTGGTTAAGCTTTGTGTAACTACGTGTATAAAAAAAGTAAAAGTGAAAAGTTGTCGAGTTATAATAACTTTCAGTTTTAGTTGACATCATAGTTATAATAACTTTCAGTTTTAGTTGACATCATAGTTATAACAACTTGTATAATCTAAGACACAAAAGTTTACGGCATGCGAGTTAAAATTTGTTTATCTAAAGGGATAGGAAGATCGAATTACGAATAGTGGGATGTAGAATGATGAATCAGCCATTAATACGTTTGTTTATCTAAAGGGATAGGTGTTAGCATGGTGGTTTGAGTGTAATAGTTGGTATTAATTTCAAAATATCAGTAACCTGTATACTATTTTCATGTGGATCAATTAATTATATATTCTAGTGTTGATTATTGTTATAGTTAAATAATTGATTGGTTGAAGAAACATTTAGTTTGTCAAATTTAAAACATGTTAACACCTACATGAAACTAGAAAAGTCAAAAAAAATAATAATATGTGCTTTGCTTTTATACTTGTAGGAATATAGTGTCTCTTGTCACGGAGTGCAAGCGCGACCACGGTATGAGAACAAAAGGTAAGATATGTCGTTGCGTATTTTAAATAGTTTAGGGTTTTAGGTAATGAGAACTATCCAGCATCGGGTATCAAAAGACCCTTTAGGGTTGAATTGGTCATTTAACAATTAGGGTAGGAGAGTAGGATGGTGGATTTTGGGACGTAAACCAAGATCTTGGCAAGGTGTTGGGGTCCACCCCTTTCATGTGCAATAGCACTTTAACTATGTTAATGAGATCATGTTGTTTCATTTGCTTGTGATACAAAAGATTTGATCATGTTTGCTTAAGACTTTTTGAACAATGTGTCTAGGGTTGAGGGTTAGTGTGTCTAGTTAAAGTGCTATTACACCATTTCCCGACAACATTTCATTCTGTTTCTTACAATGTTCTTCCAAAAAACTCACCAAATTCTCTCTTATATTATCAAACAACAAAAATGAAGTTAGCGGCGGTGACACGTGCAGTGGCTTCTCTGATGGTTTACGGCGAGGAGGTACACGGTTTCTTGGTCCACAAGATACAGGAAAGTGTACATCCCATTTCTTGTTACGGTTTGTTATGGTTACCTGATGATGAGGATTGAATCTTGAAGGGTAGAAAGGTGGTGCAAAAGGGTTTAGCTTGGTTTGAGAGTGTTTTTATTGTGTGTTTTAGTGTGTGTTTTTGGTGACAAACTCAATGAGTATGTGTGAGAGAGAGGTCGGAGATGATAAGAAGAGGTATGAAATGGTGTGTAATGATAGAGATATAATGGTGGCGAGAGATATGAAAGGGTTTGTGAGGGTGCCTCATTAACTCCACTTCACCGCCATCACTATCATTACAAACCCTTTCATCTATCTTTATATAATCTCACCCCTCTCTCACACACACACATGGAGTTCTCACCAAAAACACGAACACGCTTATGAACTCTCAAATCGGGGCTAAACCATTTTGCACCACATTTCTACCTTTCAAGATTCAACTCTCATCATCGGTAACCATTACAAACCGTAACAAGAAATGGGTCAGACACTTTCTGTATCTCTTGTACCGGCGTACCTCCTCTCCGTAAACCATCGGAGAAGCCACGTGTCACCGCCGCTAAGTTCATTTTGTTGTTTGATAATATAAGAGAATTTGGTGAGTTTTTGGAAGAACATTGTAAGAAACATAATGAAATGTTGTCGGGAAATGGTGTAATAGCACTTTAACTAGACACACTAACACCATTCTCATGTTTTCACCAACCCTCAACCCTAGACACATTGTTCAAAAAGTCGTAAGCAAACATGATCAAATCTTTGTATCACAAGCAAAATAAACAACATGCTCTCATTAACCTAGTTAAAGTGCTATTACACATGAAAAGGGTGGACCCCAACACCGCCAAGATCTTGGTTTAGGTCCCAAAATCCACCATCCTACCCTCCTTCCCTAATTGTTAAAATGACCAATTCAACCCTAATGGTTTAAAGAGTCTTTTTGATACCCGATACTTGGATAGTTCTCATTACCTAAAACCCTAAACTATTTAAAATACGCAGGTTAAGCTTTGGACAAACCCGAAGATATCGGAAGTCAACTGACAAAACCACCTGGCGAACACGAGTTCGAGCCTTATGTGTTAGGATATGTTTGTAAAGAATAACATGGTTAGGATTCCCGCTAAATGGATTATGTTAGGATATGTTTGTAGAGAATAACATGGTTAGGATTCCCGCTAAATGGATTATACGTATAGTTTTGGACCATTGGCGATTTTGGAAACAAATTTTATGTTATCGATTGTGTTGTAGCGAATTTGGACCATTTGGTTATATATGATATTATGTTTAGCGATTTTGTGTTGTTGTAGCATAAAATAGGTTGAAAACAGGTTGTTACATTCCGGAAAAAAAAATCTGAAAATTACCCATTTTGCAGCAATTTTCTGCAACATGGGTCAAAGTCTTTCACCGGGGACATGTCCCCGGCGAAATGCCATAGATAATATTAGTTTTGATTTTCCCGAGGACATGTCCCCGACGAAGAAGTTAAAGATAAAATTTAGTTACCCTTTTCCCGGGGACGGTCCACGGCAAAACAAAGTGCCCGCGTCGGACATGTTTGACCGGTGACAATTCTTCATGGACCCACATGTCCCCGGTAAAGGTTATGTGATCACGGAAAAGGTATCCCGAGACGGTATTGCGGGGGACTTCGGTGAGGACATGTCCCAGGAAGGGTATTGGGGACATGTCCCGGCGAATGGTTCGAAATTTCGCTGGCGAGCGAATGTTGTAGTGTATGCATTATTGGTAGAAGTATGTTATACTTTTTAATGTTAAAGTATATAAGGTTATTCTCTTTACCGTTTATCACAATGAGCGACTGCACTTACACAAAAAAAAATATGAATCCCTTTGACTCTATTCTGCTAGATCTGTTAATCCTTTGTGCTAATCAACAAAGGAATAGTGTTTCATCTTAAGCTCTTTTATACTTCAGACCTCATCTCATAAGGTTAATAACAAGATTCGTCCTGCATACATACATATCAACAATGACCATACATACATATCAACAATGAGAACTGATGTTGTACATGACAAAATAGATTTTAATACTCAACAATGAGGTAGTTGAGGTTTGCTCCTATTTTGGGTCCTCTGTTCTCTTGACCGTGCATTATAAATTTTGCTAGCATCTTGATAGTGTTTTTTATAATATTCTTACCTTTATTTAAATAGAGATTTGTCTGGTACACAAGTTCTAATAAATTATTTAAACTCTTGTTCCAAAAATTACGTAATTCAAAAATAGAAGTGTATGGGAATAAAGGCTATGACTGATTAAGACTTGGATATTTATTAATATGTGCAGGTTTGAGAAAGTAGTGGAGATATTAGATATTTCCGACTTGAACTTCGAAGTCAAGACAAGAGCTCAATTTTTATCTCCACATGTTGTCTATGGGGTCTATTTAGTCTTCAAATTTTGTGATTCAAGAAATTGTTCAAGAAAACCTATGTATGTTAACCTAAAGTATAGAAAGGGACAAGAAAGTCTGCATGCATATTTCGCAACATGGAGAGATGAGCAGTGGATGATGATTGAGTTGCACCGTTTCTTGAATCAGAATGAAGATGTCGTTTTTGAGTTTCTACTTGAGAGCTTTTCATCGTACTATAGTGGAGATGTTGCCGTTTATGTTGAAGGCATTGAATTCCAGCCATTGACAAGGTAAGTTTGAAAATATTTCCTGGTTCCGTCCTCAATTGTCTAGTACATTGTATAAAGGGATAGATGCATGGGGGAAAAAACTCATGTTCTAAGTTGCACATATACATAACACTATTTGTATACAGGTGAAACATGAAGAAATTATTAAAAAGTTGATGAATGTCCAACAAGTCCAAAATTCCAACACTTATGTGGATCAGGCGGTAGGATTTATAACTACCTTCCAAAATAAATTAAAGATACAAAAAGGAAATGACGAGCTGTACTGGTTGGATGAAGTAAATGGAAAGAAACTTCTTATTAGGGTTATAGAATAATCACCGTGATTTGGTGAGATGTATATTCAGGCTTATATAATACAAGAGATTACATGATAACTACATATCCAATATTACAGGAGATATATACGATGTATCCTAACTAACTTAAGGATTTGACTATCCTTAAGATATGGTGCTATTACCCTCCATAAGCCAAGTGGGGTGGACCAACACTGAAGCTTGGACCGAAATGACTCGAACAAAGGTCTTGGTAAACTTTTGTGAAGATATCCATAAGTTGCAAATGCGTAGAGACAAATTTGGTATGAAGTTTCCCGGATAAAACAAGCTCACGAACAAAATGATAATCGATATCGATATGCTTGGCTCGTTTGTGCGCAACCGGATTCTGGCTCAAGAATAAGGCACTTTTATTGTCACAAAGAATGGTAGGATGAGAAGGAGGTAACACTAGCAGTTCACGTAAAAGGTGTGTAATCCAGACAATCTCAGCTGCAGTGTTGGCTAAAGCGAGATACTGTTGGTTGTTTCTTGGCACTCCAAGAGACGAGATTGCCACCAAGGAAGATGGAATAACCATAAGTGGAGCGTCTTGTCTCGATGCAGCGGGCCCAATCAGCATCGGAATAACCCAAGATAGTTGGTTTGGAAGCATGTAGAAACGTGAGACCGTATCCAATGGTACCTTTAGCGTATCTAAGAATACGTTTAACTGCCAGGAAATGATCTTGGGTTGGCGAATGGAGAAATTGGCTTACCTGGTTAACAGCATAAGATAAATCGGGACGTGTAATGGTAAGATATTGAAGAGCTCCAACTAGTGAGCGATAGAGAGTAGGATCTGAAAATGGAACACCAGTGGAAGTGAAATAGGTGTTTGTAGACAGTGGCGTGGCAACTGGTTTCGCATCAAGAAGCTGAGCTCTAGCAAGTATATCATGTGCATACTTGGATTGATTTAAGAAGAGACCCGAATCAAGATATGAAACTTCAAGTCCAAGAAAGTAATTTAGTCTACCAAGATCAGTGATGGAGAACTCTTTGTTGAGCCTGGTAATGAAGTTTCGAATAGTAGCCACATTATTTCCGGTAAGAATAATGTCGTCCACGTAGACTAGTAGATAAAGAATGCACGCATCTCTTTTGAAGACGAACAAAGAAGTATCTGCACGACTACATGAAAAACCAATGCCGATTAGAAAGGCACTTAAACGTTGAAACCAAGCGCGTGGAGCTTGTTTAAGACCATAAAGTGCTTTCTTTAGACGACATACATGATTCGGATATTTGGAGTCAACAAAACCCGGAGGTTGTTCCATAAAGACGGTGTCGGTGAGATTGCCATTTAGGAAGGCATTTTTGACATCGAGTTGATGGAGTGGCCATTTATGAAGCACAGCGAGAGATAGAACAACTCGGACCGTTGATGCTTTGACAACCGGGCTAAAGGTGGCTGAATAATCAAGGCCCGGGACTTTGGTAAATCCCTGAGTAACCAAACGCGCTTTAAACCGATCAATAGTACCATCGGAATGAAACTTGATACGGAATACCCATTTGGAACCAACAACATTAGCATTCATGGGTCTAGAAACGAGATCCCATGTGTCATTTATTTTAAGAGCATGCATCTCATCACACATTGCAGCATACCATTTTGGATGCTTGGCGGCTGACTTAAATCCACGCAAATAAGGCCTGATGAAGAACCGAAGATGACAGATAGGAAAGATCAGCAACATGACGTGGTTTAAAGGTTCCAACTTTCGAACGTGTAACCATGGAATGCCCTGTGGAAGTGGATGCTACGGGAACAGTAGGTGGAATAGGTGAAGCGGCATCTGAATTTGTGGATGGTGACGGTGGTGAAACATCTACTGATGATGACTGGTCAGGTGACAAAGTTTCTGGTGGAGATGAACAAATATCACATTGCTTGTCCAAAGGTGGTGGAGCAACTGTGGTAGTAGGTGCAGTAGATGGGAAATCCATACTAGACGAAGCATCATGTGTTATGTCATCACAATAAGTGGAAATTAGCATTTGAGAAGCTGGCACATGTAATGAGGTACCCGAAAAGGGAAAAAATGACTCGTCAAATTGTGCATGACAGGTAGTGTAAATACGACCTGTGGATATGTCCAAGCAGCGATAACCTTTGTATTGAGTACTATAGCCAATAAGACACATGGCTTGCTGCGAGGAGCAAGCTTGTGTGAAGAGTGGTCCCGCAAGTATGGATAAACACAGCTTCCAAAAACCCGAAAATTAGCATAATTTGGCGTAGACAAAAAGAGCAGCTCATAAGGAGATTTGTTACCTAACAATTTGGTAGGTAAACGATTTATAATATAATTTGCAGAGCTGAAAGCACAAGTCCATAAAGATGCAGGAACTTGAGCATTAAACATCATAGCTAAACCAGTTTCAGTAATGTGTCTATGCTTGCGTTCGGCCCGACCATTTTGCTGCGGGGTATATGGACACGATAGACGATGGTGTGTACCATTGTTCAGAAATAATGTGCGGACCCGATCATTTACAAACTCAGTGCCCCCATCAGATTGAAATAATTTAACCTTGCAAGAAAACTGAGTTTGCACAAGATTGAGGAAGGCCGTGAGTACTTCATAAAACCCAGATTTAACTTTAGCGGGTAAAACCATGTGAACCTAGAAAAGTCATCAACAAAAATAACATAATAACGATACCCATCAGTCGATACAACCGGTGATGGTCCCCACAAATCACAATGAATTAAGTCTAGAACATGTTGGGAGCGTTTATCATTAAGATCAAAAGAAATGCGTTTGCTTTTGGACAATTGACATGAAGAACAAATACGTGGATTCGATAATATAGAAGTAACTGACAAATGTCCCAACTTATTTAATAAAGAAATAGTATCAAAACAAACATGTCCTAATCGATTGTGCCATAAATCATAAGATGCTTTTAATCTTGTAGATGAAAGCCTGGACAGAAAAGCATGATGCCCGCATTCAAGTATGTATAATCCATTCTTACGTCGTCCTTGAGCTAGATGGGCCTTTGAGAACCGATTCTGAATAACAAACATATCATCAGAAAAAGTAACATCAACTGGATTGTCTTTGGTTAGCTTGCTAACAGAAAGCAAATTCTTGGTTAGATGAGGTACCACAAGAACATCTTGTAAAGCAATATTTGGTGATAAAAATGAAGTACCAATATGAGAGATTTTGGATGTATTACCATTACCAAATAAGACACAATCATTACCAGAACAAGTCGAAACTGAATCCATGGTTGAGGGTGACGGTGTCATGTAGGCAGATGCACCTGTATCAACACACCAATCAGGAGAGTATTCATTCACATGACATTGAGCTTGAAAAGCTTGGGCAAGGTTAGCATCAATAGTAGGAGATTGACGAGCAAATGTGTGTAAATCAGGACATTTAGAGGCATAATGTCCTTCTTTACGACACAATTGACAGTGAGGTACCAGTCGTTGTGACGATCTACCACGTCCTCCAGAAGAACCACCACGTTGTGAGGAACGACCACGTCCACGTGCAGATCCAGAGGTGGAAGTTGTATGAAAAGCAACTTGAGGTGTGGAGGAGGTACTGTTCATAGAGCTAAGAAAGAGTTCATGACTCTCTGCTTGAGAAAGTAAATCACGAAACTTGGGACGAGGTCGAATCAAACGTTGAGTGGTTGAGAAAGTTTCAAACGTTGATCCGAGACCACATAGGAACCAGTGAATCTTATCAGATTCATCAAGAGGATGTCCAATAGCATTTAATTGATCGCAAATGGCTTTGAATTTGCGACTATACTCAACAACAGTAGAGGTGCCCTTTTGAAGATGACGAAGAGAGTCACGTAGTGTGTGCATTCTTTCAACAGAATCATGGCTATAGGCATCGGCAAGAGCAGACCACACAGCTTTAGAAGTGGTATGGCCAAGTGTCTCAGCCATTGCTTCTTCTGATAACGATGCTTGGATTAATAAGAGTGCACGTTGATCACCAGCAATCCATTTGGTGTAATCAGGGTTGGGTGAGGTGACATTATCGTTAACAATATTGGGATCTGGAGCAGCAATAGAGCCATCAACATATCCAGTTAGCTTTTGATAGGCAAGAAGAGGGAGTAGTTGATTTTTCCAGAGTAGGTAATTGGAGGAGGTAAGTTTGATAGTGATCATATGTAAGATTGTAGCGAGAGGAAGAGGAGAATATTGGACTCAGTAGCAGCCATGGCGGAATTTTGAAGAATGAAGAAGGCGGCCAGGATGTGTTAGGCTGATACCATATTAGGGTTATAGAATAATCACCGTGATTTGGTGAGATGTATATTCAGGCTTATATAATACAAGAGGTTACATGATAACTACATATCCAATATTACAGGAGATATATACGATGTATCCTAACTAACTTAATGATTTGACTATCCTTAAGATATGGTGCTATTACTTCTTATGGTTTCAGCAGAGGCGTCATTATACAAATTTTCGGATGCAAATAATTTTACTTCAATATCATCAGCCCAGTCAAGGTTTGCTTTTTTGAAATAACTTTTGTTACATAACCCTTTGAACGTTTACTATATGTGCTTACCCAAATATTTGAAAGTTCTTATAAAGCATTTGATCATTTAAGATTCATGAATAGATGTTGAGAAAAGTCTCTTCTTGGATTCGGTTTTATGTGTCTTGGAATTTTACTTCGTGCAGATTTCAAAAGGTGATTGAGCTTTTACCACAACAGATATTAAAAATCAAATGCACGATCAAAAGTCAAATGTTGTCACCATATACAGAATACGTGTGTTACCTTGTGTTCAAGCTTTCAGAAAAATGTCAGGGGCTGCATTATCCAGTAAGAGTGCGAGACCTACTCCACAAAGAAAACAATGAGGCTGAATTTGTTTATTTTATAACCCCAAGCTCGTTGAATATACTTGATACTACTCGGGTTCCAAAACAAAGGGAAGATGGATGGATGGAGATACAAGTGTGGAAATTTAACTCAGCTCATGAATTCAAGGATGACTCTCTTTCTATGAATATGAAATTTACAAGCCATGAAGGAACTATGTCTGGCCTCATTGTATGTGGCCTTGAGTTTCGACCAGTGTAAAAGAGTTTTTCGTGTTCTCATTAACATTAGTTTTTTTACTATGAGTATCAAAAAATGCTGAGTGAAGGAACTATGTCTATGGCCTCATTGTATGTGGCCTTGAGTTTCGACCAGTGTAAAAGAGTTTTTCATGTTCTCATTAACATTAGTTTTTTACTATGAGTATCAAAAAATGCTGAGTGAAACCTGGATAGTTATAAAATCATGTACGTGTGAAGATTCATGTTCTTTGTGCGTGTATACATTGGGTGATTTATATAAATAAATTATTTCTTTTATCAACTTATGTTTTGTGACAAATATAATGCGATCAGCAAAATGACTAGATTCATGATATGAAAATTAACGAGCTCAATTTTGACAATTGAGTAATGCCTAGCATCTTGTGAAAAGCTCATTTTCTATTGGGGAATTTTTGAAAAAGACATAATTGTTACAAAACGTTTTACCAAGAAAACACTATAATTAAAAACATGAACTTGATTTTTGTAATATAATTTTCAATTGTTATTCAATGCTTGAGAGTTGATCAATACTCCGTGAATGAGTAACCAATTTGGAGACTTCTTCGAGATGCCAAATTATATTAGATCGGCGCCGGAACGTAGGGGCGTGCACGGTTCGGTTTGGGTCGGTTTTTGGCTAAAAGCGAAATCAAACCACAATGTTCGGTTTTTGTAGAACCCAAAACCGAAATTGTTTGGCTTTTTGCGGTTCGGTTTTTTCGGTTTGTTATCGGTTTCGGTTCGCTTTTTCGGTTTTTTCGGTTTCTAACCGTTAATATTTGGGTATGGCCAAATTATACCAACAAACTTGTTTTACGTACAAAATTAGTTATTCTTCTTTACTTTTTTTCAATCTAAGCATAATAATGTTTATTGCATAATTCTACAATTACAAACATATAAATGAGACATACACATATAGAAGTGAACATACACGTAGTATAATCATTATCGAATACTTGTATATTCACACAAAACACGCGACACGACAAATATAAACGTTAAGATGAATATATAATAAATCCACTCACAAAATGAATATGAATTTATAAATTTGATTTATTTAGTTATTTAATCTTATTATGTTAATTAGATATTATTATATAATAAAATCGGTTTGGTTCGGTTCGGTTTTTGCGGTTTGGTTTCTGGACGAAAACCGAGACTGAACCATATTTTTCGGTTTCTGAAAAAGTAAAAAGCAAACCATCGGTTTTTAGTTTCGGTCAGTTTTTCGGTTTTCGGTTCGGTTTCGGTTTTTTCTGTTTCTTTTGCTCACCCCTACCGGAACGAATGAGATCAGAAGAATGCTTTTTGAAGGTGAACTCCATACAAGAAAATTGGAAGAAAACAAAAATCCTCTTTCGTTTCTTTCGGAAAAACCTGCAACTTTCATTTTATGCAATATCGTTGTAGATAAATAATTTCATTACAATTATGGCACATTCAACATTACCCAAAACGCATACCTTATGTAACATCCTTGTAGCCAACAAGATCATTTTCCCAAAACGGACATAATATATAAAACCATAACATGGTAAACTATTAAAGCTTCTAGCCATGCATGCACATGAACCAAATGAATGCTTAACCCAAACATTCACCCTCTTAATCGTTTGTTCACACCCTTTAGTCACAACAGCTTTAATCACCTTCTTTTCGAACTATCTTGATTCTCGACCTGTCCCGAACACCCGAACTCCACCTCGGTCACATCCAAAGTCTTCTCTAGCTTAACCCCTTTTGATTGTTCACAACAATTGTAACATGTAACATGGCATCCCGTTAGACAGTTCATTACCATCTCGACTTCTCCCGGATCCACGGCCTCTTCCTCGGCCACATCCAAAGCCACCCTATTTAAACTTCCACTGCCATAATGTTCACACCCTGTTGTTTCTCTGTAACACCCCAATTTTTATGGTTTTAGTCAGAAATATATTATATTGCTTCGAGAATAGAAGTTGGTAAAAAAGAAAAGAGGAAGTTGCACAAAAACTTGTTATGCATAGTCTTATTATATTAAACACAATAGTTAACTAAATAAGATCACCCAGCTTGACGTGGATGTGCATTTTTCTTCTTACCCTTACCGGCACCACCTTCTACACTTTTCTTCTTTCCCATACCAGCAACACCTCTTGCAGTCTTCTTTCCCCTACCCGCTTGACTTGGAACTATTTGACTTTTGACTTGGAACTATTTGACTTTTGACTTGGAGCAGCTTGACTAGGACCTTTTTTAGAAGGAGCAACTTGATTTTGACCTTTTTTAGTTGGAGCAGATAGACTTTGACAACTTGCAGCTTTTCTTTTTTTCTTGTTTTTTTACGGTGTGTCCCTTGCATGTTCTCTTGTTATGTCTTGGAATTTTGCATATTGCAGACTTCTTCCTTTTCTTGTTTTGTCTTCCTGGTTGAGGATGATTCCTCTTCTTGTTTTGTCTTCCTAGTTGAGGATGATGATTGGGTGGTCTGATTTTTGTTGGAATGTCACACTTAAGCCACATTGTTCTCCTAGTAATAGGGTCAATCTTGTATTAGTAAACTTGTCGCCATGTGTCCAATCTATAACAAGGATGCACCCACTCTTTTGGTAAACACAGGTTCAAGTTGTTTTGTGCCATATTCCAATTAATCGCACTGTGGCATGCTTGGAGGGTATCTGAGTTAATTCACAATACCTACAAGTGCAAGTTATTTGTACCACATTCACCACACACCGGTCAAACCAAGGACCACTAACTTGGTCCCTATCATCTCATTCAAAGATACAATATAGTCTCAAGCTTCATCTGAGATAAGTTTTAGCAACCTAGTGGGAGTAGGAGTTAAAGGCCTTCACATCTGGCTATTATCTTATTCTTATTAACAATCCCTATTCTCCTCATCAAATACTCCCTAACATACTCTTATGCGCTAATAATTGGCATATCCCTACCATCAACTAGTTTGGCATATCCCAACTTGTAAGAAAGTGAAAAACATATTTTTTTTTTCACGTTCAAAATTACTAGATAGATAAGTAACTCTTGTTGAATAGAATGTTACCTGAATAGTAGGATCTAGACTAATGGTGAGGAGGTATATTATATAACCAGTCATATGCGTCGTTATTGAACTCCTTCAACTCATCCATTGCTAGCCTAAAATGTGGGATTGTTGTAGCAGTTGCACACTTTCAAATAATATCTTTGAACATTTTACCACTCCATCTTTGCTTCATATTTTCATTTATATGTTTAAGAAAGAATCTATGCTCTGCCGCTGGAAAAGCCTTGGCAATGGCCGGTATTACCCTCTATCACAATGCATGTATATAAATAAACATATCAGACAAAGACATATGATTGTGAAATTGAAACTTGAATTGCATATTACCTTCTGCCTATCACTAATGAAAGTGAAATTTGAATTGTGCATTCCAAGTCAAGATCTTCCCAGTTGCTCATAAAACTATGTCCATGATTCTATGATTTTGTGGTCTCGGCTTTAGCAATACCATATGCCAAAGGGTAAATCCCATTGTTGGGATCCAATGCAACAACCGTCAATAATTGATGTGGGAATGGACCCTTTATGAAGGCATTAACTAATCCCAATAAATCCTTCGTCCTTGCCCTAAACCTATGTTTTGGTGCACCAAGACACATGTAAATACTTTAAAAACCCCCTTGTATTAACTTCTGGATTTGGTTCCCTTTTTATTTTGGCAGTTGTGTGTGGGGTATTTTCCTTCAATTCTAGTACATAATCCCTCAATGTAGCATATTGTTGAGTGTGGTCACCTCTTATCTGATTGACACCTTTTGGCTTAGCCCTAAATGCTTTCATATTGGAAATCTCTAGTTTCAACTTCTTTTGACTTTGATCTTTAACTGCTTTAACTGGTATAGGTGGGTTTGATTCAATCTGACTTAAGCTATCTTTGGCTAAGAAATTTGTCATGCAGGCTTAGATTTTCCTGGTTTGAAGACACTTGTGCTCAGCTTTGTATGTTATCACTGTCTATACCTTTTGATGTGTACAAAACCCAAGGACACTTATTTTCATCTTCTTTCTCTTGTTAGGTTTACCACCATTAATGATATTTGACTTGGCTACTTCTTTTTGTGCACTGCTGCCTTGGCCTTGATGGGAGAAGCATTAAAAATTGTGGACTTAGTCCACTTCATATATTCACTAGGCCCATTTGGTTTAGGCCCAACTTTTTGACTTGGACGAACTGTGGACGATGTTGGAATAGTGCCAAAACATTCGGATCTTATCCTTTCCTTGTCATTCTTTTTCAACCGTATTTCCATCCTAGTTTCTATAGAGTGTATTTTTAAACAACTCTTTTGCCTCTTTTGTAGTCCCAAATGCTTGACCAACATAAAAGTAACTTTTAACCCTTTCACCATCTACTGCCTTTTGTTGTTGTTTTCTTAAATGTTTTAACTTCCTCTTATAAGGCTTCTCTATATCATCAAATCTTTTGATCCACTATTAAAATAATCATTATCCAAAATCTCTACATATACATCAACATTGTCACACCCCCAAAATGGGTCGCAGCGGAATGGTAACCGGGACGTGACTTTCATGGTACAAAGTTACAATTATATCGAACGACCTACATGAGTCGTTTAGAAAATCATTCATTTGATTTATTAAAGTAATTCAGAGTTCACAAAAGAAAGGTCTCAATAGTTTTCCTAGATGTAAAGAAATAAGTTTTAGTTCAATCAAACGAATGTGTTAAATGCAGGAAATCTTCGTGAAAGTAGTCACCAACGACGACCATGACTCCATGAAATGCAATCAAGCAAGCTAGATACTTGATATATACATGCTAGAAGGTCAACATAATGTTGGTGAGTTCATAGGTTTAATTTAATGAAAAATTCATGTACAGAACAAAAGATTTCAGTAGTATAAAATAAATACAATTGCACTAAGCTCATGACCCCGATGCTTAACGTTTTTGGTATGCAATCAAGCATAAATGCCCCAAACAAGTGTTTGCCAGACACTTAATGTAATCCTCAAATGGTATGCATTCGTTTGACTAGTTGGAGCAACCCAACCCGAACGGGGGTGTCAACCCAATAGATCTATTCACAACATTCGCTTTAGGAAATTAATAGTTCATGATTATGGTAAGGGACTTAATTGGCTATTTGGTAACTTAGGAAATGTAACAGTTTTGTACTTATGTCCGTATAAAAACAAGCAATGTATTCTCACCCCGAGCATTTAGAAAATATTGTAAACAAGTAAAACGGGGCTATGAAACTCACCTTAGTGAAACAATCTGAAATAGCGTAAAGTCAAATAGTAGGAGTGCACAGTACCGACACGCGACCTATAATAGTATGGCATGTCTTAGTTTATATGTTTATGTTTGACTCGATAACGTTTAAATAAATCAAAAGTTTTAGAGTCTTTATGTTATCGTTGCTTGTGTGGCAGCACTTTCGTTTAAATAATTTAGCGAACGTTGGCTCATGAAAGTGCGTAAGTAGCAAAGTATCAAGTCGAATAAATCTTTGGTTCATCGATAACCAAGAGACATCATACGGAAAGTAGTTACGTATGAGTAGGAGATGAGTTGGATTATAATAGGACATTGCTAAAAGTATATATTTGTACACAAGTATAATATATATTAGTTGTAAAAGTCATATTCGGAGTAATAGTTTTTAGAAGGGAAACTATAGTCTATTCTTATGAATTATAAGTAAATGATTTTCAGAAAATCGGGCATAACCCGTTTATACGTTTTAGAGATACGTTTTGACAAAATAGTGAGATGTTATTATACAAAATAGTTTCGTTTAGTTGGGTATAATATTTACACGAAATATAGTTTAACATTTTTAAACGTCAAGTTTTATTTATAGATATAGTTGGTAATTCGTTTATAAAATATTCCGTTTTAGAAATAATAACTAGGGTTACAATGCCAAGAAGTCAAATTAAACCTTATAGGTGGGAATCGATTGAGAGAACACAAGCACGCTCGACTTCTGATTTTCCCCCAGCAAATCCACACACCAAAAGAATCAATAATTAGGGTTACAATGCCAAGAAGTCACAAGAGTGTTTTGAGAGAGGGTTTTGATAGTTGTCTTTCTTCCACCAAGATGGCACCACAATCGACTTATCTAAAGAGGGTTGAAGACTTTCCCTATTTTTGCATATTTATTGCCACTCGACACCCAACACCACCACCACCACTTCTCAACCACCACTCCTTAACTGCTCGACCACCGCTGTCTAACTGCTCACCCACTACTACTCAAGCTGCTGAATGGTTTCAAATTTTATTTAAAAAAAAAAAAAAAAAAAAAAAAAAAAAAAAACAGCATTTTAAACTGGTAATTTGTAAATGGTTAATTCCAAATTTCGTAACTCCCACATGTGTTACACAAAATAAAAACATCCAAACCATAGTTAAAAAAAATGTAAAATGAATAAGAATAAACAAATGAATTGACAATACACTTTTTATTTCATTCATGTTGAAACGCAAGATCTTTGATTCTTTTTCTTTGCATTAAAGCTAATGATCCATTATTTGGCCCAACAACAAATATATACCCCAATTCGAACATGGGCTTCTCAGTAGTTAAAAATTTCAAACATAACAATAATTTTTTTTCCATGCTTGTTCTTGGTTACTTTAAAAGGGATTCGTACTACATAGTTAAAATGGAACTCAAATGGAACAACGGAACAATTTTCATCATAAAATTATAGGTACTCTTGGGTTTTGGCCAAACATTCTTTCACTCAACGAATGACAAAAGATCATCTGGTATGTTTCTTTTGATTTTCATGGCAGAGGTGTATGACTAGGGTGTTATCGAGACAGGTTATCGGGTTGGGTTGAATCGGGTTTTGAATTTTTACAAAGTGCTCCGTAACCTGACCTGATTAAGAATCGGGTTGTCGGGTTCGGCGAGATTCAGGTGGCATTATTCGAGTTATTGGGTGCAAACATCAACATATTAGATTAATTAATATAATTTTTTTTTAAATGTGGAGAATCATAATAAAAAAAAAGTAAGTTGACTGCACCAGATGTTTTATTAACCAAATTATCACTTTAAACTAGGGTGAGCATTGTGTCAAAACCGGACCGGACCAAACCGAAAAAACTGGACCGGACCGAGACCGTTTTAGCCCAAAACCACGGACCGAGGACCGTTTTAGCCCAAAACCACGGGCCGAGGACCGGACCGAATGTGTTCGGTCCGGTCTGGGTCGATTCAGTCCGGTCTTTCTGTCGGTCCGGTCCGAGAAGGAAATATTGGTCGGTTGTACGTAAGACCGGACCGAGGACCGAACATGAGGTAAAGTGTAGACCAAGGACCACACCAAAATAGGTTCGATCTGGTCCAGTCGGTTCGATCCGGTCCGGTTTCTCAGTTCAATCCGGTCCACGGTCCGATATGCTCACCCCTACTTTAAACACACTCACAAAAGATATTGAATAATCATTTAACTTCTTAAAATAATTGTACCAAGTTTACTGCACAAAAACTGTTAAACATATTGTAGTGTCAAAACTAGGCTATACAGTGATTTAAAATTGATTTCTTGGATGATTATTGAGGTAACGCACATGTTGATACTCATTTGAACTTTTTTGCCATGCAACTCGATAGTTATCTATTCAGTTTATTGGTAGCTCAGTGATTATGGTCTCTATATACAACTTTTTGACATATGGGCTTATAAGTTTACTATGCAATAATAAGCTTATATAAACCCACAAGTTTTAAAATAATCTGAAAAAATTACGCTTCTGAAATATAAGCAGGAAAAAGCTCATAAGTCCAAAAATAATCTTAGACAAACACCCCTTACAAAGGTTGATGGGGACACTTTCTCTGAATTACCTGATTGTATTAATTTTTTGAGTGTTTTAGAATCTGATTCTAGTTGTTCTCATTACCTTTTCTATAAAAAACAGTCCTCCAAGAACAAATGCATTGCCATGTTCTGTTAATGTATGGTCTAATTGTGCACAAAAAATAATTTTCATTTTTTCAAGATCATATGTAGTGGAAATTTGATCAAGATCTCATAATGTATTGATCTTCTTTTCTGATTTATACTCGGATAACCAAAGGATTTGATTTTAAATTTTCCATAGCTTTGAGAAAGGTAGATGAGAACACATTCTTGATGAGGACACATTCAATAAAAGTTTTAACTACCTGCTTTTTTGAATTTTGATTGATTGCATTAAAGTTTGATTTCATATTATCCTAATATTTTACATAAAACACTCAACCAAGTATAAATGCTTTGCTTTATTCTGTTAATGTATCTTCTAATTGTGTACATGAATAAGTTTCAAGATTTTCCATTGATATATGAAAAAGCTGATAACATTCATTCTGATTTCTGAGTTTATATATTTTTTGTGTGATTACGCTAGAATCCAATTCGAATTCTTTGATCTATAGCATGATTGCATGTGGATCTAATGGCAACTGTTAAAGAGATTTTAGGGAAATGATTATAAGAACATGCACCTGCTAGGCCCAATATTTTCATGGTCAATGCTGGTTTAGATAAAGCAAGACCCCAATTAATGATAGATTCCATCCACTTTAATGTATTTAATTTTGCTAATTAGGTATTGGATATGGTTAGAAGAGCTGATCCTCTAGCTTTGATGCCTGAAGATGACCCGCAGAAGGAGGAACTGAGGAAGCTACAAGCAAAAATGGAAGAAATTGACGTGGTGGCACACAAGCAAGTCTGGAACATCCTCTGGGGTGGGCTCAGGTGAGTATGTTAACATTTGTTGTAATTTCAAACGCTTATCAAATACTTGAGTAGTCTTCATGGTCAACACTTCACAAATGATACAGTTTTATAGGTTTTAGCAATGGGTATGTTAGGACACTACTTAGTCTTTTTTTTTCACACATTTTCAGGCTTAATAACTTTGGTATCCGAAAACAAACATGGGAAAAATGCCAAAATGGTAATCCAACCATGCATAGCGTGGACGTGGACCTGGAAAATGAAAAACTCAAATGTATTGTTTTTGAAGGTGCAACCAAAGTAATACGGAGTAATTTTAGTGGCAAGCAATGCCCATGATCAAATGCCTATCTCATGCCCTTTTCTCCTATCTCTAGCTAACCAAGTCCCTTATTCAGTAAAATCAGATCGCTTTTGTTGCAAACATGAGTGTGACCCTGTCGTAATCGTGGGGTCAGTTAATATGGTATCAAGATAGAAACTTCGGTTTAAACCAATGTTGTCTTAATTGTGTATAAAGACCATGAAATCACTTTCTCTTTGTTTTAGCTTTTTCTCTATTAGTACTCATGTGAATATCATATTAGCTTGAACAATAGTAATAGTCTAATATTGTTGAATCTAAATGATTTAGGTCTTATACGTTGAGTGAACAATAGTAATAGTTTAATATTGCTGAATCCAAATGATTAGGTCTTATACGTTAAATATGCACCTTGGGCTTCTGTACCTTAAGGTCTACCGAAGTGACAGCCTGTACCTCAACTTCCTCCGATGCATACTCAATAATACCAGACTTGTGAGAAACTCTAAACAATAAAGAGAATAAAAAAATTATAACATTTTCTTCACCAAAGAAATATATTCACCTTATCTTTTAGAACAAACATTGTTACAAAAATCGCCACAGAAATGAAAAAACTTCCAGACGTTAGGTCAATCTTCATACCCGTTTAAGAATATACTTTAATAAATAGAATTTTGTAAGTTTCATCTGCTGGAGACTACACGTATAAGCCGATGCACTTTTAACGTGGCTTTATTATTGATTCAGGTTCGTCTCATTTGACTTCCATCAATGCTGCGGCGGCTCATGTTTTGAAAGCTTTAAACTTCTATACGATGAAATAGCCGACGACTTTGGTAAACAAGGGTATTAGCAAATGATATGACCACTTCGCAGAAAGCCAATGTGCCTTCATGTTCTGTAGCTACAGGGAATTTTGCCTTTGAAGTTTGCCATTGAGGCCGTTAAATATGCCCCAAAAGTAGAATTCTCACCATTTATCCGAATGGTCAAATATAGTCCCGCACGAAGGTACTCCCACATTGCTTCTTAACTGTGCTAAGTGATATGAAATAGTTTTGTTAGAATACAAGGAAATTTGACTATTTAGTTAATCTAAAGGAGTGTTTGGATGAACTTATTGAAAGTGATTATATAGTGGTATTTGGAGAAGCTTTTGTTGTGTGAAGTTGTAAAAGATAATGGTTGTTTACGGTCACAGTGATCTTTAGTCAAAAGTTGGTAGTTTGTTCATCATTTAGTCTTTGTTTATTAGTTAAAAAAAATAAATAAAAAAAAAAAAAAAAAAAAAAAGAGCTAAATGTAACAAAAATACCAAAAGATGTATTGTAATACACTAATTGGTGCATTTAAAGGTACTTTTATAAGATAAATATCTTTTAGGCATTTATCAAACAGTGTGTGTGCATTATATATGACTAAGACATCATCTTTAACGTGCGATATCTCACTCATATCATATCAGATTTGAGTTATTCAACTTTTTGGGTAAAGAATGGCCAAAAAGCTACAAATTTCGTATTTTAAGTTTTTCATAATTCGCCTTTAAACTAGACAAAATTAGAGTCGAAAAAAATTTCAAGAAAAACAACGCCCACTAAAAATCTAAAAAGTTGCAATTCACATATCAAAATGCATACCAAATTAAAGAGAATCAAATTTTAAAAATTATGGTGAAATCGATTTTTCTAAAATTTTGTCATTTAAAAGATATGCGTTTGAAATTTGAGGTAGAAAAATATAAGCGGGTCAAAAGAACATTATACCCTCTAACCGAAAATACTAAAGGAAAAAGGATGGAGTGGGTAGGGGACAAGTGGCTCTATTTTATTGGTTTTGAGACTTTTAAACTTTTCCTTTTCAAAGGATCGCAACTTATTGGAGAAGTTTATGTGTTTATATTTTGAACTTTTTAAAATAACTCATTCTTATGGGATTTTTTATTAAAATAAAAAAGTCACATTTCTTGAATATTTAAAAAAGTAGATGATTTTGTCTTTGTTTTTTTTGTTTCTTTTAAAAAAGGTTTTGTAAAATAATTTTGTATAGCATAAGGCAATGCATAAAAAGTGTATAGATAGGCTTACTACACCATATATCGCATTTGTTTAAGTTTTCGGCAATCAGCTAATTAGGGATTTAAGACGTAAAATAATCGAATCGGATATGCTGTTTGAATAGGCAACTCCGAAATTGTTACTTATAGGTGATGCTTAGTTCCCCATCAAATGAGCCTATAATCATATCCAAACACTTATTGCTACTGATGTACTGTATCAAAACGCAACAAGGAGTGTTTAACATTACTAAGTTAAACAACTTATGCTCATATTATTTCACTCCTAAGGTTAAACTTACGATACTAATTCCACTAACAATAACCAGTTCAAACTAAACAATCAAACGTCTTACTAAGTAGATAAGCATAGTCAAAATTATGCATTTGCTCAAAAAACACAATAGCGGATAATCAAGTGCAGTACTCGGAATGGTAATGTGAACACTAGTAGAATCTATTCAAAATAAGCCCGGTACAAGCGTGACATCTATTTAAAATATAACCACATATGTATAGACACAAGCAATAAGAAAAAAACTACTCACATTTACATAAGGATTTTCGCATACAATTTAGGCATTATTACCAAACACAACACAAGCAACATAAAAACTAGAAGAAAAACGCCTCAATGCGTAGGTGCAACTACCTCATTTTATATAATTACGGAAAACAGATCACGGAGTATCGGTATGTTGTTTATAAGAAAATGAGTAAATTGCATAAATTGTCCTTGAACTTTGGCCAAATTGCATGCTTCGTCCCAACTATTACGAAAGTGCAAAAATCGTCCTTGTGGGAAACCACCCTTGAGTAATCGTCCCTCTAGGAAACTTTGGCCAAATTGCATGTTTCGTCCTAATCATGAACGGAAATTTACTCTAAGGTTTGCCAAAGGGACGATTTCTTCATTTTCGAAACGGTTGAGATGAAACATACAATTTGACCAAAGTTCAGAGATGATTTATGCAATTAAATCACATGACATTAATAAGGTTTTGGTGAAATATGCAAAACCCCCCATGCAAAACCCTTGACCCTTTTTGAAGATTTGCAATTTTGATAATATATTGAACCGTTGAACTCAATAAGAACGCTCATTAATACTTGAACCTCAAAGAACCCTTCTTGATATTTAGAACCTTTAGACCTCATAGGAATCCTTGTGTTAATACTTGAACCTCACAAGAACCCTCTTTTAATACTTTGAACTCTAACGAACTCTTCCTTAAAACTTTGACCTTAAAACCTCATACGAAACCCAACTGAGCCCAATAAGAACCCTTTAAACCCTAAGCTCTTTTGAACCTCATAATAACCCTTCTTTTTAAATCTTTTGACTTTTAAAGCCACTTACGAACCTTTTTTTTTTAATACTTTGAACCTCATACCAACTTTTTTTAATCCTCTGAACTGCATTCGAGCCCTTTTAGATACTTTGAACCCTTAAGCCTCAATAGAACCCAAACCTTTTCTTATAATTTTATAAACCCCTTACTTTGAACCTCATTCGAACCCTTTTGTTTAGAGTAAATTACATTTATTTGTCCTTATAGCTCATCTCGAATACTTTACACACCATTTTAAAAATGGTAGAAACAGACGAATTGGAATTAGCAAAGACAAGTATTGAATTGGTAGAAATATCTTATTGTTAAAGAGGTATGAGTGATGAATCTGGGTATATGTTTATAAAGATTTATCTTGGGATTATAATCTATGTACGAAAAATGTTTTTATGGACTAATAACAACAATAATTAGCAAAGTACACAACAAACAAAATTGAGTTGCGCACCAACTGTTTGATATAATGTTTGTTTTAATAGTGTAGTAAACTGATGTTAGTGAGACCCTTTGAGACTTGTTGCAGGTTAGAACTATGTTGTGGACTTAAATCACCTTTAAGAAAATGGCTTTTTATTTAGTGGAGATTCGGTTTTGGTTGAGCGAAATCGGATAAACTAGTGGCAACCCTGAAACCTGTCTGTTATCAAAGTGAGCATCACATGTTGTGATAATACAGAGTTTTGTTTTCATAGTTTTATAGTAACAAAGAAGATGGTATAGCAAGTGTTTGATGAAATGTCTACTTGAATAGTGTTACAAGTTGGTCATGTTACTTATGCCCATGTGACTTGTTGTTAATAATCACGTTGTGTTGTCGATTTAATTGACTTTGTTTTAGAGGATTCGGTTTTATGAAGCAAAATCGGTTAAATTGTAGCAATAAATGTCATTAGAATGGAAACTCTTTTGTTGCTCAGTTTATGGTTTAGAGCTTAAAGCTATATTGATGATCAATAAGTTGATTATTTTATTATGCTGATAGAGCATAAGGTTCATTATATGTGTTTATTGAGATATAAGAGACGGGGTTTATAATTTTATTATGATTGTTTGATTGTATTTGTAATTGGACAAGCCTGTAATACGGTAGTCGTAGTAGGATTCTGATCATACTCATAAATGTAATACAGTAGTGTTTTCACATTTTTTTGTTGACCTTGTTATCTGCTCTTGAGAAGGACTCGTACACCATTATCTTGTCCTCTTAATATCTTTGTATGCATGTTTGATATGATATCATGAAAACTTATTAGATATTTAATCTAATCTCTCAATGAGTTTAATTAACATTAGTAATTTATCAAGGAGATGGTAGTTTTGAACATGCCAACTCTATGGTTATTATCTGGTATTCTGAGTGCGTTTATTTTAAGTAGACCTGGTGGTAAGATTATGACACTTTTAAATGTGATTGTGTTTTGGACTTTTCTTTCATAATTATGAAGAACCGTGCACCATTAGTGGAGTGGTTTAACTATAGTACTTAGATTAAGATAAGTTGAAATAGAATTGGGGATAGATGGTTGGAGTGTTATTTTGCGGAAAATTACTTGTACAGGGAGACGAAATAGAATGTTCTAACTAGAATTGGGGATCGATGGTTAGAGTAAGACAAGTTGAATCAGAATTGGGGGATAGATGATGTTGCCAAAGATCGCCTTTATGTTGGGCAAGACATTTTCTTTTATGTTTCAATGAAGTTTTATACGCTCTGTAAGGACGTAAGTATTAAGTAGACTATTTTTATATGAAGTTTGATTCTATTTCTCAGTGGTTCGAGTTTTACAAGGTGGAGTTGTCAAACAGTTCATTCAGAGCACCTACTCTCCATAGTGAGTCATTGCTCCAATAATGCCTCATATAGCTGATGATGTGTGGTAAAATCTCACTTTGGAATATAATTTTGACAATGCTGGTGTCATTAAATTTGTTTTTTTTTATTGAAATTGAGAGAAAGTGAAATGAGTTATTATTGAAATGGGAAACTTGTGATCAAATGACCATTTACACAAACTTTATACAAAGTTGGTTATTCAATCAACCACACTTTGACCCGTTTTGACCAAGATAGCTAAACTACAAATTAAGCTACTATTACATCAACTAAGCTATCACTACATCTTTAAGCTATATTACAGACTTGATACTACATATAAAACTATTGTATTAAGCTAACACATCCAACTGTAGGCTATTGTACCTGTTGCATCCTCTGCTACATCTTGTTGCAGGTCTTCAAGCACTGTGTATGATGAATGTAACTTGTGGACATAGCTGTGGTAACTGAAGCAGCTATATTTTTAATCAAAATGGCCTGCAGTAAATGAAAGATGGCTTGCCTATCATGAGGAAGAGACTGATTTTGGGGGAATAAATACTCAAGGTAACCACAATAATGTCTTGCTGCTACTACCTTGATATATCCATTTTTACATCGACTGTTTATTGCTGTACAATTTTAGTACAACACTGCACGTAAATCTAATCTGTAAGGATTTGCTAGTTGAGAACGGAAGAAATTAAAGCTTTGGAGAGTGCTCACACTGGTAACTTCATTGGTTCCAGTCGCAGGAGAAGGTGTATATGCATTCCTTTCAGGATAACCTTGCTGTGAGAGTGAGTAATATGTGTGAACCTAAAGTTGTTGCTGACTCAATGATACGCATATTAGTAACATCTCAGGTATTCCCGATAATTATTCTGTAGATAGGCAAGATGTAAATGAGCATGTATGAAGACTAAAAGATTTATGAGCAAAACTGCATAGGTATCAAAATGGGGGGTTCTGGTAAAAAAAGCTGATGGCTGACCGAAACATTTTAGTCCAATTATTTAGTAAATAGTTAGTGTCACTAATATTATTATCAAAATATATATCATTTTATGCATTTAAAATACATTTTGGGTGACCTTCAACCTGTTTGATCTCTTTCCTGTCAAGATGATCTTTTAATTCTACCAATTAGAAATAAAACATAAACTCAATACCCTATATATAAGTAAATAATTTAAATTGCTACACTAGTATATGGTGCCGAATTACACATACACACATTTTGTTGGCGATATTTGTATAATAAATCCATCATTCATACTCTAGGATGAGATTCT
This sequence comes from Chrysanthemum lavandulifolium, assembly GCA_022545495.1. Taxonomy (NCBI): domain Eukaryota; kingdom Viridiplantae; phylum Streptophyta; class Magnoliopsida; order Asterales; family Asteraceae; genus Chrysanthemum; species Chrysanthemum lavandulifolium. The sequence goes on from CM040240.1 coordinate 291,842,450, forward strand.
TTCTACTTTGTAGGATGCACCAAGAGAAAGTATAGCATACTCTAGAGATTATTTGATTCAAGCAGAGAAGAAAATATGGATTGGTGTTTCACGTGTAGAAGGTTCAACATGTGAAAGATATTAGAACTTCTCAACACAAGTTGGCAATTTGTTTGATCACCCACACTTGAAAAAAAAGTAGAGATGGTGGGATGAAGAGAGGGATGAAGATGAGCATGAAGGCGGGAGTGAATTGGAAGGAGATAGGGATGGAAGGTAAGGTCATAGGACCTTAATTTGTTAAAACAATTTGTAACATCTTAACAATACTTATGTAAAGTAGGAAGTAGTGTGTAGGAATTGTCATGATTTGGCATTGAACACTTTAACTTAGGAACAAGTAGGATGAGATTTTACGACATCTTGAATTCATTCAAGTAGTCACTCATCTTTAGTTATTTTAGTTCCCCACACTTGCTATCGTTATACTTGTTGTGTGCATGCATTTAATGATTGTAGAAATGACTAGGATAAGCATTTGCTAAGAGTGCAAATATTGCACAAATGCCGGTCTGCGATAGCGGATCCCGAGCTATAACTAGCGGATCCTCCAATGAGGAACCGTGGGATCCGGCAAACAGATACGATCTGAACATGTTTTCATCAAACCTGTCCTCTTGATCTCATCACTCTAGCTAAACATGCTCCGTTAAGACTACTTAAGTCTTCCTTAAGCTCCAGTAGGTCTCACACTCACTCGTGGCTAACTTAGGATCAAATTCAAAGTGTTTTTGATTTATCAACTTATTAAAACTCATCATATTTCCGTTCCAATACTCACACATTGCTCATCACATCTCAAAACACTTAATTTGATATTTTTATTAGTCACTCTTACCTTAAAATAGGCTTAAAACTAGTTTTTCATTTTTTCTTTATTTTTTAAGAATTTTTCAAATTTTTCTTAAGCCATCATCTGATCTTTAGGATTAATTGCCACCATTTGTCATTCTCAAATCAAATGGTATCTTCCTCAAACACTTAGTTACACTCTCATAAGTCCACTTTCTTACCCAAAACCATCATTAAGTATCCTCACTCTTTGCGGTTGGACATTTAAGTCACCTATCACTTAAGACATCTAAGGAAAGTCAAAACCTCAAGATTTATAGGCTTTAGACCCTACAAGAGCACAATCACTTCACCATTTTACATCTAATGATGGATCTCTAGTTTATAACCAGACGGATCCACGGTGAGAGGGATCCTTGGGATCCGTATCTCTGAAAGCTTCTAATAAGCTTTTCTTTCAAAATTAAACCATCTTTGGTAAACTAAACACTTTTAATTACCATTTAATGATTCCTTAGAGCTGAACAACATCATAGTTGACCTTGGTGCATGCCTAATTCCCTTAGTGGTCTTGAATTTAATTCCTTAATTCAAATTCATTCTTTATAAATCAAACACTCTTGAGAGTTAAGTCATCACTCTTACCACATTCCTAAAAAATCGGTAGCTAGAGACTTCTATTGCATCCTCACCATCACTATAACTAAAGCACTAAGCAACAACTCTTCAACCGAAGGTTCATCCAAAAGGAATGGTCATATGGTTCATGATATTTCATCCACCGATCATCACCAAGAGATCATAGTGCTAGAATACCACCTTAACAAACCCAATCAACAATTGCCAAGAGAACCGCAATAATTAGCATTAGACCTTTTGGGTTAGAAAAGGGTTCATCAAGCTCTAAACCAAGCGTACCTAGTTCTAGTAAAACGCCTAAGCCTTCATTCCTAGAGCATAGACTACACTCCTTCACCGAAGCTCTCTCATCCAAATCTCTATTCATTAGAGCACTCACCATGAGAACTTCCCACTCACCAACCTTCTCGTTAAATAGGGAACTACCTACATCATCAACTAGTTCACCGTTGGAGACAAGGAACCACCAAGGACTTGATCATATGGAGGAATTTCCATTACCACCACCTTCGTTCTTAGTAGAACCTCATCCTACATTGCTCAATGTACCCCACCATCATTTGTAGAGCCTCCTCAAAATATCCAATCTCATCGGTTCCTAATCAAGACAATAATTGCTCTAATTGTCTAATCACCCAAGGACTTGTTCAAGAAGTACGAAATGAGTTGCATTTAATGTTTAATCATCTTTTGAAAGATTGGACCAAATCAACAAGTCTACTCATCCTTAGACTCAAGCACATTGATGCTTTTTAAGTTTTGGTCACTTATTAGTATTAGTAGAAAATGTATTTCATGTTTAATCCTTCTCTTAGTTTTAGAGATTTGTAGATCATCTCTCGTAGTTTTATTGAATGAAGTTAAATGTTTTATGCCATGTTATTTTGAGTATATGTCTGTTGCTTGAATACATATCTCACTTTGATGTTAACATGATTTGTTACATCAACATTGCTGGATTATGTTTTCAGACAGACGGATCCCTGAGTTTTGCCTAGACGGATCCCTCTAAGGAGGGAACCGTGGGATCCGTGCAAAATAAGACTAGTTTTCTACTAACTTGAGTCTTATTTGCAGGAAATTTTGCACTATATACTTGTTTTCTAACCTTTGTTTTGTAGATTTTCAAAATACACATGAAGACTTTGACACCCTAAGCTAGGGGGAGTTTTATGTCAAACTGATACATTGCAAAATCACTTGCAATATATTTTAGGATCACGTTACATAACGTCTCCTTGCAAAGTTGCAATCATTAAGGGGGAGCATTATCGTCACAAAGACGAAACCATTTGCAAACATAATTGTAATGCATTAGCTTAGTAGTTTTTCTTACTTGACGCCCTCACAAAGGGATGGACTCGTCAAGGGGGAGTTAAGACGAGAACTCTTCCCGTCACTTGCTCTCTATATTTCCTATTCTTATTGCACGTTTTTCTTAAAACATTGCGTTAGTTTTTTTCGACACTCTTTTGTTTCGACAAAAGGGGAGAAGAGAGTAAAACTCAATTCAAACTTCTACAATTTTAGTTTTTCCTTAAAATAATTTTATGTTTTGTCATCAACAAAATAGGGAGATTGTTAACACAAATAAGAGATTTGTAATACAAATAAGCCGTAAAAGCGTTTATTAATATTTTACGATCTTCTAGTGTTTTGTCAATAACAAACGTAAAATTATTTTAACGAAACAAATAAAATACGTAAATGGTTTGAGCCAATAGTTTACTAACACACTTAAATTTTCACATAAAACACTAAAACAAGTAAAAGTGATTTTATGATTTAGTAATACATATGTACAACAATTAGTGTTTACATATTGGGTAAATATATACATAAACTAGTATGTATTATAATGGATAATATAAATGGGTAGAAACTTAAGTATTTGACCCATTGACCAAATACATTGAATGTAGTTGGGTAAAACCCAAAGTCCATGACCCATACCCATGGAGCATAACCCATAAACCATTGCATGACAAAATGCATAAGTCATATATGGATATTATCCATGACCCATGGACTAGATGTATTGCATCTTGTAGATACATTGTATCTACTTGGATACCATGTTCCAAAGTCTAGGACCCATGACCCATAACCCATGACCCATGACAAAAACCCATGGGCAAGGGGCGTCCCAGATCCCGGTAATATCGGACGGATCCTCAGTGAGGATCCGTGGGATCGATGGAGCGATGAGCTAAATTTTTCTATAAATAGTGAGCCATTTCTTCATTTTGGGTTGTCGGTCCCACATAATTTACCCAAGTATTGTAACCTTCTAACCTCGGATCCTAAGGATCTCTAAGTAGTTGTGTTTTGTTTTATGTGATTCTCTAGGTTCCTCTTAAAGGAGAAATCAGCACCTCTTGAAGTTGAGCAAGCTAAAGTCCATGAGTTGCCATGCTTCGTTATCATCAAGACTACTGAGGTTCTCTTGTTGATACTTCTTTCCTCCTCCATAGAAGTGTTGTGTCTAAGGCATTAGTGAAGGATACCGAAAAAGTCAAGACGAAAGCATTAGTGAAAGGTGCTTAACGTCGATGTCAAAAGCATTAGTGGAGAATGCTAAAGGAGTCAAGACGAAGGAATTAGTGAAAGGTGTCAAACGTCCATGTCAAGGGCATTAGTGAATGATGCCTAGAAGTCAAGTCAAGTGGCATTAGTGAAAGATGCCAGGGTGTATAATCGATGAGGTGCATCGATATACAAATAGAGATAGGTTGTATCCATGGATATTAATATCCTAGATGGTGTTGTAATAAGGAGTTGGTCTCCTTTGGGGTTAGGTGTTGTGTAGTGTTGGGTAGTAGTTCCTCCATTGTAATGGAACTCGGTACTTAGCCTCGTCTTGGATAAAGGGTAGGCGACGTTGTGGTAGGTGTGGTTCTACCTTGTGAAAGAACTCGGTGGTTAGCCTAGTATCGGAAAAAGAGTAGGCGATGTTGTGAAGGCTTCTCTGCCATAAGGAGTTGCTGTCGTGTAGTGTTTATGAACTCTCGAGTAGGTGACTCGAGGAGTGGAGTAGGGCAAGAAAGGTGTCCTTGTAGCCGAACCACTATAAACACTCGTGTCGTGGTTATGTTCTTCTTACTCTTTTTCTTTCATTACACATTTATATATCTATCTATCAATGTCCAACATACATATCTAAATAGATTGACATAAGTCGATCTAAATATATTAAAACGAAGTTTTAATTGGTAAAACTATTCAACCCCCCATTCTAGTTCTCCACAAAGACATAAGAATAAAACTAATGTTTACTCTGACCACGAAGATTTATATCCATTGAGTCACAAAAAGCGAGTTGTTCCGGATTTAAACCTTGAAGGTCGTAAGTGTCATACAGATTAAAATCTTCATCTTCATGTAAAATAGCATTATACGAACCTCCACTCGTCATAAAATGAGAAGTCTCATAATAAGCATCTTCAACTTTATCATCACTATCGCTAACCGAAAGAACCACATTCACAACATTAGAAAATGGACTACCTACCTTTTTCCTTCATTAACCATAACGGGTTTATGATTAGCCTCCTTTTGCATAGAAGCGGCTTCCCATCATCACCCGAGGCACAAGCTTCCCTCAACAATTTGACTTTCAAGCTTGTTAATCTTTTCAACAAGAGGTGTATTACTTGAACTGTCGAATGCATCACTAGTAACACTTGCGTGTTTACTTACACCAGGATTGTCATCCAAATCACCAAGGGCGTCAAAAGCATTAGCCGTGGTAATCACTTCAGCAACCTTACTTTGTTGTTTAGATGCCTCCTTCGTAGTAGAAGGCGATTCTTTGTATTCTTAGAAGCAATCTGTCGATATTCCATATTCTTTGCAACTCCAAACACCCGCTTATACTGGAAGCCCTTTCGCTTGACAGTAGTGAACCTTTCATTCGACACCCCTTTATTAGCTCCCGAAGAGTACCGACACTTTCACTTCTTACACAGTCATTATGAAAAATTAAATTAATAAAGCTTTATAAAAGTTCATCATAATGAATGTGTCAGAAGTTATAAAAGTTCATCATAACTTCTAACACATTAACTTTTATGAAGCTTTATAAATTTAATTTTTCATGCCACCTCAGCACTTTATAAACCTTTTAATTTAATGAACCTATTTTTACTATGGTTTAAACACCTTAAAGCTTTGTAATTGTTTCTCATAACTCATGATCGACCTGTTTATCTTACTAATTAGACCAAAATTTACCTTAGCCCATTATCCAAAAACTCTTTGTAGTAAGTTTGAACAAATCACTCGGGAAGTTTTAACTATTTGACTCCACTTCTCTGCTTGTTAGTCTTCTTTGGTTCATTTTCATGTTAAATCCAACGGTAAAGCTTCTAACATTTTGGGTTCAAACCCCCTGGATTAGTCGGCCAAAAGGTCGAAAACCATGGTTACCCCCCAAAAAAAGCTTCTAACATATTTTCTACTTTTTTCTCGGATGTTCTTTTTCGTTTTCTGGCATTTTATTAACAAAATTTGGATTATTATTGTACAAATACAATTTTTGTAATCACAGTTGCACTAGTTATCTATAAAAAATTAGGTCATCAACAAGAAATACTGCGGGTTAACCCGTACATAACTTGGTCAGTCAAAACCCGTGTAAGCTGTTACACAACCCACCCATTTCTTCACTTTCGGTACTATATAAATATTTTACCATGTATCTGCATCATTAGTTTTAGTTCTCAGGTATGGGAAGGTTAAATCAATCCGAAATTACCAGGAGTGACGTGCTTCTAGTCACATTTTTTTGTGTCTCGAGATGGAGTTGATCCGTATGTTATAGTTCGTTTTTTTGTTGGCAACTACATCCGATGTCATTAGAGTTAGAAGGAACTCAATTATCAGTTTAGAATAGTAATGTGCGTAATTCCACACATGTACACGCAGGGTTGGTAACACTATTTTTTAATTTTACATAGTTTATCTTTACCATGGAGCAATACTGATGATCCGGCTTATACAAATTACCATTTAATTTAAAACACCATTAATCACTAGTACTAGATGCTGTAATCTATCCATGGTTGATCTTATTAAAATCTGACGATTGTCAAGCCTAAAATATTTCTGGCCATAAAAGAGTTTAGAAGAGACAAAAGCTCCATGTTGCGATTGATCATCTTGTCTATGAGTGGAAAATATGAGACCGATTCAATAGAGAGACTTTTGAGAGGAAAAAATACCAGAAAAATGTGAATTATTGATTAAAACAATAGAAGAATTATTGAATTTTGATTCTTTGTTTCGGATTAAATGACGGTCTATGGTGAATTATAAACAAAGTCTATTATACTTTAAAAAGGAACGAAAATGACAGAGTTAGAATTTTCAAAATTTATAGCTAAAATAACGTGTCTATTGAAGAACTTGGTTTTCTTGTCGACTAATTCAGGAATATTATTTCAGTCTATGGGTTTGTTAGCCTGTTGTTATCTTTATAGCATAAAAAAAGAAATTTCATCTTCATCACTGCTGGCCACCTTACGAAAGATACAAAAAGGGTTAGACGTTTTCAAAATTTTATAGCTAAAATAACATGCCTATTAAAAAACTTGGTTCTTGGCGATTAATTCAGGAATATTTTTTGAGTCTACGGGTTTGTTAGCTTGTCGTTATCTTTATGAATTAAAAAAAGAAAATTTCATCTTCATCATTTCATAAATGATAATAGAACTTCACAAAAGCTACAAAAATAGATTAGCATCTAATGAAACATAATGGATATATCATGTTGATAATTGGCTAATTTTATAGTGTTTATTCGCAATTGATTATAAAGCATGTTCACAGGTTCTTGTATATGTTCACATGTTCTTGTATTTGACTAAATGAAAAGAAGACTTTTTAGCCAATGTTCTACACGTAAGAGCACATTTAGTGATTTGTTGAAATGAAAATTAGCCAAGAAAATACCACTTCATGATATTGCGCTCTTGTGGTTTTCAGTTTAATGTTAACGTATTATTTCCACCAATTCCAGTTAGTTTGCCAAAATGGAATCCTTAATCATTTCGTTATTATCTAGTGAATGTTACTTAATTATTAGAAACTTTAACAATGGTCTTGCGGCTTTCACTTTAGCTAGGTGTAGTGGTGACCAATACCACCACCACAACTGATTTACTCATTACATATTCAAATTATATGTTTGTTGTTTTGTTATTTTTATTCAGGCTTTGAATTATTCAATAGAAGGAAGTTTCCTATATGCTAGAGATAATTTGTGTAATCTTAATGGTAAAAAGTTAATTGTCTATTACTAGTAATAATTTATTTTATTACTAAAATAATGCAAAACTGGACCTTTATCCATTATACTGTATAAAATAACACGGAACACACACATTCACAATTTCACATACTGCATGTTGTTATCCACATTGGTAATTACTACGTATAAGTTTTGACATGTCCTGTTTGAAAACGATAGTGTAATTCTATACCGTTGTTAATACAAATCACAAAAAAAAGGAAGAAAAAATCAGGTAACTAAATTAAATATATTAACTAGTTTATATTCAGGAGAGTATCTGACTTACGGTGAAAAAGAAAATATGGAATGGTGTATCAGGTGCAGAAGGTTCAAAATGTGAAAATAGCTGTAACTTATCAAATCAAGTTGGCTCTTTTCTTGATCACCCCACACATTGCCGACGTCGCTAAAATGTTATTGCTGGTCAACCACTACCTGCTGCTAGGAACTTTATGAAAGATACAAAAACAGGTAGCAAATGACACATGATTATAGAACTTGTTCACATAACGTACAAATTTCATTATTAATATATTATATTCCTAGGTGGCCAATTTAATAACAAGTATATGAATATGTTTTATTGCAACTAATGAATGAATCTATTTTATTGCTAGCTGGCCAATTCAATAACAATTGACTATAAAACTTCTTCACATGCTCTTGCATTCGTCTAAATGGAAAGAAGAATTTTTAGCCGGTGTTCTATTGTAAATCAACTACCTAGGCACTAGCAGCACCCTTAACGACCTGTTTAACATCTAATGATTTTTCATGGTCAGGTTTCATATTGTATTATTCAAACTTAGAATTATTCAACAAATATGACAAAATGTTAGTTGTCTTTCCATCCATTAAAAATAACAAGGAATTCCACACACTTATCCACATCTTCTATATATACAAACACAAACCGAACAGATTTATTTATACATAATAATGTCTTCAAATTTTCCTATTATACAAGTCTGGGTTTGTTAGTTGTCTTTATCTTTGTAAATAAAAAAAGAAATTTCATTGTCATCATTTCCTAAATGACAATAGAATTGTTAAAGACCTTTACACAAGATACAAAACCACATAGCATCTAATGACGCATAATGAATATATTTCAATTGATAATTGCCAAATTTATAATATTGATCAACAAGTAATTATTAAAGTTGTTCATACGTTGTTGTAGTTGTTAGCATCTAATAATGAATATCTTCCTTATATAATTGGCTAGTTTTATAACTTATTAACAATTAATTATTAAACTTTTTCACAAGTTTATTTGTTCACATGCTCCTGTATTTGAATAAATGAAAAGAGGAATTTTTATCCAATGTTCTACTGTAATAAACTGCATATTTAGTAAAAAAGAAGTAAAGTAAAGTAACTCCCAATGCCGTTTTTCACGGGTTATGGGTACCCAATACCGTTTTCGGTGTTTGAGGGAGGTTAGAAGAGACACTTACCCCTACCTAAGGTAGAGAGGCGCTTCGGTTCTACTAAAGGTAGAAAGGACCTCCGCCTTTGTAGGGAGTGAGGATCGAACCTCGACCTCTCGGTTGAGAGGCAAATGGTTTTCAACCGATCCAACCCTACTTAACGCATAATATTTTGTGATTTGTTGAAATGAAAATTAGCCAAGAAAATATCACTTCATGATCTTGTGGTTTCGAGTTTACAAAAACCTCTATAAATTAATACTCGATAAATTAATAACCTCGATAAAATTAATAATTTGTCCGGTCCCAACTTGGGGCGGACAAATTTAGACCACAATCGATAAAATAATAAGATAATATTTTTTGAATCATGATGTATATATATTAGTCCCAACGAAACTATAAATTAATAATTACTAAAAATTTCATATATATATATATATATATGTATATATATGCGTGTGTGTGTGTGTTTCAGAGAGGGATACACTCAAAATCCTAAGATTGTTTAGTAAAAAAAATGAATCCATAATCACTTGTTTTTTATTGAACTTCAAATCTATATTGAGTTTATCTTACAATCTCCTTATTGCACTAAAGAGTTGGTGTGTTGTCTTCTCGTATTGCAACAAAAAATGTTAATTTTATTTTCATAAAGTGTGAATGTTAATTCATAAAATGTTAATTTAAACATGTTTTTCAAATTTATTTCGTCTCTAATTAGTATACATTGTAACTAGCTAGTATATTAGACTTGAAAACTTAATGGTCATACGTAAAACCTCTTTAAATTAATAAATTATTAATTTATCGATATAATAATATCTCGTTAAACTAATAAAATATCTCGGTCCCAACACTATTAATTTTTAGAGGTTTTATTGTATGTTGATATGATGTTTTATTTCAACCAATTCCAGTTAAGGATAGATCGATTCAGGTTGGGTTGTATTTCTAATGGATAACTTTGGTTAATTGAAAGCGTTCACTTTGAACAAAACGGGTCACAATGACCTGGCCGAAGTGCTCCCAGACTGTAGCTTTAATGCATCAAATGTCACAAATCATTTTAATAAATAAAACTGGGATTATTCATATACAAATACAGTTTTCTTAATCATGGTCACACTAATTATCTATAATATTCAAAAAAATTTGACAAAAAAATGTTTCAGGTTGACCCCGTATGAAGCCTGTTTCAGCCCTATCCCATTACACAGCGTGCATTTTCTCACCTCTATAGTGTACCATGTTTTTACGTTGATATTCTATACCTAGGAGTTGACATGCTTCTGGTCAGATTTTACCTAGGATCGGTGTTTCACGTGCGGAAGGTTCAAAATGTGAAAGATGTTGGAACTTCTCAACTCAACTTGGCACTTTTCTTGATCCACACTTTGTTGACTTTGCTATGATCTTATTGCGTCAACCACTTTTTGCTGATAGGAACTTTACAAAAGATACAAAAACAGATTAGCAAATGACTAATCAATGAATATCTTCCATTGCTAGTTTTCCGCCGATTTAACAATAATTGATTATAAACTTGTTCACATGTTCTGCTGTAATTAACTGCATATTAACCAAGAAATTATCACTTCATGATTTTGTGCTCTTATGCTTTTCACTTCCTTTCTATTAATTCTAGTTATATGCACAAAAAGAAATCCTCAATGATCACTAATCATCAATACTATACTTGAGTTTGTTAATTAATTCATGTGTTGGTACTGATAAGGGACATTATCATCACTGCATGCATATAGTTATGCATGTAACTTGTTTGATGAAATGTGTCGGTGTTGCTGAAATGGTTTTAAAATTCGGAAACCACATGTTTTGGATCACTTGACGAAACATGTTACTGTGTCACTTTATGTAAATGATTAAACCTCGAATAGATTCTATGTTAATTTTGGAATTGAGGTTTGTCCGTATCGGCTTGTTCACCTGGTTAATAGCAAAAGTATATATGTAGAGTAAAAACTAGCCAATCTACCCCTAGCGACTCTCTCTGGGGCGATTCTCTAACCCTAACAACCCTAACTCGTTTTTTCTTCAAATCTGCCTTTAACTCGTGATTCTATGCATCTATCTGATTTTGTTATTGATTAACATCATTGTTAATTGGTTCTTGATTGGATTCATGTGTTTTGTCTCCCGTTTTAGTTAGGTTTTGAAGAATCGTTTTATTTTTTTTAGGGTTTTTCAATCGTTTTTTCTTATCGCTGCTGGTCGATTAATCACTAATCAAAGGTTTATCTATCGTGATTAAATTTGTTTGGACTGTCTATCATGGAGGTGGTTAAGTCTTGGTCTTTGCGTTTTAAAACCCTAACGATTAGTTAGGGTTTTCCTCCTTTTTGTTTGTTATTTGTTAATCTTTGGTTCTTGTTGGTACTTGTGTGGATAGATTGTTTAGATTGTTAGTGGGTTTTTAGAGATGGAGAAAGGTTTTCTTAACAATGATAGTTCTTCGTGAAGGCTTCAAAAGCGCATACAACTTGCCGATCAAGTTGGTGTGAGCTTGAAACGAATTCATATAATAGGGTTGATATTCGGCGTTGAAAGCTAGGTTACAACGTCTCACGGTGAACATGGAATCGAGGTGACACTTCTTGGTCTGATTCCGTTTGGGGTAATGTTAACTGAAAACATAAGTTATCGTGATACGTTTGTGGAGGGTTGAATCTGCGATGTTGCTTCTACTTCTAGTCCTAAAGTGAATCGTCTACTTACGGTCCTAACTTGATTGGTAGTGATAATAACGGTGAGGTCATTTGCTAATGTATTAAACCCGAACGTGTCTCTAGGAAAGTTAACTTTCGTCCCTTGGTGAATGAGACTCGCATTGAAAATCATGATCTTGTGCTTCCAAAGGTGCTATGGAGGTGTATTCAACCGGTATGAAAATACACTTGTGGCTCTTTGTTGGCAAGAATGTTGCTTTTCATTTGGTTAAGAACTACGCTCCAACACGCGGGGTAAGTTTGGTTTCGAAACTAATGAAGAATGATGATGGTGTTTTCCTCTTTAAATTTGATTCTAAAGAGGTGTTGAGAATGTTCTTCAACGGGGCCCTTGGATTATTCGCAACTCTCCTCTCATTCTCACTAAATGGACTCTGATGTGCTATTGTCTAAAAAGTGAGGTAACTCGAGTTCCGTTTGGATTAAATTGCATAATGTGCCATTACTTGCATATTCGGAAGATGGGTTAAGCTTAATTGCTACTCAAGTGGGTAAGCCAATTATGTTAGATGCTTTTACTAGTTCCATGTGTGTTGATTCATGGGGTCGTATTAGTTTTGCACGTGCTCTTGTGGAATTATCATCTGATTTCGAGCTTAAACATGTGGTGACTATGGCGATCCCTAATATGGATGATAGTGGCTTCACTACGGCTAGTATAAGGGTGGAATATGAATGGAAACCACCACACTGTACGGAATGTAAAGTGTTTGGGCATGATAATGCTTGTTGTCCTAACAGTATTAAGGAGAATAATGATGTTCCCCCCACCGCTAATGTGGATGAACCTGATGATGGTTTTAAGGTGGTGCAGATCGAAAGCCAAACCAAAAGGTACGAAGATGATGGTGGCATTAATATGGGTAAGGGTCCTAGATTTGCACCTAGGAAGCGGTATATGTTGCAAAGACAAGGACACCGGCATTGCTAGTGGTATTGCTAAAGATACACCAATTACTACGTCAAACTCTTTTGGGACTCTTGAGGTGGAAGATGACTCGGGCATCCCATGTATTGTGGCTGATTCTTCTATCGAAGCGGTGAAGACCGGAAAGTCTTACGTACTACTAAGGAAGGGTATTGATGGCTCTGGGAAGGTCCTTGGTGAGGCGTCTAAGTCTCCGGAGATGGGACTTCTTCACGCCAAGCTTGTGAGTGATTCAATGGGATCAATGGATGTTGGTTCTACTCCCATTCTTTGAGAAAATTGGTAAGCTTGAAAAGCTAATTATTGATGGAAAGCTACTCTTGTGGATGATGATGGTCAACCTATTCCGCCTACCTCTTCTACTAAGAGTCAACTCTTTTCTAAAGTGGGAGAGATTGTGGTGTCCGATTCGAAGATGAGGTTGTTGCTAACCCATTTGATGAATCATTAATATTTTTGGAGGTGGCCTCGAGTTGGAAGATGAGTATGATGACTATGATTTCGACGACTATGCAAACAGTTCGTGATCTTAGAATTTGGATTCCTTTAATGCCATGTATGGCACAAAGGTTCAAGGTCCTAGGAAGTAATTTTATTTGTTGTGTCATATGTTATCATTTGAGTAGTGGGTTGTTTTCTTGTTTAGAGAATAGGAAGTATCTTGTTATAAGCTTTTATGCCTATGTAACGGTGAGATATGGGACTTCACCATATCCATTGTACTTAAACGTTTATTTGGTTAATATATTTACGAGTCGTGATTACTCCCTTACCCAAAAAAGTATATATGTAGAGTATAAGTATTACATTAAAGTGTCATGTATAGTATCACGTCATGCGTTGCAATTGGAATCATATTAAATAAAGACCACTAGGCAGTAGCTGCCCTTGAAGACCTTTTTAACATGGATTATGATCCTCTCATGTTCATTTGAACATGATAGGTAATGTTGTGTTTGTTGTAATAATATATTTAAAATAAAATAAAATAATTATTTTGTAATAAAGAGAATGTACAACCATAGCAATCACAACATTACCTATCATGTTAAAAAAAAATGAGAGGATCCTAATCCTTTTAACATTTATCATTTTTCAAAATTATGTTTTTTTATTGTATCATTGTTTATAGCAATCGCTATAGACAATAATAATGCAACCACCACACTTGATGTCTGACCATCAAGGTTTATAATAAGAGAATATGATATTATTCAGATCTTTTTTATATCTTGAATCAATTTTTGATAGAATATAAATAACTTGCTCAACCTAACCATACACGAGATTCTTTAAAGAAAATTATAATATCAGATGTATTTCGTCACCAACCCGTCTCCATCAAGGAAAGAAAATTGCAAGTTGTGTAATTAAATTGAATTGTACACCAATTGTTTGATAAAATGTCTGCTTTTAATAGTCTTGTAAATTGATCATGTTAGTGACACCCTTGAGACTTGTTGCTTGTTAGAACTGTTTTGTGGACTTAAATTGCCTTTAAGAGAATGTCCTTTTATTCTGTGGAGATTTGGTTTTTATTGAGCGAAATGCCGAAATCGGATAAACTAGTAGCACCCCTGAGCATCACATGTTGTGATAAAAAGGGAGGTTTCCTATGACAAAAAGTTAATTGTCTTTACAAAAAACCAAGTTTATGTATACATAATAATCTCTTCAAATTTCCCTATTATTTAAATTTGGGTTTGTTAGCTGTCTTTATCTTTATAAATAAAAAAAGATATTTCATTGTCATCACTTTATAAATGACAATGGAATTGTTAAAGAACTTTACACAAGATACAAAACCATTAGCATCTAATGACACGTAATTAAGATATTTCAACTGGTAATTACCAATTTTATAATATTGATCAGCAAGTAATTATGAAAGTTGCTCATACGTTGTTGTCTTTGTTAGCATCTAAAAAACACAAAATGAATATATTCCATTGATGGTTGCCAATTTATAATATTTATCAACCAATTCCAGTTATGGATGGATGAGTATCGATTCAGGTTAGGTTGCATCTCGAATGGATAAATCTGGTTAATTAATTAAAAGAGTTCGCCTAGAACAAAACAGGTTAGAAATGGGCGGAAGCTCTCCTAGACTGTAGGTTTAATGCATCAAACTTCATAAATCATTTTATTAATAATATTGTGATTACTGATAAACGAATACAGTTTTCTAAATCATAGCGACACTAATTGTCTATAAAATTATAGAAATTTTGACAAAAAAAGTGTTTCGGGTTGACCCGTATGAAGCCTGTTTCAGCCCTATCCCATTACACAGCGCGCATTTTCTCACCTCTATAGTGTACCATGTTTTTACGTTGATATTCAAAACCTAGGAGTGAACATGCTTCTGGTCAGATTTTACCAAGGATCGGTGTTTCACGTGCTGAAGGTTCAAAATGTGATAGATGTTGGAACTTCTCAACTCAAGTTGGCACTTTTCTTGATCCACACTTTGTTGACTTTGCTATGATCTTATTGCGTCAACCACTTTTTGCTGATAGGAACTTTACAAAAGATACAAAAACAGATTAGCAAATGACTAATCAATGAATATCTTCCATTGCTAGTTTTCCGCCGGTTTAATAATAATTGATAATAAACTTGTTCACATGTTCTTGTATTTGACTAAATGGATAGAAGACTATTTAGCCAATGTTCTGCTGTAATTAACTGCATATTAACCAAGAAATTATCACTTCATGATTTTGTGCTCTTATGCTTTTCACTTCCTTTCTAATGATTCTAGTTATATGCCCAAAAAGAAATCCTCGATTATCACTAATCATCAATACTATACTTGAGTTTGTTAATTAATTCATGTGTTGGTACTGATAAGGGACATTATCATCACTACATGAATATAGTTATGCATGTAACTTGTTTGATGAAATATGTCGGTTTCGCTGAAATGGTTTTAAAATTCGGAAACCACGTGTTTTGGATCACTTGACTGTGTCACTTTATGTAAATGATTAAACCTGGAATAGATTCTATGTTAATTTTGGAATTGAGGTTTGTCCGTATCGGCTTGTTCAACTCGTTAATAATGAAACTTATACGTTATGTTTATTTGTGACCTAACATTCAGTATGAAATGGTCATCTAGAGGCACACAATTCTAATAGCAAAAGTATATATGTAGAGTATAAGTTATGCATATATGTTCAGAAAACTTTTAGTTATGATTTATTAATGTAATTTGGGATTTACATCAAGGTGGTAGGTAAGCGGGCAACAAGCTGCGCCGCCACCCCTTTCTGAATAGCAAACCCTATTCTACTGAAAACATAATCGTGACCCCTCGGGGCCGATATATTGCTGCGAGTATAAGTATTACATTAAAGTGTCATGTATAGTATCACTTCATGCGTTGCAATCGGAATCATATTAAATTAAGACCACTAGGCAGTAGCTGCTGCCCTTGAAGACCTGTTTAACATTTATCATTTTTCAAAATTATGTTTTTTATTGTATCATTGTTTATAGTAGTCGCTATAGACAATAATAATGCAACTACCACATTTGATGTCTGACCATCAAGGTTTATAATAAGAGAATATGATATTATTCAGATATTTTTTATATCTTGATTCAATTTTTGATAGAATATAAATAACTTGCTCAACCTAATCATACACGAGATTCTTTAAAGAAAATTATAATATCAGATGTATTTCGTCACCAACCCGTCTCCATCAAGAGAAGAAAATTGCAAGTTGTGTAATTAATTTGAGTTTCACACCAATTGTTTTGATAAAATGTCTGCTTTTAATGGTCTTGTAGATTGGTCATGTTAGTGACACCCTTGAGACTTGTTGCTTGTTAGAATTGTTTTGTGGACTTAAATCACCTTTAAGAAAATGGCCTTTTATTTTCTGGAGATTTGGTTTTTATTGAGGGAAATCTGATAAACTAGTAGCACCCCTGAGCATCACATGTTGTGATAATACAAAGTTTTGTTTTTGATAGTTTTTATACTTTAATCAACATTTGTAGTAATCAAAATCTGATACAAGTTGGTCATGTTACTTAGGCCCATGTGACTTCCTGTTGATAAACGTTGTGTTGTGGATTTAACTGAATTTGTTTTTATAAAGCCAAAACGGATAAACTGTGGCTATTTAAATGTCATTATAATGGGAATCCCTTTTGTTGCTCAGTTTATGGTTTAAGACGCTATATTGGTGATCAATAAGCTGATTATTTCATTATGCTAATAGATCTTAAAGTTCATTTGTGCTCATTGACTTATGACAGATGGGTTTTATACTTATATTATGACATCTCTAACTTTTTTTAGAGCGTAACATTAAATCAAAGGTAAATTACCAGGAGTGCATATGCTTCTGGTCATATTTTTACTATCTAAAGATGGAGTTGTTTCATAGGTTACAACGCGCTTTTGGTATGCAATTACATTTAGTCTCATTAGAGGTAAAATAACTTTACTATCTTAGAAAGTCTACTTCAATACATGTACATAGAGGGTTCATATTGCTCATTTTACTTAGGTTCTCTTTACCATGGAGCGATTTGATGATCCGAATTCATACAAAATACCTTATAATTCTAAATACCTTTAATTACTAGTACTGTTATAATTTATCTTTGGTAGATTTTATGAACCCGTATGCAATCAATTGCATATTGTCCTTTTTCACATTTTATTCAGTATATCTTCCATGTAATCCTAATAATCTAATTGTGGTCAAGCCATAATGTTTCGGGTCAAAGTGAGTGTAAAGACACGAGTTCAAAGTTGCAATAGATCTTTCGTTGAGTATACAAAAAGATATAGTAAACTCTTTCATCATACAAGAAACAAAGATTTTAAGAATGTCATATTTTATCATGACAGGCATCTATGACATTTTTAATAATGAAGAGATTAAGGGATGATCTCTGCACTGACGACTTTGATGTATTTCATAGTAAAGTCATGAATGATTCTTAATTTTATAAATAAGTCTACGATCAATTGAATACAATGTTAAAACTTTTAACATTTCTAGGAAAGAAGTTGATTTTCTTGTAAATTCAGGTAGACCAACAATCGAAACTTTTGATAAATTATGAGGTTGATTGAATAAATTCAAAAGAGGCTTACCACCGCTGAAGTGATTATCTTTCACAAATTTAATAAGAGACAAAGCTTCTCAATATTAAAAGCTTAACAAATGAAAATGAAAAAAAAAAGAAAAAGATTTGCGTCTTATTGAAACATGAAAGACTATTTAATATAAATATTGTAAAGCTAGTGGGCCAATATTCTAATGTAAGTTATTAACAACTTATTCAAGAAACGTTTTCACATGTTATTGTATTCTGAATTGTTATGCTTGTGACGGCCACATGTTATCTAATTTTTATGTTTGTAATTAGTGATTATGTATACGAAGGCCGCTCAACTATTATAATTTTACCTTTTAGGTCTCTCATTTATTTAAACTAATTTATGAACCACCTAAATATGTGTTTGTTTTCATTTATACAGATCTCGTTAAAATTCTTTCCAAAAATTGATTTCAAGAATAAAAAAACTTTAGCAAAACAAACAATAATTTTGAAAAGGGCTAATAACCTATTAAACCACTATAGTTTGGCAATTCTGCGTAGCGAACTAAAAAATAACGTTAATGTTGACATTTTTGTCTTTCTTTAAGTATTATGACCATTTTACCCTTCGAAAAATTAAAAAAAAAAAGAATTTCGAAAAAAAAATCCATAAAATTTTTTTAATCTAAAAAAAAAATCGCATGTCTCAATAAAAATATAAAAAAAAATATTTCAGATAAAAATTTCAAAAGAAAAAGAATTTGAAAAAATTTAAATTTTTTTAATCTAGAAAATTAAAATAAAAGCATAAGTCACAAAAAAAAAATTCTAAAAAATTATTTCGGAAAAAATTTCAAAAGAAAAATAATTTTGAAAAATAATTTAGAAATTTTTTATACATTTTAGTCCGTTTCACTTGTTTTTTATTCACTTTTGATTATTTTTTTTTGTCACAAGTGAATTTTTTTGTCGAAACTTTTTTTTACAAAATATTACAAAAAAAATTCAATTTTTTAGCGTGTCACAAAAAAAAATTCTAAAAAAACACATTTCGGAAAAAAAAGTATTTCGAAAAAAAATTCAAAAAAAAAAATTTCGAAAAAAAAATTCAGAAAGGGTAAAATGGTCTTAATATAGTCATAATACTTAAAGAAAGACAAAAATGTCAACATTAATGTCTAAAAAAGTTATTTTTTTAGCTCACTACGCAGAAACTGCAATTCTTGACAAGTACAGTGCTTTAAAAGATTATTAACCCTATTAAAAATTACTAAAACGTAACATTAGTTAAATTATAATAAATCACTTGACTAAATAAGAGTACACTTAAGTAACGGCTAAAACTGATATTTCATATTTCTATAGTTATTTGTGTTGTTTTAATATTTTATAGTTAGCTTTATTCTTGTTGTTTCAAAGATTTTCGCGAAAAAAGTATCCGAAATTGGTAGAAACAAAAGCAAACACATAAATAGTTTTGATATTTTATTTGGTTCATAACTGATAAGTGAACATTTAAAAAAGTTCCTTGCTATTATATGACTTTAACAATTGTCTAAATAGAAACGAGACTTTCTAGCCAATGTTTTAATGTAATTAACTTTAGATTAACAAAAAGAATTATCATTTCATGATTTTGTGCTCTTGTGGAGTTGTGGTTTTCAATTTGTTTTATGTTTCAGTTCAAGCAATTCTATACATTTGACAAAAAAGAAATCCTCGATCATCATAATCATCAATACAATGCTTATGTTTGTTAACTAATTCATGTTTTGGCAACTCATAATTATTCATTTTCATCACTACTTGTAATTAATATGCATGTAATGTGTTTGAAAAAATGTGTCTTCTAAAAATTGGAAGCCACGTGTTTTGGATCGCTTGACGAAACATTTTACTTTATCACTCTATGTATCGTCTGCTCTTAAGTTGGTGTTTTGGAATGATTATCTTGTTTAACCCTAGAATAGATTTTATGTTAATTTCAGAATTTAGGTTTGTGTGTTTCATCTCGTTAAAGTGATTAATAATGAAATCCGTACTTTTTGTTAAATTATTTTACAATCACTACGAAAATGATCAGAGTATAGATTCAATGTCTATACAGAGTACAAGTGACCACCACTTCGACCATGAGATGCAATTGAAGTATTCTCCACAACTCTCATCATTGTCAAAATTTTGTACATTCAGTTAAATAAGATCACTAGGCACTAGGAGCCTTATGATGACCTGTCTAACGTAATTGATTTTCTGAAGTTATATTTCACATTGTATTATTGTTCATATAATAGTTGTTGAGAGGTGAACATCTTATTGACGTTTGTTGTTACGTAATTTATTATATTCATACATTTAATTAATCAATAAAAGGGACGTTTTCTATGCGTTATAGACAAAAAGTCAATAGACCTTCATCCATTAAAAATAACAAGGAACCTAACACAAACGAACAGATTTATGTATACATGATAATGTCTTCAAATTTCCCTATTATTTAGGGCGGAGTTCGTTAGCCGTCTTTATCTTTAAATAAAAAAAAAGAATTTCATTGTCATCACTTCATAAATGTCAATGGAACTGTTAAAGAACTTTACACAAGATACAAAACCATTAGCATCTAATGACACATAATAAATATATTTCAATTGATAATTTCCAATTTTATAATATTGATCAACAAGTAATTATTAAAGTTGTTCATACGTTTTTTTTTTTGGGTAAAAGGTCAAAGACCAGGTAAATATATTACTCCAAAAAAACGCTTAAGTACAAAGGATATGGGTAAATCCCATATCTCAGACCGTTACATAGGCGAAAAACTTACATAATAAGATACTTACTATTCTCTATATAAGAAAATAAACCACTACACAAAAAATAACATTATACTCCTATGGAGATAAAATTACTTCCTACCAAGGCCTTGAAGCTTGATACCATACGTGTCATAATAGCATCCCGATTACCAGGGAGATCGTAAACCTGATCCGCATAGTTATCATAGTCATAGTCATCATAATCATCTTCACGATCATGACCACCACCAAATAGATTACTCGACTCATCAAAGGTGTTCTCAACTACCTTTTCTTCACTATCAGAATCCACAATCTCTCCCACCTTAGTGAATGGGTTAACCCTCTTAGTAAAAGACGTATAAGAAACCTTTTTAATAGGATTACCATTATCATCAACAAAAGTAGCTTTCCCATCCATGAGAAGCTTTTCAAACTCCCCAATCTTCTCAACAATTGGGGTATGACCAACCTCGTTATCTGTCATTAAATCACTCACATTTGGAACTTGTGATACATTACCCGTCTTAATTGACCCAATCTCCTTTGCTTTCATTGTATTACCAGACTCCTCTACATCAGTAGGATTGCCACATTCATCAGAATCAATCGTATTTAGAGCATCAAATGGATTAGTTGTAGCATCCCACTCGTACTGGCCACTTCAATGGCTTTCTTCTTTGTATTTTCTACCTTCTTGTGTTCAGGAGGAGGCGCTTTAGGTTGATACCTAAACTTAGGACCCACACTAGGTTTAGTAAAACCTCCCTTACCTGGAACACTTTGACCACCATTCCTACCCTTATTCTTGTTATTGACAGTTTGAAAACCATCATTAACACTTTGTTTAGGCTGAGTAGGAGGTGGAACAGATTTAGGACAGTCAAGTAGCATATGACCAAAAAGCTTACACGTATCACACCGAGGTGGTTTCCATTCGTATTCAACCCGAATCTTTTCAATATTAGAACCTGTCCCATCAAGTAAAGGTATCTCAACAGTAAGACTCTCCCTAAGAGACTGACCCGCCTTAACATCAATCATGCACCTAGCAAAACTACTTCGACCCCATGATTCCAAGCACATTTGACTAGTGTAAGAATCTAACATTTTTGGTGTACCAATCAGTGTGGCTAGGAGGCTGAGACCATCATCAGAAAACATAGAAAGGGGCAAATCATGGAATTTAACCCATACCAAAATATTAGTCAAATCCTCTTTAAGTAGGTTGGTGTTTAGAGTCCAATGTTTAAGAATAATAGGGACATTTCTAATCATCCATGGGCCGTTTTCAAGCACATCATCAACACCTTTCGTCGAATTAAACTTAAAGAAGAAGAAACCCTTTGCATTCATCATGACTTTTTGAATGCCATACTTAGCCCACTTATTACGTACATAATAATCAACAACCGGGAAAGCAATGCGTTTACCAAGAAAGTACCCATATAAAGTATTCTCAAATCTAGAGTTTACCTCTTCCACCACATTCATAGGAACGGAAAGGTCCACTTTATTATTTTTATTGCTACACTCCAGCCTACGAAAGTTAGATTTGTGCTTCGGTGGCTCACTAGAAGTAGCCCCCGCATAAGAAACCGGCTTCACATTAGATACATTTGTAGTAGCCTGTTTCAGAACACTTTGAGTGTTTTCATACGTTGTTGTAGTTGTTAGCATCTAATAATGAATATATTCCTTAAACAATTCGCCAATTTTATAATACTTGTCAACAATAATTACTAAAATTGTTCACATGTTGTATTTGTTCACATGCTCTTGTATTTAAGTAAATATAAAGAGGACTTTCTAGAAAATGTTCTACAGTAATTAACTGCACATTTAGTGATTTGTTGAAATGAAAGTTAGCCAAGAAAATATCACTTTGATCTTGTTCTCTTGTAGGTTTGAGTTTATGTTGATGTTTTATTTCAACTAGTTCCTGTTATGGATGGATGTTAGGTTGTATCTCTAATGGATAAATCTGGTTAATTAAAAGAATTCGCCTAGAACAAAACGGGTCAGAAACTGGCCGAATGTCTCTCCTAGGCTGTAGCTTTAATGCATCAAACTTCATAAATCATTTTTTTTTAATAAAATTGGGATAATTGATATACAAATACAGTTTCTTAATCATAATCACACTAATCATCTAAAAATTCTAGATATTTTGACAAAAAATGTTTCGGGTTGACCTGTATGAAGACTGTTTCAGCCCTAACCCATTACATAGTGCATTTTTTCACCTCTATAGTGTACCATGTTTTTACGTTGATATTCTAAACCTAGGAGTGAACATGCTTCTGGTCAGATTTTACCTAGGATCGGTGTTTCACGTGCGGAAGGTTCAAACGGTGAAAGATGTTGGAACTTCTCAACTAAAGTTGGCACTTTTCTTGATCCACACTTTGTTGACCTTGCTATGATCTTATCGCGTCAACCACTTTTTGCTGATAGGAACTTTACAAAAGATACAAAAACAGATTAGCAAATGACTAATCAATAAATATCTTCCATTGCTAGTTTTCCGCCGATTTAATAATAATTGATTATAAACTTGTTCACATGTTCTTGTATTTGACTAAATGGATAGAAGACTATTTAGCCAATGTTCTGCTGTAATTAAATGCATATTAACCAAGAAATTATCACTTCATGATTTTGTTCTCTTATGCTTTTCACTTCATTTCTATTAATTCTAGTATGTGCCCAAAAAGAAATCCTTGATTATCACTAATCAGCAATACCAGACTTGAGTTTGTTTATTAATTCATGTGTTGGTAACTGATAAGGGTTCATTATCATCACTACATGTATATAACTATGCATGTAATGTGTTTGATGAAATTTGCCAGTTTCACTGAAATAGTGAAATGGTTCTAAAATTCGGAAACCACGTGTTTTGGACCACTTGACGAAACGTATTGCTCTGTCACTTTATGTATATGAGTAAACCTCGGATAGATTCTATGTTAATTTTGGAATTGAGGTTTGTCCGTATCAGCTTGTTCAACTTGTTAATAATGAATTTTGTAAGTTATGTTGAATTTGTGATCTAACATTCACTACTAATATGGTCATTTGGTGGCACACAATTTTAATTGCAAAAGTATGTAGAGTATTAGATTAAATTATTATGTATGGTATAAGTTAGTATTATAAGGATCACCTAAAAATTAAATAAAGACAGCAGCCCTTGAAGACCTGTTTAATCATATTATAACTTGATGTTTGTTTTTTTGTTCTTTATCATTTTCAAACGTTAAATTATTTAATAAAAGGAAGTTTCCTATATGCTGTAGACAATTTGTGTAACCTTAATACTACGTCAAAAAGTCATTAGTCTACTACAATAATAATGCAACTACCACACTTGACAATTACTAGTAGTAGTTTATAAGTTTTCTTTTAACTAAAATATGTTTATTTAGTGGATGTTAAAAGGCATACCAATCCATCTAAATTCTCAAATCTATCAAGTGGTTCACAACACCAATGTCAACAAGTCAGATAATGAGTTGATGAAATGCTAAGTGTGGGACAAAGTTCAGTAGTATACTAGAAGATAAAGGAGTGTACAGTAATAGTCATAGACTAGTAGGATAATAGCATACAGACTTTGATGGTCCTGAAAAAACACACTATGGGATGTCACCAAGTACCAACACATTAGAGTAATAAAACATTAAACTTCCTGAGGGTGCAGATGAATTAACGGCGGAGCTATTAAGGGACCGGGATGGGTCCCGCCCCTAAGGCCTAAGCCCGTTAGTGCATTTTTTCGTGATTTCATGTGTATTTCCGGGAAAAAAAATTATTATGGGTCATCCCATTTAATGTATTTCCTGAAAATAATTTGTTTCGGCCCTCCCATGACAAATTTTCTAGCTCCGCGCAGACCATAATCTTCGGGTTAACGAGTCTCACGCCTAACGCGATTATATTAGTCACAAAGGTTCACAAAACGTCACACAAAAGAAATAGTAACATTCACTTGATGCCACAAAATGAAACATATACTACGTACTATGACTAGCTTATCACACCGGCCAACTGCAACCATTTGTGCCGTACGAACTTTTCCATCGTCATCCAACTGATCACAGAAAGTGGCTCACTGCTACCAATCATGGACATCACCACAAGATGCTCATCCAGTGTAAGACCACGTAATCTTTCATCTGAGTTGCTATTTTGTCCATAATGCCAATCACATACTGAATTCTTTTGCCACTAGTTTAACGACCAATTTAACATCTATGACAATTTGGTGAGAAGGTGCCATCATGTTTGTTGTTTTGTTATTTTTTCCTTTTTTTTTAATTACCTTCTGGAACTTTGGATTGTTTATCTACATTTATATGTAAAATGCTTTGGATTTTCAATACTAATTTTGTCGCAAGTTTTATCTTCTTGAACTTTAAAGTATTTATGTACATTTATTTGTAAAATGTAATTTTTTTTCATGTTGCAGCCCCAAAAAATTAGATATAAGCAATCAATAATCATGGACTATTACTTTTTGGGGTTAGTTATACACACCCTTCAAAGGGAGAGTATCCAATCATTGGATGCATCATCGGCTTGTATGATGTGCACCGCGGGTTGTACGGTTTGACCAAAACCTATTAATGTGACAATATAGGGAGGGTTTGTATAACATAACCCTTACTCTCTTTACTTGAAAGTTGAAGAGACAACCCACCATCATCTTTTATGGTCTCGTGAGAATACTCCTTCATTTTTTATTGACTACCAGTCCACCTCTTCCAGATCTCGTGAGAATACTCCTTCATTTCTTATCAGTTTGTAACCCAAATTTCGCCCTCTTTTTTATAAAGATAGAAACATGATGTTTTCATCCGACGAATTTGATCACCTAAAAATACCCCTTGAAAATATCCTGACAGCCACCAACAACTTTGCTGACGAAAATGTCATTGGCACAGGTGAACTTGAAAAACGATACGAGGGACAGCTCTTGTGGTCCGGTGAGTTGATTGATATCCATGCTCGCAGGTTTAATAAAGACGATGAAATTGAACAGATGTTTTGGACGGAGATTTCGATGCTGTCAAGTCTCAAGCATAAGAATCTGGTTTCTCTTGTTGGTTTTGTGATGATAATGATGAGAAGGTCGTCATTACCAGGTGATATCAGGGAAGTCTTGGTAACTATCTAAGTGACCCGATTTCGTTGACATGGGTGCGGAGATTGGAGATATGTGTTGGGATCGCGCATGCATTGAGCTACATTCATTATGACGAGCACCGCGATTTCAGCGTAATACACCGGCTCATTAGCAGTGGCAGAGTTCTATTAAATGATGACTGGGAACCCAAGTTATCTCATTTTGAATGTTCCATGAAGATTGAAGCATCTAAAAGGCACCATTCTTTTCATACTAATAAACTTGTGTGTGTGAAAGGGTATGGAGAGCCAACATATATTGAGACTAAAAGTGTGAACCACAAGTTAGATATCTACTCCTTTGGGATTGTATTATTTGAACTACTGTGTGGTAGGAAATGGGTAAGTGATGAACAAGATAATAAGTATTTGGGTCTAGTTGCCATTTTCCATTATAAAAAGAAAATACTAGATGAGATGATTGATCCAGTTCTATGGAACCAAATGGATCCGCAATCATTCAACGTTTTCACGAAGACAGCATATGACTGCTTGAATGAAGATAGATCTCGACGCCCTGATATTAGTGAGGTTGTCACAAGACTTGAGAACGCGTTGAAACTTCAAATGGAACGTCAAAATCATGTAAGACAATTTTTTCTCTTTCATCTTTCTTTTAATAACTAATCTCTGATTATTGATAATATTGATATTAACACGAATAAAATCATTCACTTATTAATTTATTTATGATATTAAAGGAAAACTCAATAGTTGCAGCCAAAGTTGAAGATACATCATCCAATCATGACAAGGTAAGTATTACTAATGTTGCTAGTAGGGGTCTTAATCGAGTTGAATTGGTCAGGTTCAGGTCAATTCGGGGTCGAGTTAAGGCTACAAATAATACTCAAAGCCCAAACCTTTTGAATTTGGGTTAGTTGATTCGGGTCAACTGGGTCGGGTCTATTCGGGTTCGGTCGGGGAATATGAGTAAAATGGTAACAAAATTGCCTATTTGTACTAATTTAAATACATTATTTATAGAAGTTATATTAATAAAAATGAAAAATCTTTATTCAGGTCAATTGGATTGACCTGAACCCAAGTTAGTCAAACATTTTCAACTCGATACCCGACCCTATTTAGTATTCGGGTTACTCAGGTTGACGGGAATAATTTTTTTTATACCCAAGTATCCCGACCCAAAAGTAACTTCCAATACCGTCTTCCACGGGTTATAGGTACCCAATACCGCTTCCGGTGTTTGGGGAGGTTAAATGTAAAATTTTACCCAAGTTCACTGGAATTTTAGAAAAGTGAACTCCATATCTACACGTGTCATTTTGGGACACTTGGTAATGTTGTCTTGTTTGGTACATATAGAGATCATTGACCTCCATATCTATCACGTGTTGAGTCCCATGTCAGCAAAGAGACAAAGTCTTTCCTCAAAGATCTTTCTCACTTAAAACTCAGCGTGGAAGATATAGCATCAGCAACCAACAATTTTGCTCAAGAAAATATCATCAAAACATTTAGGTTTGGAAGAATTCGCAAAGGGCGTCTCTTACATTCTGAACAATTCATCGATATTATTGTAAAGACATTCTATTTAAAATATGTAAACGATGAGAGCAAAAGGTTTTGGACGGAAGTTTCAATGCTTTCTAGTCTCAAACATAAGAATCTAGTGTCTCTTATTGGGTTTTATGAAGATGAGAAGAATAAGATTATCATATACAAGAAGGAGGCCAACCGAAGTCTCGAAACATATCTAAGTGACCCGACCCTCACATGGATGCAAAGGTTGAAGATATGCGTTGCTGTTGCGAAGGCATTGAGTTACATCCATTATGATGATGGACGTGATTTTAGTGTCATACATTGCAGCATCAAGAGCTCGAATATTTTACTAGATGACAAATGGGAACCCAAGTTATCTGGTTTTGAACTTTCGTTGAAAAATACAGCAGCTCGAAGGCACCGTCTGATTCTTACTCGTGATATTGTTAAGAATGTATACACAGACCCAAAATATGAAAAGACTGGTGGTGTGACCCACAAGTCAGATGTGTATTCATTCGGTGTTGTGTTATTCGAAGTCTTGTGTGGACGGAGTGCAGTTCTTCCAGATGAAGAGTTGGGAGAGGGGTTATTAAGTCAACTGGCCAACTCTCATTTGGATGGTATGATTGATGAGCATTTACGAAATCAGATGGACCAAGAAGCATTAAAAATCTTCTCAGAAACAGCATATTGCTGCATAAAAAAGGAAAGAGCAGATCGTCCATACATAAGTCAGGTTGTCAAAGGACTTGAGAAAGCGTTGAAACTTCAATCAATGTATGAAAATCCGGTAAGAAAATCAACCTGCTTATCAGCTTTATATGATAATAATTGTTATAATTATCTACTAATCTCCTATTCTTTTGCAAATATTATTTTAGGAACTTCCAAGGAGTGCAGTTGACAGTACATCATCCAATCACCTGAGGGTAATTTACTTCTTTATAGTTTTAGTTCCGCTGGTCTATGTGGTTAGGGGCTTTTTACATATTACATTTGATCCCTATTACATAATCCTGGCACTCAAAATGATAAACGACCGCTAACAAATTTATTGATATGACCAGGCCAACTCCACACCACAGGATCAACACCCAAAAACCAGAAATCAAAACACCATCTGCACCAACTACCATGGACCTGCACACTAGTCACAAATCACAAATCATTTTTAAGCATAAAACAGTAACTGACATAGAAGCAAACAGAATCCATTGGCTTATAATAAAGTGTTGTTGTATCACTTTTTTCTATTAACATCACAATTAGTACAGATTGTGAATCTTTTGTCATTCAATAATTTATTTAAGTATGTTGTTGTATATTTTAATGTCACAATGTTGCAGTTGAAGAACTTGGAACACTTGAAGATTGGACTTAATGATATCATGAAGGCAACAGAGAAGTTTGCCGACAAATATTGCATTGGGTCAGGCGGATATGGCATGGTATACAAGGCACAACTCAAACATTTTGATAGCTGTAATTCATCTTCCATAGAAGGGAAGAATAGATACGATCTTCCCAAGAAACGTAGCACGGCTTATAAATTTTTACCTTTTACCCAAAAAAAGAAAAAGAAACGTAGCACGGTAGCCATAAAACGCATTCGCAATCGAGAAGGAGAACAAGGGTTCATTGCAGAAATTGAGGTTCTGATTAGCTGTAAACATGAGAATATAATCTCTCTTCTTGGTTTTTGTGATGAAGATCGTGATCACATGATCCTTGTCTATGAGCTTGCTTCTAAAGGTTGTCTTGAGGATTATCTAGGAAACAGTGAAAAAATGACTAATCTTACTTGGATGCAACGCGTGAAAATATGTCTCGGTATTGCACATGGCTTGAATTACATTCACACCAACACGGATCAAAACAAACAAAAGATAATACACCGTGACATTAAGAGTGCAAATATTCTATTGGGCGAAAATTTGGAAGCGAAGATTGCTGATTTTGGGCTCTCCAAATTCCACCCAGCAGATCAAGATGCCAGTACTCTCAACGCGAGTACGATTGCAGGTACACCTATGTACTTCGATCCAGAATATCAAGAGTCTGGAAGATTAAATAAAAAATCAGACATTTACTCTTTTGGAGTAGTGTTACTTGAGATCTTGACCGGGAGGTTGGCCCATGATCGTATTTTCACTGACGTCAATGAGATGGGGATTGCACCCATTGCAAGAGATCATTTTGAGAAGGGAACACTAATGAAAATTGTTGATCACAAAATCAAGGAAGAAACCAACGAACATGTCTTTTCTCTAAGTAAAGGACCCAATAAAGAGTCTTTGGACATATTTTCAAAAATCGCTTTTCGATGTCTAGCAAAAACTCAAGCTGAACGTCCATCAATAGATGTTGTCATCAACGAACTTAAAAAAGCGTTATACTGTCAGGTGCACAATTTTTTTGAATAACTTTATAATCTCCTCATATATTCTTCATAGTAGTATGTGACATTTTATACATTTTACTTTGTGCAACTAATATTTTAATTCTCAAACTTTTACTGAATTAACGATCTTACCAGTTAACTTTTTTAGTCCTTAACTTTTGTGACATATTGTTGTAATCTTAAACTTTACCAAGCTTGATTTACAACCCTAACCCTGAACTTAGAGACACTAAAGGAGTTTTAGATGCGAAAATATTCAGTTATTTTTTACTTATCAAATCGACTGATTGTCCGATGATTCGCAGGAGAACCACAAGGACAGCCTCAAACTGTCACTTCAAGACATAAAGTTGGCCACAAAAACTTTCAATGAAGAAAATCTCATTGGACATGGAGATTTTGGGAATGTGTACAAGGGTCACACTCAGGGGCATAACTTCATTGCTGCAAAGCGGTTGGGTAGGAAATCTGCTGAAAGAGAAGCTGAATTTATGACAGAGTTGGGAATCCTTATGGAGTATAAACATGAAAATATCATTGGTCTTGTAGGCTACTGTGATGAAGAGGATGAGAAAATTATTGTCTATGAGTATGCATCGAGAGGAAGTCTTGATAAGTACTTGAGCGATGATAGTCTTACGTGGGTGATGCGGCTTAAAATATGCATCGATATTGCAATCGGGTTGGAGTTTCTTCATGGAACTATTTCAAGTCCAGAAATGGTAATACATAGAGACATCAGCAGCAGCAACATTCTACTGCTCGATGATTGGAAAGCAAAAATTAGTGATTTCGGGCTTTCCATAGTATGTCCAACAAATCAGGATGTAGACTATGTCATCGACAATATTACAGGCACAATTGGCTATCGTGACCCACTGTACTCAAAAACAGGCTTCTTAACCAAAGAGTCTGATATATTCTCATTGGGTGCGGTCTTATTTGACATATTGTGTGGGAAACTATCATCCGAAAAGCTAGATGATGATTATCTTTATTTACCCTTTTTGGCTAAACACCACTATTATGTTGAAAAACTTGATAAGTTGGTGTTCGAGGGTATCAAAGAACAAATTGTGCCACAGTCATATTTTACCTTTACAAGGATTGCCCTTCAATGCTTACATCACCAGAGAGAAAGACGACCAACAGCTGATGAAGTGGTCAAACAACTCAAGAAAGCATTGGAATTTCAGGTATATATGTTTCTATATAATGACAAAATTGGCTAACTTTTGATTGATATATATCTAAACTGTGGCTTTTAACTGTTTTATAAATTGTAAGAAAGTAACTGTATGAAACATGAGTTTATTAATTGATAAATGTATATACAGGAGGATTATGAGATATGGGAGCCCAAATTGCCTAAAGACTACAAAGAAATAGTCCAGATGTCAAAGTGCCCTGAAAAATATTCTACCATCAAGAAAGAGGATCTTTACACCATTTTTTCGAAGGGAATCCTTCTTCAACAAGACAAAGTGGTAATCAGTTAATCTATATATCTTTTCCTTTGTGAGGGATAATTTGAGATCACACATGTGTTTACACATGATTAAAATTGAAAATGATTTATATTTTATTTTATGTAACAGTTGCTGTCATTCGATGGTAATGGAGAACGAAATAAAATGGTATCAGCAGAAATGTTTTCTTACATAAACAGTTGTCCACATGAGTGGAAATCTCTTCAAGAATCAAGGTTATTCTCTTTACCTCTCTAAATTTGTCAGTGCATAAGTCATAAGCATACATATGCATTTCTGTTAGATGTATAGATATTTTTTTCTTTGGAAAAATGTTGTTACTTTACCGGATTATGCATGACAAGCTATTTACGGGAGCATAATAATTAGTTTACAGCCTACCTATGTATTTTGAACTTGCATTGTGGTTCTTTTTTCTTGCAGTGTTGTGTATTATATAATAGAAAAATTTTCCAACAAGGTACTTTTTTCGCTAGTCAAAATGTGAGGATTTGACAAATTTTTGTTATAAATGCCCCATATTGATAAACTCGGTGCTTTATGTATTATACTATTAACGGGTAAATAAACCCGAGTGGAACAACATCAAATTCTTTGTTGCTTGAAGATGGTAGATATCTAACAAGGTTTCAGTGTTCTCTCGACCAATTATAAAAGTCACATATTTGGTATATGGGTATTATGTTTGAAGTTTCATAGCTGGATTTTTCTTTTCAAAGTAGAGGCGTACAACATATCCCCAATTTTGGGTCCTCTGTTCTAATGACTGTGATTTTGCTAGCATGTTGCTAGTCCATTTTTTATAGCTTCTGTAATATGTGCAGATTTGAGACAGCAGTGGAGATGATTGATATTTCCAAATTGAACATCGAAATAAAGACAAACGCTCAACTTTTATCTCCAAATGTTGTTTATGGGGTCTATTTAGTCTTTAAACTTAGTGATTCAAGAAAATTTTCAAGTAAACCGATGTGTGTTAACCTAAAGTATAGAAAGGGACTTGAAAGTCTACATGCATATTTCGCAACATGGAGAGACAAGGACTGGATGATGATTGAGTTGTACCAATTCTTGAATCAGAACGAAGATGTTGTTTTTGAGTTTCTACTTGAGAGCTTTTCATCATACTATTGTGGAGAAACTGCAGTTTATGTTGAAGGCATTGAATTTCGAGCAATTGACAAAGTAAGTTTGCAATTATATCTCTTGGTTCCATTCTACTCTCTTTTGTTTACATTATATAAAGAGGTCAGGTGCATACCAAAAAATTAAACTAATAACCATGTTCTGTATTGCATATTTAACATGGTTTGTATACAGGTGAAACATGAAGAAATCGGAAAATTAAAGGAAGTCCAACAAGTCTTGAAATCAAACTTCAATGTGGATCAGGTACAACAATTGCCAACTAACTTTGAAGAAATATTTAAGACATGCAGAAACTACGACGAGTTTTTCTGGTTGGGCGAGGTCAACGGAAAGAAACTTCTTGTGCTTTCGGCAAAGGCAGTTTTATACAAATTCTCTAATGTGGATCTTTTTACTTCAAAAACATTAGCCGAGTCCAGGTTTGCTTCATTATAGCTATTTTTATTACAGTTTCCTTTAACTAGAGGCGGCAATTCCTGACACTACATGAAACACGACCCGAGACGGATACAGAAATAAACGGGTTATGGTTGGGTGTAAACTGATTCCGGGTTGTGTTTGGGTTGGGTTGGGTTAGATAAGTAGACTCGACAACCCGTTTAAGTTTTTTTTTAAATAAAATACTAATTTTATACAGCTATATGGGTTAAATGGGTTAAAAGGGGCAACTTGCCAACCCAATTAACATATTTAACCCGTGTAACTCGCTAAATGCCAACAGAGTTACATAAGCAGGTTAAATGGGTTGTGTTTAAGTTATGTTTAAACAAGTTGGGGTTAAATGGGTCGTGTTCAAGTTATGTTTAAACAAGTTGGGGTTGACAAGTTTGAATCCCACACGAATTGCCAGCACTACCTTTAACCAGCAAACTATCTTGATGGTACATCCAAATATGTAGATGTCACACGAAAAAGTAGATTTACTAACCCAATGTTTTTTTATTTGTAGTTGAGAATTAAATTTTTTGATTAAATGGTTGACAAAAGTTTCACTTCTTGGATGTAGTTTCCTGTCAGTATAAATAACTTCATTCTTAATCTATCCTACATGCAGATTTCAAGAGGTGATTGAGCTTTTACCACAACACATATTTCATCTTAATTGCACGATCAGAAGTCAAATGTTGTCACAAGATACAGAATACGTGTGTTACCTTGTGTTCAAGCTTTCGGAAAACTGCCAGGGCTGCATTGTCCAGTAAAAGTACGAGACCTACTCCACAAAGAAAACAATGAGACTGAATTTGTTTATTTTACAACCCCAAGTGCATTGAACATAAATGGTATCACTCGGGTTCCAAAACAAAGGGAAGATGGATGGATGGAGATTCAAGTGTGGAAATTTAACTCAACTCATGAATTCAAGGATGACTCTCTTTCTATTGATATGAAGTTTACAAGTCATGAAGGAATCATGTCTGGCCTAATTGTATATGGCCTCGAGTTTCGACCGGTGTTAAAGAATTTTCATGTTCTTATTAACATTCGTTTTTACTATGAGTATTGAAAAATGCTGAATGAAACCGGATAGTTATAAAATCATGTAAGAGTGAAGGTTGATGTTCTACAAAGATTTGCATATATAAACACATGTATTTACTATTGAAAGATCTATATTCTCAAATCTATGAAAAATTGTTGACAGCATCAGCTTACATGTCACAAGAATTTACTATTAGCAGAATAACTTGGAAGTCAAAATTCATCCAAATAAATAATGTGTCCATTCATTTTCTGAGAGTCATGAGTACTATGCCCGTAGCATTTTATAAAAATAAATTTAACTTTAGTATAAAAAACGAGAATACAATGGCTGTCAAATAGTATAAAATTCCTTATTATGTCCCAACAAAAATACTAATGATACAATAACAAATGATGGAGAAACAAGAACTATAATCACCTCCTCTGTGCTTCCTGTATGTACCATTTTGCACAACAGATGTTACTCTGCTTCTATATACAAAGTAACAAATACTTCACTTTACGTAATTTTATAGAAATTTTGATCCAAAGTCAAAGTCTGCAGTGAGTAGAAATTTTGACCCATTTACTTAGAAGTTGGGCTGATTTGGGTAATATCCTATCTCCAATGGGTCAAATGGGTAAAGTTTAATAATTTGATTAGATGCAAGTCACCCAAAGTGTGTCAAAATCCTAAATCATTTTGTTTAGCAATAATTAGATTATTATGTTAAGGCTAATGATCGATAAAAGCGGGTTTTGTGTGAGAAGAGAACCAATGATTCAAAAACAAAAAAGAAAAATCAAAAGTTCCACAACAGAGGAAGGTTGACTCATTACTTAACCCACGCCTATCTCGGACAGACACTCTAGAAGCATTATATCTATTTTCGGATAACTGAAGTATAATTTTTTAACTCCATACTCGAGCAAAAGTGGTCAATCACATCAAATTCCTCAATTTTAAAAATTTAAACGAGTTGAGACACAAGTGGTCAATTTGATCATGCCAATAAACATGAGTAATCTAAGGTATTCGATGAAGATTAAAAATGTGATAGATATAAGCATTAGAATACGAGCATGTGACAATCAAATCTTTTCGTTTTTCATAACTTCATATGATTGGACAAGGTATCGATGGCAATAACATTTCCAACTATTTTGCCTAGTTAATTGTTCCACGGTACCCATAAAATCAAAATTCAAAATAAAGGAAGATGGGATAGAAAAAGATACATACCTAATTACCTACGGCAGCTCCCGAGACAATTAAGATTTTTCCATAATATCCCTAAATAAATCCTTAGGTGCTGCAAATGAAAAGTAGGATAAACTCATAAGAGAAGGGAGATGGTAAGATTTTAGGCATGATGGACGGGCATGAAAAGTAGCATTATCCTTTAAATCTATACATGTCCTATAAACATCTCCCCTGTAACAATTATGGCTCCACACTCTCCGACTTCCCAAAGTAATCTCGTAATTTTGGTGTGGACACGGCATCAAATACCAATGCATACGACTTTAAAGCTTCTCGCCATAAAAATAGAAAAACTGATCTAAGTGCATACCATTATTACTAAAACATATGACCAAAAAAGGTAGATAGCCGTACCTTAGAAATAGGAGTAACGTCTATATTTGGCTGCATACAAATTGATATAGTGTTTGCAAGTATCATGCCACCTTCTGGACTGTAAGTGCTCAAATCGGCAAGAGATATAGCCTCTCCACCAATTATGTCAGCAAGTTCTCTAGCACGATCTGTGCAGTATCAGTAAGAGAAAACTTTAGTTGATGTATTAAGTATGCATGTGAGAGATAATGTCAACTATAATCAATTTTCGATTTTGCAAGCGATCATATGGTTACCGACTTGAAGTCGCTATAATCACATGTTTTGATAAACCACTCGAATCCAAACACCCTCATACAATTGACTTTCTCCCATCGGGCGATAAGAATGCAATAAAACTAGTATAATGTTTTATTTGCAATCAAATACGAGCACTAGGAATGGTAATGTGAACGATAGTTGAATCTAACCGTAAGTCCTATTGGCTATCACAATTCTTGCACCCTTCGCTTTTGCTCCATAAGCAAGAGCTTTTCCAGCACTGCCAGCACCAATAACCACAAATAGTCTACCGAGTGAGGGTGAAGGGTGATCTGTTGCACCATTTTGAACACCGAAACCTGCAGACAGTTGCAACAATTTGTGCTTTAAGTGAATCTCAAATGGGTCGAACGGGTAGAAAGTAACATGTGAAATCATATGTTAAACTTTTATAAGTGAACAAAAGGCACTGTTTTGACCCAACCACCCGTATTATCACTTCTTTTAGGAAGTATAGAAAGAAACCTCATAGACTTTCCTCAATAGCAGAAATAGCGCCTACATAGTCTATATTACACCTATATAATGTCCCATCATTTGGTCCCCTGATGGCACAATTGACCGCTCCTATTGATTGTAACATACAATCAATAACGCAATACATTATACATTATCATCATTTTGTCCGCATATTGTTTGATGGTAAAGCTTTTATGACAATGAAAATTACCTTTGCAACCGGATCAACCTCATCACAACATTGAAGTAAAGATTCTTTGTGAGGAATGGTACAACGCGCAAACAATAATGATACATTTTACTCATTTAAATAGGTAGAAATAAGGGTTTTTTCCTTAAAATATCAACACACTTGCACATGTGTGCCTCGAGTCTGATGACTTTTATATAACATTTGAGTCAATAAAGATGGAAGGTTCCCAAGCTAGCACTTTCAAAGGAGTATTTTGATAATTGTGAGAAGAAACTATGAGTTTTCACTTTTAGGCTTGTCTCCATGGATTAAATTGTTGAAATCATCAACGGCCTGCATTTGAGCAACTAAAACCAAAAATCTGATAGAAATATTATGTCTGATAGTATAACGGGAATTTACTATGTAAGAACACTAATAATAGTACTTTAGACGGGCCCATGACACAAAGAAACCGATTTTATGTCAAGAAGAAGAAGGGCAAATGATTGAAAAAAAGTATCATACTTGCCATCATTTCCTTTTGTGGGTAGCGAACTATTGGGTTTTAGGTTCCTTGGATTTGATGAGACAAAATAAATACAAGAATGAAACATCAAAGGCTTAAAGAGAAAGAGAAGAAATCTACAAAAAGATGGAAGGACTTGCTTGCAAAAGAAGATTTACTTATTAGTCCTTCGTAGTATCTTGTAAACCCTAATATTCTAGTATATAAAGAGGACATGGGGTGTAGGTTTTATATATAAGTCTTCCATAATGTAGTCTAAAGGTGTGTGTGTGTGTAACCTAGGGCGTGTAGTTTATTGTAAACGCCTAGGTTAGTTGTTTACCTCCAAGATCTAAGGTATCTTAGATCCCTGTTACAGTTAGGTAACACGTATTATTCTGATCAAATAATATTTGGAGGCGATGGTGAAAGATAAACCTTGTGTCAATAACATAGTTGTTTGTTTTAATTCCGCTGTGCATAATTGTTTGTCTATGTTATTGTTAAACCCTAAGGCTCAAAACGATCTCAAGGAGTCTATCAAACTCCACAATTGGTATCGAGCTTGGGAGCTCGTTACCTAGGGATTCAAGGTTTTATTGGTCGAAGAATGGCGAAAAGAAGAAAAATTCGGTGAAATTTTTCGTATATGTTTCTAAGACCTTGCTTTGTAACGATCATAACTTTTTCGTTAACCGTTGGATCGTGACGAAATTTTAGGTGGACGTTCTCTATATATTCATCTAACTTTTTTCACGAAGGATTTTCGATCTGAGCTTCGGAAAAAGTTATTCATTGTCGAAGTTGGTCTTTGAAGGGTTTTGAACGGTTTAATAATTGAATTTTGGGTTTTCATGCATATTCAACTTCTTGAATTTGTGTTACTTGTTCTAATTCTTGATGAAGGTTGTTTATACATTGTGTGGTGTTTATGATTCATGGTTAGAAGCAGCTTTCCTAGTGTTTTACGAAACCACTTCTAGTGTTTTGAAACCATCGATAGTGTTTTACGAAACCACTTCTAGTGTTTTGAAACCACCGATAGTGTATTCTCGAAACCACCGATAGTGTTTTTAAAACTACTTCTCGAAACCACTTCTAGTGTTTTCTCGAAACCCGCTAGTGTTATCTCAATTCCACTTCTGGTGTTTCTTGTGTTATTCGTTTATGCTAATGAGGATTTGGAATTGAGGGGCATACATGTTTTTGGTCTGATATTTTGGTGACACACACATGGGATTTTGGTTCACACACACAAGGAGTTTGGTTATTTGATCTTAAAGGTTTTAGAAAGGCTCGTATTTGGTTTATTGGACTAGTTGATTACGAAGAAGGTTGAATATCACTAATTTGATGTTGTAGTTGAGTTTCACAGGTTTGTATTCTTATCATATCTCAAAGTGGGTGTTACACTTTGTAGATAACTTGTTCATGCTTAAAGGATGTTGACGAAGACTTGCAAAATCTAGTTTTCATAGGTCAAGGGGTGGATGTATGAAGACCTAGTTAACTATCACTTAAAGGAGTTACATTGTAGTGCTCAGTGTCTCATTGAAGATGAGGATTTTGTCAAGAGATTGCGGTCTACTTATATGGTGTTAGTATAAGTTTGGAGTCACGTGGATAGTACAAGACATAAGACACAAGTTTGGGTTATTTTACTTCTTCATCAAATTCGTTATACTTGGTTTTCTTCACAAGTGATCATTACATAGAGCTTACTGATTTGACGAATCATTTTCATGCACTACTCAAGGGGAAATTTTTACTGCTTACATTCTCTATTTGTTGATAACAAAAAGGGGAAGAAATATTGGAGTGGCGTAGCATGGATTAAGGGGAAGACAAGAATGTTTCATTCATGGTGAGATTTTATCTCAACTTCTGCTACTTCGTCTAGGGAAGTTCGTACAATTTGTTTGTTTGTCATCATCAAATAGGGAAGATTGTTGGGTTTTAGGTTCCTTGGATTTGATGAGACAAAATAAATACAAGAATGAAACATCAAGGGCTTAAAGAGAAAGAGAAGAAATCTACAAAAAGATGGAAGGACTTGCTTGCAAAAGAAGATTTACTTATTAGTCCTTCGTAGTATCTTGTAAACCCTAATCTTCTAGTATATAAAGAGGACATGGGGGTTATATATAAGTCTTCCATAATGTAGTCTAAAGGTGTGTGTGTGTATAACCTAGGGCTTGTAGTTTATTGTAAACGCCTAGGTTAGTTGTTTACCTCCAAGATCTAAGGTGTCTTAGATCCCTGTTACAGTTAGGTAACACGTATTATTCTGATCAAATAATATTTGGAGGCGATGGTGAAAGATAAACCTTGTGTCAATAACATAGTTGTTTGTTTTAATTTCGCTGTGCATAATTGTTTGTCTATGTTATTGTTAAACCCTAAGGCTCAAAATGATCTCAAGGAGTCTATCAAACTCCACACGAACAATTTTTTTGCTTTTTGGGTACTTTTCTTTCAAATTTATCCTTTTTAGGGTATTTTGCGAAATTTTTGGACATTTTTGCCCCTCTTAGCTAATAGAATTTTTTTTTTCTCGAATGGCAAAAATGTCACATAGTACCCTAAAAAGGATAAATTTGAAAGAAGAGTACCCACAAAAGCAAAAACATTTGTTCGCTACCCACAAAAGAAAATGGGGACAAGTATGATACTTTTTTCAATCATTTGCCCGAAGAAGAAAACCTTAAGCTCAACATCGATACGATCAGCTCCTCATTCCATTGCTATTCGAAGAGCAGCCAATTGACTCTGTTCATCTCCATCGTACTAACCACCTTCCCATGTTGGTCTACAAAATGACATGGAATCAGAAACCTTTTCAGGAAAAATAAAGTGTTACAAAGCCATGTAATATGGACTAGATTAATCAAGAAACCAGTTGCCCTGGTTGTTTTCAAGAAATATATAAATGTCCCTTTTTGTAAGAAGGATTCATAATACTAATATCGAAGGATTTGTCTGATGTCAATTCAGCATACAACATCAATACTTCTATGATTACATTGACTTCAGGGGATGTTTGGTGGTAATGCATATTAAAACTACTTATGCTTTCATGAAATAAACAATTGCTATAATAGAAGGCAATGCTGCAAAAAGTGTGTAGATAGGCTTCTAAAGTAGCGAAACCAGATTATCAGATATTGCATTTGTTTAAGTTTCGGCAATCAGCTAATTAGGGATTTAAACCGTAAAATAATCAGAATCGCATATGCTGTTTGAATGCGCAACTCCGAAACTGTTACTTATAGCTGCGGCTCAGTTAACCATCAAATGAGCCTATAATCATATCCAAACACCTATTACTGATTCACTGCTGATCTACTGAACAAGGGGTGTTTGGCATTACTAAGTTAAACAGCTTATGCTCATAACCAGAAGATCAACTTATCCAAAACAACTTATTTCACCCCTAAGGTTAAACTTACGATACTGAATCCACTAACAATAACTAGTTCAAACTAAACAATCGGAAACTTCTTACTCAAAAGACCTTATTTCACCCCTAAACTAAGTAGATAAGCATAGTCAAATTTTTGCATACAACATCAATACTTCTATGATTACATTGACTTCAGGGGATGTTTGGTGGTAATACATATTAAAACTGCTTATGCTTTCATGAAATAAGCAATTGCTATAACAGAATGCAATGCTGCAAAAAGTGTGTAGATAGGCTTCTACAGTAACAAAACCAGATAATCAAATATCAAATTTGTTTAAGTTTACAGCAATCAGCTGATTAGAGATTTAAGACGTAAAATAATCAGAATCGGATATGTTTTTTGAATAGGCAACTCTGAAACTTTTACTTATAGCTGCTGCTTAGTTCACCATCAAATGAGCCTATAATCATATCCAAACACTTATTACTCTTGATCTCATCAGATCAAACCGCAACAAGGGTGTTTGGCATTACTAAGTTAAGCGACTTATGCTCATAACCGTAAGCCCAACTTATCCAAAATAGCTTATTTCACCCTAAGGTTAAACTTCCGATCTTGGATCCACTAACAATAACCGGTTCAAACTAAACAATAAAACATCTTACTGAAAAGACCTTATTTCACCCCTAAACAAAGTAGATAAGCAGTCACATTTCTTCATCTGCTCAAAAAACACAATAAGCAGATAATCTCTAATAAAAACAATTCAAATTCTGAAACAATCCAATTCAGTATACTATCAGAAGAAGCCCGTATTCGCATTATAACAGTATCAAGGAGATCATAAGCATAAGCACATATCACATCCAAACACTCAAATCTGCTTATCTACCACATCAACAAAATAAGGTATGTGAACTTTTTATGAATGACCCAAACTGTACACAAAGGCTTTGTTGAAAAACCCCTAGAAATAAATGCTCTAAACTCCACTAAAACCAACTGATCTGAAAGCTTTATTGTATAGTAAGAATTTTAACAAATTGATGAAATTAAAAAGATGGGTTGAGTGTAAGAAGTGGAGATATAACATAAAAATGTGAGCTTTTTGTGAATTCAAGGTTAATTTTGTGGGATTGAAAAGTTAGGGTTAGGGTTTTGGTTTGGGGTTAAAATGAATTGGGTTTTTGCAGGTGTTTTTGGGATTTTTTTTTTTTTTTTTTAGTTGAGATGAATATAAATTTCATATTTGACATAGATCCAATGAACGAATCTTAGCCATTTATTTCTCATCAAAATTAATAAAATACTATTTTTCATTTTTTTTAAAACAAACATATCTTGCAAACGTGAATCACATGTAAATTTTACAAATCACATGTGATTTTTTTAGACGGAAATTTTGAAAAACAAAATAGTCAAAAGTATATAAAAGTGCATATTTATAAAAAGATAATTAAATTATAGTCGATGTAGTATGATTTTTTTTTCGCGTAACGATTAATGGTTTGAGAGATATTTAAATTTTAAAAAAAAATGAAAATTTACTATTTTTTTTATCAAAAAATAAATAGACATTATTAGTTGATCACTTGATTGGATCACAAATATGATATCTATATCCACATTTTCTCTTGTAAGTAGTTACTAGCAAAGATTTCAAGATTGGAGTTTTATTCTATCATTTTTTTGGTTTTTGCAATTTTGAAATTGTAAGATTGGATTGGATTTTAAAATACTACTATAATGTTATTTTATTAATATCATTTGTAATAATATTGATATCTACAAATTACTATGTATCATAAACATAAAATTATATAAATGTTTTCATTTTTTCATTGTATTAAATTATGAATATGAAATATTTAAAGAGATTAACACGCACTTTTTAAAATTATATGAAACATAATCCATAACTTATACTCGTTCCATCCAAATTTATTTGTTCACTTTTAACTTTTGAAGTCTTCTTTTTACAACTTTGATCTTAACTATTTTCTTTTTTGTTTTTTCTTTTGGTGAAAACCGGTGAACATATATTAATAAAAAAACATATTACAATAATAATGAAAAAGGTATAGACATGCCTATACCTTTAATGCTGCTACTCTATACAACATAGAACAATATCAGAAATAATACAATCAGAAACCATAGAGCACTAAATGTGATACAGCACTAAACCTGAAAACTTTCATCAGATGCCTAGCTACTAAAAAGAGGCCATCATCTCATACCAGCATATCAAAATCAGACACAGAGGACTATGTTCACCAATTTTCGCCACACCATAACATCATGACTACATCTCCCAAATATATGAATATCATAAACCATTCAACCATCATCCACAATGATTTATAATGACATATAGAGGGCATCATCATGCATGTTATAGCTCCCAATCTCTCAAATGAAGGGCTATGCCCAACTAGCTACATTTCCAAATTATTAACTTCCAAAGACTAATAAGCAGCCAAACCTCACTACTTAGCCTTAGAAGCAAAGAGGATCATGCATCACTAGCAAGGGAACACACACCCTCATTAAGAATCCAACCTACCCTCCTTTAGAATTGCATTGGAAGGACAAAGAAGGTTTATCTTGCACACATCTCTATTCCTTCCATCATACAATGCTTGCCTAGACCATTTACCCTACACAGTTGGATACCTACTTTATGGAATATTGGAAACAAAAAAACACTTAAGACTGTCATATTCAATAGCACCAACAAGGCCGATTACTGAACTATGAAAGAACCAAGATGAACTTATAACCAGCAACTCCAAGGCAGCCATCAACTGTAATGAGCTAAATATCTCAAGCTTGTAAAGATTTTAGCAGAACTTTGAGATATGGACAAACCAAAATTTGCAGATTTAACAAGATTCAAACTCTGCACAGTGCTAATTATAACATACCAATAGGAAGCTACTTTATGGATAGATCACTGATCAGACTTAAACTATACCAATTTCATAGTTGCCACCCTCAGAGTGTGAATAGAATAAAATCACATCAATTGACCATCTCCAAGATATTAGCCATCTGTGTTATTTTCTTTTGTTTTATATAATACTTGATGCAATATATATGAATGAATTGTGTTTTAAATGTATTTTCATTGTTATAATGTTCATCAAGTATTATGTGAGACAAATAAAAATACTTGAGGTCAAAGTTGAACAAGAAAGACCAAAAAAGTTAAAAGTGGACAAATAAATTGGGATGGGGGAGTAGTTTTTTAGTTTGCGATTCGAAAAAGTAAGATCAAATCGGATAAAATCTTAAGATCTGACAGGCGAGATCGAGACCGTACTAGATCTTAAGCTTGCCAAAAATCCTACGTAACATCTGAATCGTTTTGCTTTCTAGTATCGTAAAATTAAAAGTAATTAAGATTATGATAGAGATTTTAACAACCATGATTCATAATCGAGAATGATTGATGTCTGTTAATGTTAATGGTTGAATATAATTACTTTGTTAACAATTATTATAGTATCCTTTTTAAAGAGTAAATCAGCGCAATTTGCGTAACTTTGAAGTGAATACGTGATATTTGTAAATAAAACAAAAATGCTTAATTTTCGTCTCGGGCAAAAGTGAAATGACCACAATATTCATATTTAACCTTTTACCCGTATGATCATAGTATATCTGTCAAAAAATGAATTGAAGCTTTTTGACATAAACTTCGCCTGCACTTTTGAAATTTTAGAGACGGAGTATGTAATTTGGAAGTTTTTACAACTTACTATTTTTTTAAAACCTCCTACTTGTATTATTTCGTTATCATTGTTGTATAATGGACTAGCTATTGCGGATACAAGGACGATGAGATATAGCGAAATTATACAAAAAATGGTAAGCTGATAAATATTGAGAAAGTTATGCTTATAAAGAAATGAGAAGTTATGACTTTTATTTTTTTCAAATAATTTTGTAGTATTGTTAGAAATTTAGAATATTAGTTTGACTTTACCAAATTTAAGTAGATTTTAATAGAAAGAACTCTTGTTACTCGAATCAAGCATCATTTTGGTTCGGGAATGCTTTTATTTGTTTACAGCATGTTAAAAGTGAAACTGGTAAGAAAATGGTAATTATTTGACTAATATTTATGTTTTTAATAAACGATATTTATTTTTTTCTCATTTCTAAAGAAAGAAATGTCAGCCGGATATCGTGATATCGATTTATGAT
Source organism: Chrysanthemum lavandulifolium (assembly GCA_022545495.1). Lineage (NCBI taxonomy): Eukaryota > Viridiplantae > Streptophyta > Magnoliopsida > Asterales > Asteraceae > Chrysanthemum > Chrysanthemum lavandulifolium. Next base: position 291,887,058 of record CM040240.1, read on the forward strand.
TTACCAACTTTGAAACCTGTGGAAAATAGAAGGGGAGGGGTTGAATAGTTTTACCGTTTTTAACTTCGTTATAAAATTTACTTTATTAAAAACTTCGATTCGATCCTTTGTGAAATCAATCAATTGCAATATGAACACTATAATAAAATAAACAAGCTACAACTACTAAAATATAAATTGCAAGATAAGGAGTAAGAGATGGAAAGATCAAACCAAGAAACGGAGATTTATAGTGGTTCGGGTAACGAAGCTTCCCTTCGCCCTACTCCACTCCTCGAGTACCCAACTCGAGAGTTCTAAGCACTATGTCAACAAACTCCCTTCAGGCGGAGAAAACCGTACAACGTCGCTTATCACTATTATCGACACTAAACTAAATGTCGAGTACTAATCTAGCTAGTACCAATCTCACTCACGATCTACACGATTCTCACTAATCACACGCTCTACAAGATTCACACAATTTGCACTCGGTCCACTTGATCTACACACTAGCAACACAATCTACACGAGATCTCCACGATCTCTACAAGATCACAATGATCCACAAACACTAACTAAACAACATGATTGACAACTTGATGTACGCCTAAATACAACAAGTACATAACAAAGGTTACGAGTGCACTACACTAACACTACAACACTTTGTATCTTATTGATACAATGTGTTCTTCTCTTGCACTAGTAGAGGGATGAAGGTGATCACTTGGTTGGATGATTGGATTACTCTTAAATAAAGTTAAACTATCTAAATGATCAAGGAATTGTAAATATGAAAGAGAGATTTAACTCAAAAAGTTTTGTGTGAAAAAGGATGAGAAAAACATGTAAAATGATATAGTATTTATAGACAAAGAAAAACTAGCCGTTATAGGTGCACAACACCGTTAAAGTTGGACGACACCATTAAATTTAACGGTGCCGTGGTACTTTAGTGGTACCATCTCAGACAAAACCTGGTCGACCCAATCATGATATTGAAGGATGGGACCTTTTTTCGAAAAAGAAAGGAAACACCTTTATTTTTGCTTTTAGTGGTTAAAGTTTATTTGCGGGATTTGGAGCTATTTTGGGGGGGAAATAGTTGTTGGTGGTTTTAAACTTCTTTTTTTCAAATAAAACATTTCTTTTTAATTCAAAAATAATTTGTAAAATGTATTAAAAAAAATGTTTTGTCACATTAAAAATGTGAAGTTTTTAATAAAAAAAAAATCTTTTGATCATTTGTCAAGTTGTAAATTTGTTTATTCTTACATAGAGTGATTTACGTTGAAACAAGATAATACGACTAAAATCTTGTTTGCGTTGATTTAAACGTATAGCGTTTTTATATTTTGTTATTATCAAAATGTAGAGATGTCGAAAAATAGAAATGACGGTTTTAGACATTATTTATATTAACAAAACCAAAAATGGTTATAATAGCTTAAGTTCATTTTTAATATCGTTGTAAAAGTAAACTCCAAAAGCCGTTCATTTAGTTTCTCCATTTTGAAATAAACCATGCATGTTAAAAGATATCACCATGAATCATCCACACTACAATTAGCTATATATTATATAGCCTAAAAAAACACAAAGTGGAAAACAGAAGGCAAGAGCATGCGAAGAGGATCCGAAAAAATGACGTGACTGGTGCTATAGCTAGCATTGTTCATTTCTCGAATCGAATAAGAAGCCACAGTAATCGGAGGGAAACCGAATATGAGAGAGATTGTGAGTGGGGAAGAGCCGGATTAGGGTTAAAACAACCTGGACCGAACATAGATCGGGCGGGCTATGTAACGGGTCGGGTATCCTGCTAATTGGACTATAGTAAGAATATCACCATGAATCATCCATAAGAGCATCGAGTATGGTGAACCTCATTTGCTCTTCATTTTGGTCCAACTTGATGTCACATCATCCTAACACTCCCATATCAAAACTCCCTCCATCATAACACACAAAAAACCTCTTCATTTGGGTCCCACCACTCCCAATTTTATTTTCTTTTCATCTTTCCACCACTCCCAATTTGATTTAATAGCAACGGTTTAATCAAAAACTTGTTTGTCGTTTACCACTTCACTGCAACGAAGTGGATACCTCGAAGACCAAACGGCGAGGCATGTGTGTATGGTGGCAAGCTACAAAGTGGGGCGAAGAGGCTTCCATGTCACAACGGCAAGAGGGATATCAACGTACTTCTACCTTTGCAACTGGATCAATCTCATCACAACACTGAAGTCATATTAATTGGTAGAAATATTAACGTACTTCCTCATGTCTGCCATTCTATTCTTTTATAACATTTCACTAGTACAAAAACAGTTTTTTAAAATGCTTAAAATAGATTAATTAGAGCGGTATTGGACCGTATTATAATAGAGCGTTTCAAAAAATAGTGGTCGTTTTTTATAACGGTTTTGGACCGCTTTAAAAAATACATGTATGGAATTAATATATGGGTAGTCTTTTACTACATTTTCAACAACCGTTTTATAAGCTATACAGAATTAAAAATTCAATATTCCCCATTATTGTAACAAATCATTATTTCTTTCAATTCTTTAATTAACATTTTTATATATTTTTTTGAATAGTTCATTGTATGTTCCTCACTAGCTTCATGACCCGCCCACATGGGCGGGTACGCTTCATAAAATTGTTTTATGGATGTAAAATAAATAATGAATAACGACAAATATGTTAAACAAAATAATTGGAAACAAAATTATAGTGCCAATGTATTATACGTAAAAAGAACAATCATCGGTATGAGAAAAAATAAATTACACGGTGCTTATTCATATACGAAATAAAGCTTCTATGTACACAAACGTTTGTTTTGTAGTTTGTGTGTTCGGTTGTCTTTGTCACAACAAAGAATATTCAAACCTGTTTTCGTCTTGACTCTTGAACTGGTCACAACAAAGAATCTTCAAACCTTTTTTCGTCTCGACTCTTGAAATGGCCACATAAAGTTGTCCGTTAACCTTTGTCACATATCTACTCACCAAGTTGTGTTCCTCGTCAATAAGCCTCGCGATATCGACTTTATTCTGACAAGAACTTCAAAAAATTCACAATTCAAGAACTATCGGTTTCTACTCGTCAATAAGCCTCACGATACTCGACTCCAGAATGTAGCAACATTCTTCATTATGACAAAAGTACCATGAGAAAACCAACTATTGAGATTAATCTTGTAATGGGTTTATTTGGCTTAATATACAAAAAAACCTTGCTTTGACAGATATAAATATATTATACCATCCATGTCCGATCAAAGGGGTATATAAGTGTGCATATAAATATACGGTATGGGCAGATGTGGATGTCGATTTGATCACACCTGCCCCATATTTAGCTCTTATCAAGAAGTTTACTCAAATTATGTGTACCAAAGTAGGTAGCAATTTCATATGAATGGGTTGATTTGGATTTTTTTTTCAAGTGATACGGGTCAAACGGCTCATAAAAATGTGGCCAAACAGGCCGAAAGTAGTCCAAACTATACTCTTAATGCATTCACATAAAAACTTATGCTTTTGAATTAATAACATAATGATATAATTTTATTTATTAGTAAGAGATTTATAAATAGAGCAAGTGTATGAACGCTTTAATGATCTTTCTTGAACTGAATCTTAATATATTGACCATATGTTTATAACATTGTTTTCCCACTAAGATTCTATTTGAATAAAGAAGTAAGGACCAAGCGTGAAAACTTCACTATTTTTAGAATATGTAAATCCACCCAATGTATGAGTTAAATACTTTTTTGGTTCTTTTTACTCATGGATGATAGCGACAACAATAAGAAATGTTTCGGGGTTACTCTGAACGCTTACGTCATATTTAATGTGCATTTACTTTGGATATTCCAGTAATTAGTAATATATCAAGAGATAAAGCACCGCGATGCTATTATCACTGAGTTGACTAATTATAAAGATTACGACATTCAAAATTATGCTTTTGTTGTGTGTTCAGTAACTGAGAATACCTATTAAAGAATAGCTCCAAGTCGGCCATGAGCCAAGCTTCCATCTCAAAGGTCACCACAACAGTTCCCACCTGCAGTTTCAAATGGCATTTGATGTACATTAATATCAAGATTTCATATTAAGAAAATCAATCAATTTGCCGTTCAAGTTTTTAATCCGAATTCATTGAAGTGGCCACGCCAACCTCATGAAAATGGAAGGCGTTACCTCGTTTGAGTTCTTGTGGCGGTGGGTTCAAACCCCATGAATTAGTCGGCCAAAAGATTGGAAACTATGGTTAACCAAAAAAAACATATGGGTCATACAATTCATATACACTTTTCAATGCAACAACATACTTTTAATTAAATGGATTTGGAGAACCTTGCAACATAATTAAATTATTGAATATCTGTGTTTGAAAGTTTATGGTAAATGGTAATTAAGTCAATTTAAAACACCTACGTTATTGTCATATCAATACAATATCCATAGACTAATGTAATTCTTATTGTTCACTTTGGTGTTTTTTTTTCTACTTACTCAGATAGAACACTTATAACATATTTACCACTTCTATAATGATTGCACTTCAATTCATGATATAAGGATAACCACATAATTTATAACAAATACTTTCTTTACAGCAAGTCATAACAAAAGTAACTATACCTTTTCAAATTCAAAGACAAAGTCTTTCATTCATCTAAATAATTACAACTTACACTACCAAGAGTTTCTCCATAAATACTATTTATAGCTGGGAAATATTTTTGTGCCAAATTTGACCCATTCACGTACATGTAGGCCGATTTGGATTAAGTTTTATCTGTAATGGGTCAACATGTTGAGATTTATCTAAAACTGAAATGGGCCACACGCAACTCAAGCAACTACATTCCAACGGTCTAACCTATCGGTTAAAATGTGAAATAGTTACCTGTGCCATTTTACCTTACATTTCTTTTGCGAAGAGTTTACCTCAGACAAACGAAAACTCGATAAAACCGTCTAATGTACATTCTGAGTTTCGCAAGCTTCAACAACAAAAGTAATAGGATGGTTTCCTTTGGACGTCCTGCAAATCATCATCACAAATAGAATTAGATGTGGCAAGATGAGCACGTTGGGTCGAACATATCATTCAGCACAATAACAGATGTGTTAATTATAATTACTAAAACAATATCATCAAAAAAATTTGAATCATGGATTAATTTTATTTTTTTTTGAGGTTGTATGCATAAGAAACGTGGCTAACTTACTTGTGATGAAGAAGATATCACACATTCCTCTAATAAAAATGAAGTAACAATCACCTTTTTCCAAACAATATCAACTTTTGCAAATTTTTAACGTCGGTTGATTAATTTTCATCTTCTGGATCTAGAGTAGCTATTATCTGCGTTGCCAAATTATACTACAAAGAAGAAATTTCAATGAGGATATACATAAGTAGTCATATTAATAGAAATATCCCAGTTTGAGAAAGAGTACACAAGTCATGATCAAACAATAGATGATGTAGTGAAGTCCATTTTTTTCCGTTAGGTTATGAAAGTAGAGTTTCTCTGAAGTCCGCACAAAATAATATCGAGTTGCAATTATGTCCATTTTTCTCTAAATAAAATTCAAAAAAGTTTATTTCTTGTATGGAAGACATAATACAACAAATACAGAGTAGAACATCAACATAACAGTTGGAGTACCTCTAGTTCCTTCATGTGCCCTTTGCTTGAGGACATAAATCGCTTCAGGAAGTTGAGGCACTGTAAATGCAGGAATTGAGGATTCAAATGAGAAATGACACCAAATTAGTTCATACAACAGCACCTCTACAAGACTGTTGTGAGCCTTATCAATGTAAAAATAATTAAGTAACACATGTTAATCGCATAAAAATAACTAACACATGTTAATCAACAGCAAATCAATCCATTACAACTTACAGGGCGTTTAGGATTGATTGCCTTATCGTACTTATCTACATAAAAATAAGTAACACATGTTAATTGCATGTTAATCAAAAAGACTGATAATGTGATTGAAGTCACACATGTTAATTGTCGTCTTGTATTAAAATACAGAAAAATGAAGTGTTAATGCTCAACTAACCAACTAAAAAAGTAATCTTACTACACAACGGACAACGACTGGATCCCATTGACTTTCAACTCCTAGCATAAGTAGATGGTCCTAAACTTATCTCTGATATTAAAAAGAAGAAAACAACTGAGAATGATACAGCTGAGGTTTGAAATTAACCTGAACCAGTGCATTGTTGTTAGTTTTTCTATTAGGTACCGGCTTTAGTTTCTTTAGCTTTTCTAATCAATGAAGACTCCAATAAGCAATCCCAGACACCCCCTAAACAAAAAAGACACGAAAGTGCTAATTCGATTAAACACAAGAAATATAACCTGTTTAAATTAGTTACCCAAACACCCTTCATATGGAGTCAGGGTTGATTTCAAAACAGAATCCAATAGTCAAAATACATAAATGCATACAAAACTAATACTTAATTCATCAAACATCAAACACCCGGTAACCTAATTTTTTTTCAATCAGGAAAAAAAAAGTACAAATAAAAATTACCTTAACATCAATTTGGTTGATCTGTGATGATGTATTGTTTCTGCCATTGTATGATGGAGTTGTGGAGAAGAAACGCCCAAATCGTGTGAAATATTATGTGTTTCAAATCAACCGTAATATCCTGAGTAATTTTGAAAACCACAAAATCATACCCAAATCGTTTGAAATCATACACCATATCGTGAATAATTTTGAAAAATTCTACAATCATACAGAAAAATAAATGATTCAAACATGGTATTGATTTTAGGAGGATGCCCTTTTTTAGGAAACGCGTGCTTTTATTTGGGGAGGGCGGTTGCTACTTGCTAGTGTGTTTAATTTGGGTTGGATGAGATGATAATGATATGTGCGTGATTTTAGGGTTGTTGAGTTACAAATATTTCGGTTTTAAAATGAGTTTGAAGGGTATATGAATGAGGATTTTGTAGCACAAATTGTTGATTGCTCCACTGGTTGAGCTGCATTTATGTGGAATTCTAAACGCGAGTTCGAATCTTACAAGTGACCTTATTTTTTAAATATGTAGTCGGGTGATGTGCCCAGTCATCATTTCCACCTCATCAAATGATGTGCCATGTCAACATTAAATTGCCTAGTCAGCATTAATGACGTGGCATATGTAGTCCCATATATATGTATAGATTCATCAATCATGATAACTGCACTAATTGAGTACCCCGACATCATATACCACAGTTAGATTTGAATAGTTGTTTTGAAATTATAAAACATTAAAAGATAAAAAGAAAGATGATGTTAGTGAACTTAGTTTTTTTTCTCAAAGAGTAAAAACTGCATCTTGAAGATCTTCAAGAAAGTCACCTACAAATACCATCCTAAAAAATAAAATAAGAAAATGACAGCAACATAGTATATATTTAAGTGTTAACTAATGAAGCAAATCAAATTAAACATTTAAGAGTCAAGTAAATTAGTGAGCATGAAAAACTAAATACCGTGTTGATGGACCCGTTGATGATGATATGTTGATAATGATATGATTGATGGATGGTTCAACTTTCGATTCGGCTTTAATTTAAGGATGCTATTGATGAAGGTTTCTAAAGAGAATCTGAAAGTAAGAAAGGCAAGAGAGTATATTTCTTATTTGGGTTTTGTTGTGATACATACTAACAAAGTGAAATGTTAAAACTTATCTCAAAAAGAATCATTTAGGGGGAAAAATCCCGCCAAAAAGAATTTTAGTTGTTGAAAACCTCACTCTTATAAAGTGGCTTAAAGCCTTAAAGTAACCGTGATATATAATGTTTACTAGCAGGGTACTCGCGCGTTGCAGCGATGAGTGCCATGAAATAAAAAATTTCGATAAATAATGTATTTTAGTTTATTATGTTTTTTTTTACAATAAATTTACGGATATCAAGAATTTCGTATAGCCCATGCCCGTTCGGGCTCGAACCCGTTGGTCCGTGCTTGTTCGGGCTCGACTCCATTTGGTCCGCGCCCGGGTTCAAGCCCATTTGGCCCGTTGCTCGTTCGGGCTTAAATATTTGTTACAAATTGCCCATTCTTTTGATTTTGGGCACAAATTGCCACCTATATATTTGTTGTAGTAGTGAAATTCAACGCAGGAATTGTGTTTAATTTGGTTGTACAATATGCTTGATAATTTGTATTTCTTTTGTAAGGGGTGTTTTAATAAATGTATTAATTGTATTTATTGACCAATTAAATAATTGACTACATTAAATAGCATTAATATGGTGTTTTGTTTTACACTATGCGTCTTGTCTTGTACGAAATTATGTATATTAAAGTGTTGTACACCATGTTTCTTTTCTTGTAAGTAGTAGTCATTATAGTCATTAATAACATTGATCACTTTAATAGCATTAGGGTATGTTTGGCAAAAATAGATTGTGCTGATGCTAGTGTTGTTGCTGATGCCGTTGTTGGTGTTGTTGCTTAAAAAAATTATAAAAAGAGTTTATTTTTATAAGCTACATGAAGTAACCTTTTATTTTCAGAGATTATGGATGATTATTTTTTTTAATAATCTCTTATAAGTTATGTCTGCCAAACAAAGATTATTTTTTAAATAGCTTATTTTTTGAAAAAATAAGCATAATCTCTCCATAATCTTGTGTGCCAACATAGCCTTAATGTTGTAAGTCTGAAAATAAGTCTGAAAATTACATCATGCTTATTTTGTTGTACACTATGCTTATTTTGTTGTAAATTTGAAAATTGGTTGCAGCTATTGTACATTTTGCTTAAATGGTTGTAATTTTTGGTGAAGGGGTGTTTTTAATAGCATTAATGATATTTGATAGAGTTTTGGTCTTAAAATGACAGCATGTTTTATTTTGTTGTACAATATGCTTACTTTCTTGTAATTCTAAAAATTGGGTCCATTAAAGTGTTGTAAACTATGCTTAATTTCTTGTAAGTCTTAAAATTTTGGAGAGAGAGTCATTCATGCTTTATATGTAGTATAGACTAGTGTGGTTCTCTAACGAACCTTTCTTAAAATACTTTTAATAAAACGATTTGTTGTATAACCGTTTCAAATAATACTTTTAATGGTTTAAAACGGTTGTATAGTAGAACCGTTATAAATTGAGAGTTCTAAAGTATCATATGTGTACTAGTGTTTGACTCGTTATAAGATCAACATTATAAAATTGTGAACTTTTTTATGAATGACCCATACTGCACATTAACTCTATCAAAACCAACTCATCTGAAAGCTTTATTGTATAATAAGAATTTTAAAAAAAAATTGATGCAATTAAAAGATAGGTTAAGTGCAAGAAGTGGAGATATAACATAAAAATGTGAACTTTTTGTGAATTCAAGGTTAATTTTGTGGGATTGAAAAGTTAGAGTTAGGGTTTGATTTGGGGGGAAATTGGAGGGAAATTGAATTTGCACGTGTTTTGGGGATTTATTTTTTTCATTTTTACTATTTGTGACTTTGTAAGTAGTTTCTAGCAAAGATTCCAAGATTGGGGTTAATTCATCATTTTTTTTTTCGTTTTTGCAATATTGAGATTGTAAGATTGAATTGGATTTTAAAATATTATTTGTAACTTTGTAAGTAGTTTCTAGCAAAAATTCCAAGATTGGGGTTTTTTTCATCATTTTTTTTTCGTTTTTGCAATATTGAGATTGTAAGATTGAATTGGATTTTAAAATACTATTTGTAACTTTGTAAGTAGTTTCTAGCAAAAATTCCAAGATTGGGGTTTTATTCATCATTTTTTTTTTCATTTTTGCAATATTGAGATTGTAAGATTGAATTGGATTTTAAAATACTAGTATAATGCTATTTTATTACTCCCTCCGTTTCAATTTAATTGTCCATATTTCCATTTTTGATGTCTTAAAAAGATTGTCCATATTTCAATTAAATTGAGACGGAGGGGTAATATTATTTGTAATAATATTCATATCTACAAATTATTATGTAACATAAACATAAAATTATATAAATGTTTCACGAAAATGTTGTATTAGATTATGAATATGGAATGTGTAAAAAGATTAACACGCTGTTTTTAAAATTATATAAAACACAATTCATAACTTAAAGTTTTTTAGTTTGCGACTCGAAAAAGTAAGATTAAATCGGATTAAATCTTAAAATCTTATAGTCGAGATCGGGATTGTATAAGATCTTAAGCTTGCCAAAAATCCTACGTAACCTCTGAATCGTTTTCCTTGTTAGTATCGTAAAATTATAAGTAATCAAGATTATGATCGAGATTTTAACAAATATGATTCATAATCGAGAATGATTGATGTATGTGAATGTTTATGGTTGAATATAATTAGTTTCTTAACGATTATTAATGCATCCTTTTAAAGAGTAAATCAGCGCAATTTGCATTACTTTGAAGTGCCTACATGATATTTGTAAAAAAAAATGTTTATTTTTTGTCTTGGGAAAAAGTGAAATGACCTCAATATTCATATCCAACCTTTTACCCATACGATCAGAGTATATCAGTCAATCACTTTAGACATTAACAACAAACGAATTGATGCTTTTTGATAGAGACAGAGTATGTAACTTGGAAGTTTTTACTAAGTAAATTTTTTTTAACGGCAATTGTGGCGCTACATGGCTCCTAGCCTAGAAGGCGTAGCGAGCCCACACAACCAGGTTGGGTTCAACCCAGAAGGCAATGGCACCCTTCCCTTTACACACGCGGGAGGAAACCCCTATCGCCCTAGACAAGACTCGAACTTGAGACCTTGCCTAGGAGGGTAAAACCTCCATACCGCTAGACCATAGGCCCTTTGGTAAAATGAACCATTTGCATACTCATTTTACAGATGTAAACTTTTTTTAGTTGTTTACCAAAATGAACTAAAAAATGTCGCTGTCTAACTAAAATATTTGTATGAACTAAAGATGTCATTATTAAGTGGTCCATTTTACTAAGTAAATTACTAAAATGAACCATTTGCATACTCATTTTACCGATGTAAACTTTTTTTTAGTTGTTTACCAAAATGAACTAAAAAATGTCGCTGTCTAACTAAAATATTTGTATGAACTAAAGATGTCATTATTAAGTGGTCCATTTTACTTTGTAATTTGTATTTCTATGATGACATGGATGGCTATGCGTGCCTTATTTTAAGATTGTTATTAGTAACAAGAAACTTTTAGAACATATTTTACTAAATTCAAACCACTCTTTAAATCGCAACTTATAATTTATGCATTAAGTGTTATACAATTTATATGGAAATAGCAATTTTAAGATTGGAAATAGTATTCTCCAAATATATTGTTGTTGTTTACATCTCGCCCTACCACTCGCGTTTGTACATAAACATACTCACCCATCTTCCAGCTTCCTCGCCCAGTCCCCTCGCCTAGTTCCTCGCCCAAACCATAGCTTCCTCGCCCCCGACTCAAGACTCGCCCAACACTTTTTTCATACACGTGTATGGTTAAAATTAATCTACGAATCCATCTAACGGATAATATTAAGAAGTTCATTTTGGAAAATTTCACGTGCGAGGTGAAAATTCGTAAACTACTCCTATAAAAAGTTCATTTAATAAATTTTCTCTTTTTACAACTTACTATTTTGTAAATAACCTCCTAGTAGTATTATTTCGTTATTATTGTTGTATAACAGACTGGCTATTGCGGATACAACGATGAGTTATATTGCGAAATTATACAAAAACGTTAAGCTGATGATATTGAGAAAGTTACCTTAATAAAGAAATGAAAAGTTATGACTTTTATCTTTGTCAAATAATTTGTAGTAATGTTAGCATATTAACTTGACTTTACTAGATATAAGTAGATTTTAATGGAAAGAACTCTTGTTACTCAAATCAATCATCATTTTGGTTTGGGAATGCTTTTAGTTGTTTACGGCTTTTTAAAAGTGAAACTAGCAATAAAATGGCAATTATTTGATAAATATTTATGTTTTTAATAAACGATATTTATTTTCTTCTCGTTTCAAGAGAAAGAAATATAAACCCAATATCCATTTATGATTTACCAACTTTTAAATGCAAAATGGTTATAATAGCTTAAGTTCGTTTTCATATCGTTGTAACAGTAAACTCCAAAAGCCGTTCATTTAGTTTTTCCAAGTTTCAAATAAACCATGCATGTTAAAAGATATCACCATGAATCATCCATAAGAGACAAAAGTCTAAAGAAACTATCTTTTTAAAGGATGATTTATGCAAAAAGTTAGACGAAAATTATCTTCTCGAGATGATTTTTGTGGAATTCTTTGCATCTTATGGTGTCACACCCCAAAAATGGCGCAGCGGAAAGGCATTTACGGAATATGACTTCTTAACCAAGAACACAAGGTGTCTAAATAGAGAAAAACTAAACTCATTCGTCACAACACAAGTCAAATGTTACATTGATCCCATAATACGGTGAATACAAGTCTTACTACATAAGTTCACAATTATCAAGTCTTAAGGGGGCATTTCCAAATGCATAACTCCTCGAGAACACAGCCCGGTAGAGTTTCGTCTTATGTTTGCTAAGCCAGGCCAATACTCAACTTTCTATGCGACTTCACTCTTAACACCTGAAAATGGATACTCGAAAACGTCAACATAAAGTTGGTGAGCTCGTAGGTTTAACAGTTAAACCACGAAGCTATGCATAGTAGCATAGGAAAATAGAGAGCAAGATATACGAATATGAAACACAGTGCTAGCGGCAACTGAACCTACCAATAATGTTACACACATGTTACCAATAGTGGGGAGCTACCCCAAATAGTACTATCAATTTGCTTCGGCTCCAAATGGAGTTAAACATTTTCGCATACAAGAAACACAATTTATCATCACAAAAGGGTCACATATTGCAATCAAACACATATTGTCCAAACTCATGTAAACAGTTTAGCACAATCTAAAACAGTTAAAACATTATTTGAGTACCATTTTCCCCCAAGGAAAACATGATGAAAAAGGGCAACGAGAACTTACCTCAGTAAAGCAGTCTGAATAGAGAGGTCAAATAGTAATAGTGGACGGCACCGACACGCGACCTAGATTAGTACGGCAAGTTCAGTTCATAATACCAATTTAAGACTCGATGTGTGAAGTCTAAATATGTTTAAAAGTTTTAAAGTATTTATGTTATCGTTGCTTGTGTGATAGTATTTAAGTTTAAGTAGTTTTTTGTAAATGTTGGCAATGATTAGCTCTTGGAAGAGTACAAGTATATAAATATGCAATAATAAGAGTGTCGAAGACGAATAAATCCTTGGTTCGACGGCAACCGATAGATGATGAACGGAAAGTAATTATAATTAAATATTAAGCATTGACGGGTTATGAAAATATTATTGTTATATGATACCAAATCTATATATATAATAATAAAAAGGTTATTTTAAATTTCTGCCATGTCATTAAAGCCATGTTGACACTAAAAGCCACCTCACTATTGCCATGTCATATACGCAATTGATTTCTCCCAGCATTTACTCGACATTCTTTTAACCTTTAACCCTCCTCATATCAAACGCCAATCAAGTAATCTTACCATCTATGTTTTTTTCAATATCATTCTACACCTAATTGTTCTGATTTCTTTCATCTCAAGTTTTAAACTTCCTAAAATCAAAACGGTACAAGGTATGTTTACTCATATTTTGATAGTCTTGGTTTTTTACAATTTACATTCAATATGAATTCGATTTGATTGAGGGTATATTAACATCCAATCAAACTGCTACAAGGTATGTTTACTCATCAATGTTGTACGTCAATTTGATGGGTTGGGTTTTTAGTGGGTACTCATAAGTTTATGGATCGATTGTCAATTTGATTATTAGTTTTTTTGTAGGATATCATAAGTAAAAAGAATTACTCAATTTGATTATTAGTTTTTGTGTGGGTACTGATTGTCAACTTTCAATATATGGATCGACCAATCGAGTGATATTTTAGATGGGATCAAGCAAATAAGTTTTTGTGGGTTATTTGGTGGGTTTTCTTTTACAGTTGTTGCATACTCTCAGAGCTGTCAAATCTTCTTAACAACTTCGTATATTTGCCTAATTTTTATCACACTTTGTTGCATACTCTCGCAGTGATCCTTGGTGCTTAGGCTCCTACTTAATGTTGCAGTGGGTTCTTGAGGGGAAGATTACATGGATGGCACAAATACATTAGATGATACAAGGTTTGGACATGCAAATAGCAGCAAGAAATTACTATTGTTGGGCTAAAGTATGATACAAGTTCACCATTTTAAAATCTTATTTCATGCATTTTCTGTCAATTTTATTGCACGTTACCACTCAAATATGTCTACTTTTTGTATGTTAGGTTCAAAGTAATTGTATGTGTTATTGATGAGACCGGTTTAGCTTCGCTTTTTCTTTTTGATGATATGATTCTTAAGTCGGTTGGTGTCCCCTGTAACAAGCTTATAGAATAGTATGAACCTTCCTCTCGAAGCTAACCTTCCTCACCGTGCTCTGGTCTGATAAATTAAGATTTGAAATTTATTGTGTTGCAGAGAAATTTATGTGCTATATGAACTAGATGCTAAAGTGAGATATAAAGAGCTTGATTCGTAAATGGCAATGAGTAGTGTTGGGGAAGTACTATAGTGCAAACCGTTATCTCGCACTATATTTATGCTTTACTAGATGAATTGCCAGTAAGTTAGAAGCTCTTTTTTGGTACATCATTTTCCACCCAGTTAGATGATAAAGATTGTTATTTTTGCTGAAAGGGGATTTGAAATCCATGGTAGATTATTTGTGGGCTAATGGAAATTTCATTAATCGGCATGTGGCCATGATCAATGGGTTATATTACAAGGTAAGTTGGATGTGTTCACTGTCATTTTTTCATTGTTAGTTTGGTAGTCTATAAAGGTTTAAGTAGCAAGCTTTTTCCAAACATCACCTAAAACACATTTTTTGTCCAAACACCCCCTAAAACAGTTTTTATTTCCAAACGACCCCTATTTGAACATTCCTGTACAGCTTATGTGCAGAATTTGAGGCTATTTGGTGGAGAATTTTGTTGTGCTTCGTACAATATTTGTGGTTGTTTTGTGCTTTTAGTGGCGATATATTGTGGCTGCACACACATACGTATTAGTATGCCATAAACTATTAAATCTTTCATGTTTCTGGTTTATTTGTGTGTGTAGTGTTGGGTTACAACCATTTAAAAATTGGCGTATCCAAAAACATGATAGAATAATTAATTGGTTAACCCTTATAAGAATCATGAAACTTGTGTGTAATTTAGGTGCTCATAGCTTTGTGCTTGAATATAGACAGATTTGTAAATGTTAACATAATTCAGTTGTTTGATGTAGGATATAAATGGGTGCAAATGGGATGAACTTTTGTTAGTTTGTTATTCTAAAACCTTCATGTTGTTTTTACTTTATATTATCTATTATACCTAAAAGTTGAACCCCTTAATTTAATGTGCAAGAGGGTTTGTGCACAAAATTAAGTACGGTACAACATAACTAAAGCTACACAAATTACATCGATTTATTAATACGAAGTGTGGTTGCAGCAATTGAATGTGGAGGAAGATGAATACGAACCATTCTTAAGTTACAATCACCTTTACAACCAAAACTAATGCAAACCAATTGAATGTAAGGAGGAAGATGAATATGAACCATTCCACAATTAACATCTCACACTTAAAGCCATCATTTGTAAGTATAAATAACACAAGCATTCACCAATCATCATACCTGGTGAAACTATCACAACACATTCTTATATGTGGTCTGTGTCATTGTTCTTGCTGCATATTTATTAATGAATCTTCACTTTTCTTACGTATTCAAAGCACCCAAAAGGGAGGAAAAGAAAACACAAGTAACATGTGAAACCATTAGACATTCCACTTCATGAATCTCTTTATGTGGAGTCCAGTAGCCAGTGCCCTAAATGTTGGATTCCTTTCCTTTTTCTTTCTAGAATGTTTGTTTTCTTGAAGATATACGAGAAATTTTTTTTTTGCATGTAAATTCACTTTTATTGAATATACATATATATTTGATGTTTGCAGTAACAAATGATGTGTGATGTGTGATTAGGTGTGTATGCTTTTGTAATATCACAAAGGTTTGCTTCAAAGTGTATCAGTAGTTTAGTGTAGCTAGCTTGCCATTGTCTAAGAAACACAACATACAAACAACACTTCACAAGATCAGAAAAAGATAAGAGTATCAAAGACATCGTCACTAAATTCATACATATCCATGTTTATATGTTTTTATGTCATCAAAATCACAACAAATACTAATATATACACATACAGGTGGTGCATCATATATGCATTAAGCATTATCAATACAATTTGGTGTGTAGTTACAAAGTTATATAGTTTATATTAATTAAGTTCATGTGACTTTGTTGCGTTTTTTTTTTTTTTTTTTTATGGTCTATTGTTTAAGAGATCCAAGTTGATAAACGCTATGGATGATGCTTTGTACACGGATGATATGTTTAAATATGTTAGGTTTGGTTTATGCGAAGACATCAAGGAGTACTATGCCCCATGCCCTTTGGATTTTAATGTAATTTATGTAGACCAAAAGTGCTCATGGTCTAATTTGTAGGATTTAAAGGCTCAGAACTTGGTGTGGGTTATGAGACTATACAGAGGCTAAAGGAAATGTGAAAGGGTTATCTTTATATACATAAATAAATGGCTCTATTTATAGCCTTACAAAGAAAACGTGTAGTAGTAGTCCTACCTAAAAACTAGGTAACATGAAACCTATTCTACCCAAACGTGTGCAATTTAGTTACATAGAAACTCGGTCAAAGCCTTTTATTGGTTCAACCTGTACTAACTAAAACATATACTACGTACTTGATATATGAAACCATAATGTATTCATGCAAGTGCAACCATGCATGCATACATGAACCTTGACATAAACGATTAATCCAACATTCACCCCCTTAATCGTTTATTTCCTCATTCACATCAACGTTTAAGAACTTTCCCGGATAGCCGACTTTCACTTCGGTCACATCCAAAGTCTTCTCTAGCTCAACCGCTTTTAATTCTTCACACCACATGAATCATGTCACATGGCATCCCGTTAGACACGTTCATTACCATCTCGACCCTTCACGCACCACGACCTCTTCCCCGCCACGTCCAAAGTCAACTCGGTTTGAACTTCTAACGCCATAATGTTCACGCCGTGTTGAATCTCCATTGTTCCCGACTTTTCCGGACTCACGACCTCCACCTTGGTCACGCCCAAAGTCCTCTACCACCCGATCGTTGTTGTCACCACACGTAACACGTTTGCTCATAACACTTACGTGACACGAGCATTATTCCACCAATCAAGAAAACAAAGCCACCGCTTCTACCGTTTTCACCCGCCAAACGAATCAATCAAAGCAACTGCTTTTCCCGACTCCTCCGTCCGTTTATCCTGCGAACCGGTTAATCTCTCCATTTTCCGGTGACCTACAACCTACCGCCTCTATGTCTTTGCTTTATGACAGCTTCAACCTTTTTCCAATCAAACCCGCTCCAAGAGCCCTATTCCACCGACCAAGAATAACAAGCTTCAAGCTTTACCGTCTTCTTGAACCCGCAAAACGAACCAAATCTAAAACCACCGCTGACGGACCCTTTCGTTCGCTTTTCACGCACCACCGCGGTTAGTCTCTTCAACACGGAACAATTGATCAAAGGTAGCTTACACCCTTCCACGAACCCGTGATCATAACATCACAACCTTTGATCACGACTAACGACTACGGACCGCCTATGTTCATCACCGGTCACCCCGTCGTCTTGAACGGTACTCCCGTCTCCCACGACAACGTAGTCCCAAACACCTTATCACGTCCGTCTTCGGCACATGTACGGCCTCAAACACCCTGCTGTCCCGCCTGCTGCGATGGCGCCCGCACCAAGGCTCCTCCCTTGAATGTCGACTCAAACCCGCCTTTATCGAACGAAGCCCTTGATACCAAATGTAGGATTTAAAGGCTCGTAACTTGGTGTGGGTTATGAGACTATCTGAGGCTAAAGGAAATGTGAAAGGGTTATCTTCATATACATAAATAAATGGCTCTATTTATAGCCTTACAAAGAAAACGTGTAGTAGTAGTCCTACCTAAAAACTAGGTAACATGAAACCTATTCTACCAAAACGTGTGCAATTCAGTTACATAGAAACTCGGTCAAAGCCTTTTATTGGTTCAACCTGTACTAACTAAAACATATACTACGTACTTGATATATGAAACCATAATGTATTCATGCAAGTGCAACCATGCATGCATACATGAACCTTGACATAAACGATTAATCCAACATAATTGTTGTGTATATCACATCATCTATATATATCCGCAAATGATAAATTTGTAATAACTTACTTTTTCCCTTAAATGAACAAAAGAAGGCGAAATTTTCCAACTGTGCATACCTTATTCTTGATCGATTAGCATATCATATTTCTATGTGCTTTGATAAACTTAGCTACAATGGCTTAACATGTTTTTATTTTGAGTAGTTGCAGGTGATGTGGATGTTAAAGCAACAAAGCTAATGCAAGGTGATAATGTCGGCAGTGGATGGTAGTTTGGGTAGAGTTAAAAATTAAAATGTGTGGGAGTCGAATCAAATTTTTTTTCAGCACTAAATTCGTGTTTTATTAGCACTATAGCTGAATGCATATGATCAGAGAATAGAATATGGTTTGAATTGTGTGAATAATGTTTACTTTGTATGTCTACGTTCTTATTTCCTTTAGAAATGGAACGAGAACAATGATATTCTCAAAATTCAATGCTCTTTTGTGACATTGTCAAAATGGTTGTGCAGATTGTTATATAAATTAAATAAACTTAGAGTGTGTTTGATGACCGCTATATGAGATAATTCAGCACTCATTAACAAAAAATGATTCGGTCATTCAGAATCATGTTGACTTAACACTTTTGAATAGTTCAGCACCTTTTATTCATTCCGCGCTAAATCGTAAAATTTTATCAAACAACCGCTTAGCCTCTTTTGTTGGGAGTTTCTGAAAATCCATGCACTATACAGTTTTACTTGATAAAAGAAAATCATTGTTAGTATTAGATTGTTTAATGAATGTAATTGTTTAGTGCAAAATTTGTAAATTATAATTATAAAAAAAGTGAGTCCCAAAAAGTGGTGTTATTTGGTGTTAAATAAGTATCTTAAATAGTTTATGTAAATAGGAAAAAAAAAATTATGTAACTAAAATAATAGGAACCTAATGACCAAACATTTAGTTATGAAAATTAGTTAATTATTCGACCATAGCACGTGTATCGCAAGTTGTATAAAATACCATGAAAATAAAAAAAAAAAAAAAAAAAAAAAAACAATTTTGAGAATACATCATCTTCACGTGTCTATTGCACAAACCATAAACGCATAAAATCTTGCAATTTATAAGAGCCAAAAACATAACAAAAGAGACAGAAAAATATGGAAAATAACGAATATATACATAATTCATATTAAAATATTAAATAAATTACTTTAAATACAAAACTTATGATAACATCAATTGCAATACCTTACATGTAACTACTTGCATACAATATTACGTAAAAAACACGTATATATTCAACCCTTAACCAATTGGTGCAACACACAGGTGTTTGTAGCCTCATATGGTGTAAAATTTAAATCATTCTCATAATTGGTTTGATTGGGGCATGAAAAACATAAAAGACAACTCAACTAAAACGGGTCAAAGTAATCGAGCGGGACAAACGGAGCAAAAGTCAATTGAAGTATTTTTTTTTTTAAGCGATAAACCACCTTTTTTATTTATTTTTAACTATTGTTGGAATATAAGTCTTAGGGCCTGTTTGTTTAGTTTTTTTATTAAGTCCTGTCAAATTAAAGTGTCTGTCTAGATATATGATGTCTGTTTGTAGATGAATAAATGGTTGTTTGTTTTGTGTGTTGAATAAAGTGTCTGAATTAGTAAAATTACTGTTAATACCCTTTTATTTGAAATAAAGTTAAGAAGTGGGAGGTTAAACATGTAAAATTAGGAAAAAAAGATGACTTAATTTGTAGGCCCTCATCTTCTTGGCTTTTTCTAGAAAGTCACATGTTAGTTTTAAGCACTAAACAAACATCCATTTGATGACTTAATTAACTTGCCTATTTTTCAATTAAGACACATTAAGTTGTTATCAAACACTACCTTACTATATTAGACCCACAGTTGGACAAGAAATCTCGGATCAACCGAACCCGTACATGAAACTACCCAATTTAACCCAGTAATCGAACAACCCCTTTTGAAACCTATAATTCGTTTTACTTACAATTATAAATACTTTTAAGGTTTTTGACCCATTTTTAATTTTGTTTACTATATAAGTAAGTTTTTTAACCCTTTTTAAACTAAGTTATATTATCTAAAATTCACATGTTTGAACTTGTATAGAATAAAAGATAATGATGTGAATTACCTATTTCTATAGAAATGGGTCACTATAACCTCTTTTAAATTTAGTCGAGCTATCTTAAAATGTTTGGTGAGGTCAAACTTGATGTTGGCCATATTGGGACTTGGTTAATGTGGTAAACGGAACTTACAACTCAAATTTATAGTGTGGTGGAGGCATTGTTGTTCAAAAAATGCTTCATTTTTCTACACCATGTAAGTTCATTGAAGACTCTGCATCTCTATTGTAGCAAGAAAGAGGCTAGATTCAAATTTGGAGGGTGGTCAACAAAGTCATGAAAATTTACTAAGTTCAAATTGTAAAGAAAAGCTTTGTTCGACTGTCATTGATCAACTTTATAATATGCAAACTTATGATCTTGGCATATCTCATACATTTGTTGAGGAATTCCTCTTGAAGGTTTTCAACTCATTATAGTATAATAGATATCAGTACGTAAATGATGATTGTAAGATGGATTGCGGATGTGGGTCAAAATGGAGCAAAATATGAAGAATGTGAAAAGGGTGGGGTTGAACTCGCTCTCTTTCCGATCCATTCTTTTTTTGAAGTTTGTAATACTTTGTGTTAATGTATGCTTACAAAAACTATTATTTGGTCTTCCAACCTTCACTTGCAAGCATGTATTGCTGGATTATCCATGTAAACCTGTACCAATGAATAAATATATTTATCATGGTCATAAAAATATCTAAAAAAAAGTTAAGTGATAACCTTAGTTAATGTTCTCGTAGGTTACGAATGAAATTTCTCAATGGTGGTTAAAAGAAATTAAGTTAATTATATACATTTTGACGAAAGACGGGCATGACCAATGTAAACATTTTAGGTTTTTCGTGAAAACTATAAGTCACAGTGTATATGTTTAAATAATAGTCGTTTATATAATGAATAAAACTCGAGTAAGTTTTTATAAAACCATATTAAGCTTATATATGTTAAATTGGCGATATAAATCAATAACTATGTTTAAAACTTAAAATTTTTGTTTAGACTTAGCGTTTATAAGTTTTAAATGTAAAATATGGCTTATGGTTGTATCTCATATATATATATATATATATATATATATATATATATATATATATATATATATATATATATATATATATGGGATCATATAAGAAGAAAAATTAAAATAAGAATGATAAGAAAAACCACACCACTTATTTGAAATGCACCTACAAATTTAGGTGCATCTCCCTAGAAAATCTCACTCGATTTAAAATATGTGGCTAAAATTTTTCTTATTCTTCTCATTTTAGTTTTTCTTCATCGATCTTTCCATATATATATATATATATATATATATATATATATATATATATATATATATATATAAGATATTGATTTCACATACACATCAAACCATAACACAAAGTAGGCGACAAGAGTTTTTAGAGAGAAAGTTAGAGGTTTAGGAACTTTAGTGAGAGAAAGAAAATCTTATTATGAGCTTCAACCTCTACCTTGGGAGGTAGAGAGTATTTATAGTCTTACATAAACGCCACACAACGGGTTGTGGATCGCATCTATGGGTAAAGACCGTCCGTCCTCCACGGTGTTACTTAACTAAATACTACTTAACATAAAATAACTATGACTACGAGCTTAACGATTACATATACTGGTGACCGACTCTTTAATACCGAATTTCTAATTCCTAACAATCTCCCTAAGGAGGTCACCTCAAACATATACTAAAATTACATTGAATACAAATGATATTACATTAACAATTGTTCTTGCATTCTTGATGTAGTACTTGGCTCAAGCTCGTAGTCATTGATTCCACTCATTGCACGTTTGGTTAATCCAAGTGGAGGTCTTTTACGATCCACGTGATAATAATTTTGAGCCGCCTTTTGAGATCATCGGCAAACAAAATCTCGAGACATCCATTATGGTGTTGGTATTATGTGATGTTGTGACTTTCGACCGACATGCTCACATTCGGATCATTATATCTTCTCATCGAGTAGCGGAAGCTTCGTTGATTCATGATATTGGCGGCAGTAGCGTAAGCATGGAGTGAAAATATCGAGTCATTGATGCACTAATCATGATTTCTTTTGAGATGAATGTGTTAAGTGAGCATGCGGCTATGGATTGACCGCTTCATTCGATCGATCACCGCAAACGTCGGGCGTACTGCATACAACATTAGCAATAAAGCGTATAAAAGTGTCTTTGACCACTTTAGTTGAATTGAGGTACACGCACGGTTCCCCGTTGATCAAGACATGTACCGCCCGTGATCGGTATAATTTCAAGAATTTCCTTGACAGGTTTCGCGGTTGCTCTAGTCGTTCTCAAACCGAACGTCTCAAAGAAGACAACACGGAGTGAGTGAACCAATAATTTAAGTCCATCGATTGATGAAAAGAGATTTGAAAATCAATTATCAATCATAAAACACCTTTGATTTGAAAAATTAGTACACGGTCGATGTGCTAAAGAAAAGAGTTATTAAGCACAAAGACTGCTTTTCAAAGGTATCCGTCAATCCATAACTTTGAACGAGATTGATTCAAGAGATTGAATCGCCCCATTGTTTCTGCTCGGTTGTCACATGGTTGATCTATATAATAGATCTCACATGCCACCTACCGGAGCTTGTTTGATGTTGGCTCGAGGCTTTCCATCTTCATTGTGAATATGTAAACACATCACTCGGATGTTACGGCAATACCACAAAGATAATGCGTAGGACTCAAGATATAATCTCTTTCCACATTGTGTGAAACAGAGAGTCTTTATTGAAAGAGTCCTAATGAGATTTATAGATGATCTCGTGGCTCTAGATTCAATTTGTGCATATTTGGATCCCATGCGGAGACTAGGAGAGGGTCTCCTTCTTCAATATCAACAATCTCTAAGAGAAAGTCGATAGATAATGTCGGTTCCCGTGAGAATGAAACAAGTCCTTTTAAGAGGAACTTGAGTGGTTTGGAAAGATGAAGTGCAAGCGCCATCGGGTCCATGACGTCTTGTCTTCAATACCGATGTTACCATCAGTAGCATATGAATTGAACCGGTTTCGCCTAAGGTTGAATATATGGAGGGCTATTTGTTTTCACCCTTTCTCATTCAATTCTTTTAATTCTTCAACCCCTTCGGTGCTTACCGATACTTCATAGCTAGAACCTTGTTGGGTTAATTCCAAGACTAGCTCGGACTCATCCGCACTCTTCCCATATCTCATTTTCTCCTTTTATCATCATACCTAAGAACTCTACACTAACTAGTGGAATGTCCCTGGTAGATCCTTCCGATTACGGCGGATCATGGAACACATACTAACCTTATCATCCTTATATCACCGTACATAAAGTAAAGTTGGTCGGTCTATTTGGTATTGTTCATCCGCCATTTGAACCAATTGAAAATCATTTGAAAATCAATCCGATACTTGTGATATAATATCAAAGGATTTTGTACCGAATTGTTTTGATATTTTTGAACGAGAACTCCCCTCAACATGTGCATCAAATATTTGAAGTCGTTTTGCACATGGAGGCAAGAGAAAGAATTAACTTCTTTGAATACCATTTTCTAAAGATATCAACATCACTTCCTAGTCAAGACAAGTAGATAAAGCATTTTAGGGAAGGATGAGATTTTCATAATTTTGCTCCCCTCAATATGTGCCTCGAGATTTGAAAAGAGTTTTGCACATCGGAGGAACACGCACATGAGATAAGTGATCACGTTTCAAATCATAGGTTTAAGATAGATGCTCCCCTCAACATGTGCATAGAAAATTTGAAATCGTTTGTCACATGTAGGAAGGATAGCATGTACATCTTTATAAAACCATTTACCAATTATCGGTTTAAATACAATTTAAATCACACATTCTCCCCGATCACAATTATCAAATCATTTGAGATTTGTGATCTCTTATAGATTTAAATTGATTTTGAAAGCTTTTAAGGAGAATTGTGACTTGATTATGAAAGCGTTTTAACTGATAAGGATCGGATTTTAAGACTTTAAACTCCATTGATAAAACATGCATGAATATCTTTTGAAAACAATTTAATGCCAAATAACTTTTTAATTTAATTGAAATCATTCTCCCCCTCAATCAATGACATAGGTTGTTGATTGAGAGATTGATGTATTGACAAATAAGTCCGATGATTATCAAAAAGAGGCGAGTTATTTTCCAAAGCAATTAGTTTTCGTGAGATAAATGTTTATAGAATCGAGTAACGGAATTTTGAAAACATGATAAAGTGAGGCTCTGTTCTTTCTTTGAAAAACGGTTCTTGCACGAAATGACAATAAACCATTTTTTTTTTTTTACATTCGAACAACATCTAAAGTCCCGTGTCATTCTTTGAATGATGACAAAGACCGTAGATATTATCGAACCGAGAAAACATGACAAATTGACAATATTTTTTGAAGATTTTTGAATTTTTGATTTTTTATGGATTTTGAAAGTTTTATATTTTTCTATTTGATTTTTGGAGGGTTTTATAATTTTGTATTTTTGTTTTTCGAATAGATATATACAAGAGATAGATGAGCATAGACCTTTACTCCTCGTCTTCCTCCGAAGGCGTTTGAGTGTTCGGTTGAAGGCTTTTCAAGCCTAGTCGTGGAAGTATGAACTCAAAACGTTCTCTTGGAAGAGCTTTGGTGAAGATGTCGCTAAGCGATATTCGGACCTCACAAAATAGAGTTCCACCACACCTTTTTCCACTTGTTCACGATGAAATGATGTCGAATGTCGATATGCTTAGCTCTTGAGTGTTGAACGTTATTGCATGAAAGAGCAATAGCACTTTTATTATCACGAAGATGAGAGGATTTTGTTAAATACAAAGCCATAGTCGATTAATTGAGATCTCATCCAAAGAATTTGAGCACAACACGATGACATGGCTATGTATTCGCGCCTCAGAGGAAATAGAAGTACTCATTTGCTTCTTTGAAGACCACTCACAAGCTTATCACCCAAAACCGAGCACCTCCATACGTGCTTGACGAGTATCTTGACATCTGCATGATCGGCATCTCGCATAGGTTGTTAGTGACATACTGGTGTCCTTCGGTACCAAAGTCCCATATTGATGGTTCCTTGGAGATACCGAAGACCAGCTTAACCGCTTCAAGGTGCTTTTAGTAGGCTTAGCACGGTATCTAACACACATGCAAACAATGAACAAGATGTCGGTCTACTAGCGGTGAGGTACATCGGGATCCAATCATACTACGATATTTCGTTTGGTCAATCATGATCCTGAGTGGTCCTCATCTAGTTTGGTTCGATCAATCATGGGAGTGTCAACAGGTCACTTGAATCAAATCCAAATTTCTTTAAGATCTCGATTGCATATTTAGATTGATTTATGAAAATGCCTCCGGGACTTTGTGAAATTTGTAATCCCAAGAAAAATGACATTTGTCCCATCATTGACATTTGAAATTTTGAACTCATTTCATTTGAAAACAGTCACACTCATTGGGGTCGGTCGAGGCAAAGATGATATCATCAACATAAATTTGAACATGAATTAAATGTTTGCACGACTTCCGGTGAACAATGTTGGATCAATCGCTCCTTTGCTAAAACCGGTAGATAGAAGGAACTTTGATAGCGTATCATACCATGCCCTTGGAGCTTGCTTTAAAGCGTAAAGAGCCTTCTTCAAACGATAAGCGTGAGTAGGATGCTCTTGATTCACAAATCCTTCGGTTGGCGACGTGAGCGTCTTCTTTAAGATCTCCGTTCGTAAATGCCGTCTTTACATCCATCCGATAGACTACCATGTTCTTACTAGCGAGATTAGCCAAAAGATTCGATTGCCTCGATTCGAGCAACTGGAGCAAAAGATTACGCAAAGTCAATACCCTCCTCTTGACGGTATCCTTTAGTAACTAATCGAGCCTTGTTCTTCAATACATCACCATGCTCATCAAGTTTCACTTTGAAGATCCATTTTAGAGCAATAATCATAGCACACTCTGGAGCATGTACTAACTCCCATACATCAAGTCGATCAAACTCATGAATTTCATCCTGCATAGCATTGAACCAACTGTTTTCGTTCATGGCAATTTTAACATCCTTTGGTTCGATCTTTGAGAGTACGGAGTTGAAGAAACACCATAAGGCATCGGTTGCAAGTTGTTTCCGTGTTGATACGGGACGAGAGGATTACCAATGATGTTGTCAATAGATGATCGTGAGTCCATTTTCTAAGGTGTTCATGTGGCGGTTGTTGAGGACCGAGGTAGCAGAGTTGATGTCTCCGAAGAAGATGGTTCGATGATGATTCGTGAACAAATATGTTTTCAAATGGAGCATCTTTAGGAGTAGCAAAGGGATTAACTACATCATTGATGCGAAACATTTCCATGATGTACATTAGAAGAATGATGATTTGTTGATGAGACGGAAGGATCGAAGCAGCGCTTGACTTAATGATATTGAGATCAAGGATTGACTTCATTCTCGAGAATATGAGCGACCTCTGTTGTAGAAATCGACACCTCATTAGTACTTGGCTCATAAAGTTCATCAAACATAGGATCAAACAATTTCTTTAAATCATCTTCGATGGAGGTACATATGGAGTTCTTTGGAGAAGAATAAGGTACAAGGATGAACCAATGGGATTGCTTTGAAGTGCGGGTCTGGCTGGATTGTCCAGAGCCATTTGACCGGTCGACTCATCGAACGTAACGTGAATTGTTTCTATGATATTACGGGTTCTCTTGTTGTAGATTTGGTAACCCTTCATGTTTGGTGCATAACCAACAAAAACTCCAATATCTCGCCTTTGCTCTTAATTTACCTAAATCTTGACTGTCATTTGTTGGATAGCACAAAGCTCCAAACACGAAGGTAGGAGAGATCGGGTTTTCGTTCATGAACAAGTTCATATGGAGTTTTTCCATGAGAGGTGTGTATATGGGAACGATTTTGGGTGTAGCATGTAGTGGCAATGGCTTCAAACCCATAGAAACATTGGAACCTTCGAATAAATAAGCATTGTTCTTGCGGCTTCTACAAGAGTTCAATTTCGTCTTTCAACTACACCGTTACGTTCGGAGTTCGTGGAACACTTCTTTGATGACCGATTCCAACACTTTCATAAAGCGAATTAAGTCTTTGTTGACAAACTCGTGCCATTGTCTGCTCGAACAATTCGATCGTATTGTTGAGTCGAACTCAAGTCGTTTGATTAGTTTGATGATGACATCCGAGTTTCATCCTTTGTCCTCAAAACTTTACCCAAGTAAATCGAGTAGTCATCAACAACTACTAGAATGTATTTCTTCCCATTTATCGTTTGCACTCTCATTGGTCCGCACGGATCCATATGAAGGTATGAAGAACTTCCATTCTGTAATTTGTGGGTTTTGGTTTGTGGGCATATTTCGTGCTTTTACCCAATTGGAAAGTCGAACAAAGATGATCTTTTCATATTTTAACTGGGTAAGCCTCGACAAGATCCTTTACGGAAAGGTTGTTTATGGTGTCGAAGTTCAAGTGATTGAGACGACGATGCCATAACCAAGACTTTGTTTTAGAAACCTTTGATAGCAAGTGATTGAGAGGACTTCATCATGTCATCGATAGAGATGGTGTATAGGTTAGAACCTCGAGTACCTCTTAATAATTTTACACCATCAAGTTCTCTAACGAAGCAAGTATGTTTTCTAAAACCACTTCTAGATCGGAATCACAATTGACCAACGAGAGAGCAGTTGTGACCAAGACCTTCCACATAATATACCCATAAACTTGAAATCTTGTGAGAAGAACTCAAATAGCCCAAATGAATCCTGTGAGAATCAATTGCTACAGAAACACTCTCTGACTATCTTTATCAACCCATATGTGGACAATTTGAAGTGACCACTTGAAGAAGAAAACCTGATATACCAAACTTGAAACTGAAGTCGAATTCCCCACATTTGTATCTTAAGCTTGCACTTAATGATGGAAGAAAGGTGTCGAGAATTTACACTCCAATAAAATCTCTAAGTACTCAATACTCAACCAAAGTATGAGACATTAACACCTCTTGTGATTATCCACAACGACATTTGTGTGTGTCACTGAGTAAAACTACGTAACTCCTTAAAGTGATAGTTAACGTGTCTTCAACCATCCACCCCGATGCCGGTAACTAGATAAGACAAGACTTCAACTCAAATTCTTAAGCTCGAGCAAGTTATCAAATAAGAACACGCCTTTGTGAAAGTCAACTTCAATCTCAAATAAGTCATAAATGATTAACTCAAGTAATCAACTTGTGTCAATGCCCAACACGTGAATAAACATACAATCGGATGTATATTGATCCACTGAATGAACCGGAACAAATGATACCTCAACATTAATGCCTTCTTCCTAAAAGTATTCATGTAGAGACTGATCTGAAGGACTCACCAATAGTATCTTTGAGCGGATGAGGTAGTCATTTTGTTCATGTGGTTGATTTATAGAGTGCACAATAATCCGTGAAGATTTGGCAAAGGGATACCAAAGAGCGGATCATTATTCATGAACAGTAATCCGTGAAGATTTGGCAAAGAAGTACCAAAGAGCGGATCATTATTCATGAGTGCAACAACAATGATAGTCATTAACAACGCCTGAGGAATAAGCGGAGATTGGAAGTACTCATCTAACATATCTTGACATCCAAATATTCAAACATCCCAAACAATGAATCCCGATATCCTTAGTAAGTGAAGCATTAGGCGTTGAAGGAGAGTCATATGACCATAATTCAAGCATCCATCAACATGTAGTATATGCACTCTTCTCCCTCAAAATTGCATCCAAGTTGCCATTTTGACTTGAACAAGTGAATAAGAATATACACCAATGAACGAGATCCACTGAAGGTTGAAAGAGCGTGGAAAAACGACTTGTTGATGAAGAATGTCGATGAGAATGGTCATACACATGAAGATTTCTCTTCTTTGAAGATGAAGCGCATCAAGCGTACACTTTTCTTTTCTTTGAAGGGCACGAAGTGTTATCGTGAGACGCCATAGTGTTAAAGAACGAGGCTGAATCGATGTGAGCAGGCGTCATAGCGGTTGAATATCAAGGTTGAGTTACTTGAACCCGTGAATTATGAGATATCAATCCTTGTGTTATCCATACTTTAAACCATCCATGTATTGAAGGATCGAAGTATCGCAAGAGTAAGGACTACCGCACTAACATCACAAGCTTGATTGCATATATATTGGTTAGTGACATTAGTATCGAAACCCTTTGGAGGTTCACGGTCAACCTTGATTGTGTCATCGACTTGACTTTCCGGTAGGAATCCACCTAAGTCCAACATCCTTAAACATTCTACCGACGGTATCCACTTATGGCAAGGTCTAGGATTGTAAGGCTTTATGCATAGTGGAAGACTTATCCTTGTTCCTAGTTTCCAAAGATTTAGCAGTTGGTATCCATCTAGGCGAAGTTTTTGATTTGCTTTGCTTCATAACATGTTGAACCTTAGTCACATTAGTAGTCTTAGTGGATTGTACCTTGGCATGTGAATTAGGAAAATGTTTCTTATGTGGAAAAGACTCAGAATTTCTAGTTTTGTTTTCTACATGCTTAGTATTCTTATGCACGTAACTACTCTTAGATGTACACCAATCCCTAGTCTTTTGAGTGCTCCTAGGTAGTGGTTTACAACTACTAGCAGTTCTTTGAAATCTCGTAGAATTCATCACCCTAGGTCTTGTATCTAAAATTCCGTCTTTTCGAATCATGCCTTTTCCTAGCTTCTTCTAGATAATAGTTCTTCCACAAGTCATTCATATCATATGAATTCGGGTTTTAATGCTTGGTTTTGACACTTTTTCGAACTAATCCTAGAGGTGCCGGGAGTAAAAGTAGGTGCATGTTGAGGTTTAGAGGAACTAGAAGCATGACTCTTAGGTAACAGTGTGAAGTGACTGGTTTTGACAAAACTTGTTTCTCATCAACTTGGGAGGCAAACCGTGTTTTTGAAAATTTTAGTCTTTCGGATATAAACGCAGTAGGTTGCCTAACAACGGACCGGTTTCTAATGGGTGAGAAACTGGTTTCCCCAAGGTTGATGGTTTTGTAAACTTAGTGCTCACACTTTTCCCTACGGTTTTCCTAAGCTCATTCTTTAAGGCAACAATAGCGAAACTCTTATCCTGAAGTTGAGCTTTGAGTTCATCAATTTTTCTATCAAAGAGTTTGTTTTTCCATTGACTTAGTTCTAGCTTCTTTGTGAGTCACTTAGTTCTATGTGATGCTTTCTCAAAGACTCGTTTTCCTTTAGTAATTTAGCCACATAAATTGACGTTCATTATTTCTTGTTATAATAGCATCAATGTCTTGTGTATTCATGACTAAATTACTTTTCTCATTCAAGATGTAAATATGTTTCTTGATTGTAAATGGTTGACTCTTTGTCTTGAAGTGAGCTTTCAAAGTGTTAATTTCAAAAGTTCACGAATTCGTGAAGTTCGGTTTTACATGGTTTGTTGTTGAAAACTTTCTTCTTTACTCGAATCGCGATTTCAAGTGAAATGCAATGTTTTCAAGATTTGAGAATTTGTTTGAAAGTTCATCAAAAGCCTTCTTATCAACCATATCTTTTGTTTTGAAACACTTAATCTCGGACTCACCTCGAATGTAACATTTATGAATGTCATGTTCAAGATCATGATCGGTTTGTTTAAGTACTTTAGCGGATGCACTATGTTGAACGAGAAAGGGTATCTCATTACATGACACCGCTCAATTTACAGTCCGATATCGCATCCACATCATGTGTAACAAGAGTCACCGGACCACCGGATGTGTCAAGCTTATTAATCTACGAGCCTCGTATTCGGTGCTAACCGATCCATCATCCGGTGTTTTACCCGACTCATCATTATTTGTTGTCTCGGACATTCGCATTCGGCAACACCGGACTCTTCAATGGATACATTACCCAACTTATCACAACAATCTCTCAATCGCACTGGACACTCATCCACTTTTCATCGTCGAGTAACTTCCTCAATATACTTCTCCACATTATCCATGAGATGGATAAGTGTCTCTATGAACACACTAATTTCCATTCCGGTGTGTTTCTTGAAAGACACTTAGTCATGTCTTGATCATAATCGATGTGAATTCCTACTTATGAATGATCGAAATTGGTTGTGGATCACTTGAAGTGCGACCTGGAACTACCCTTTTGAACCTTTTCTTTATCAAGTTGTTGTTCTAATTGTTCTAAGTTCAATAGTAACGTTCGGTTAATGTGGATAAGTCTTGACGGAAAATGGCAATGCATGTTCGTTCCATTCTTATCGGTGTGAGTAACATGAGGTATGAGTGAAGTAGATGATAAGGTTCAATGCTACTTTCCTTTTCATGGCATTACGTAGTCTAAACAGTGCAATTCTCTTTCTTCGGACTCAACACGAAGATCTCACATCCTCATTGATTAATTCAAGCATCTTTAATCGTTCGATGTAGCATTCATTATCATTGTTGTCTACAACATCATACAATTTAAGCACTTCAAATCAGGTCAAGAGAGTAAGACATGATGTGGTAGAGTGCACGGATTTTACAAGTCTATGATTTAAACCGAGAAATAGAATCTTTCGGGATTTTACTAAAATCAAGACCAAACCGTTAAGCAATGACCAATGGAATGTGTTAAGATGATGATGGATCGACACAATGATAGACAATTGTGTATTAGGTCTTATGATTGTTTGTGGGATAAGCGAGATGTTGTTTGGTTGTGATTTGGGTTGGTTGTTGCACGATTTTATGGAGAAATTTAGGTCTAAAACTTAAAAGCTCAATAACTTCCTTTCGAGAGGATTTGGGCCTCGAAAATTGTTTCACGACAACATCGTGAAACCTCACAATATTCAAGTCGTTCGGTCGTTTTGACAGTATTTCATTTGAAAACGGAGTTACGGATCAAAAGTTATGGCCGTTTGAAGTTTTGACGTAAAAGTCAACTTTAGTCAAACCTCTTCTTCGTAAAAATCAACCAAGTCGCTATAACCCTTTAACCAAGTCGCTAAGCACCAAGTCGCTAAGTAGCAACTCACTAAATCACCAAATCGCTAAGCACCAAGTGGCTACAAAGTCAAGTCGCTAAAGAGCAACTCGCTAAATCACCAAATCGCTACGCACCAAGTCGCTAAGAATACTAAGTCGCTAACAATTTGCATCGCAACTCGCTAACACTTTCTCGAAGCAAGTCGCTAACCTCGATGAAGTCGCTGGCCGTAGTGGAGAATCCACTAACTTGTACTATTTGTCGACTTGTCTCAAAGACAAGTCGCTAGGACCAAGTCGCTACCACTTAAAGCGCAACTCGCTACTAACTTACAAAGCAAGTCGCTACCAAGAATAACAATCCGTGGCTCAAGTCGCTAGCAAGAAAATCTCAAAACACCACTTTTCAATCCAAAACAACCCAACCACGATGATTCAAGCCTTCAAAATCAAAACCTAAACACTTGTGATGATTCTAAACACAAAAGTACTATCAAAATTCAAACTTTAACACTAGAAATCACTCAAATGATGCAAAAACCACTAAACTTTTTCAAACTAAAAAACCACCTAAAAAACACTAGAAATCCAAAGATATGTAACAGATGATCTAACCATGGCTCTTGATACCAAATGTAAGATATTGGATTTCACATACACATCAAACCATAACACAAAGTAGGCGTACAAGAGTTTTAGAGAGAAAGTTAGAGGTTTAGGGAACTTTAGTGAGAGAAAGAAAAATCTTATTATGAGCTACAACTCTCACCTTGGGAGGTAGAGTATTTATAGTCTTACATAAACGCCACACAACGGGTGTGGATCGTGCATACAGATGGGTAAAGACCCGTCCGTCCTCCACGGTGTTACTTAACTAAATACTACTTAACATAAAATAACTATGACTACGAGCTTTCTAACGATTACATATACTTGAGGTGACCGACTCTTTAATACCGGAATTTCTAATTCCTAACAATAATATATATATATATATATATATATATATATATATATATATATATATATATATATATATATATATATATATATATATATATATCATTTTGAGTTATGAAGTAAGTTTGAAACTCGTTATAGATCACGTTGCGATCTCGTGGTCGAGTGAGTTAAAATGAGTGCGAGTCAATTTGCGTAAGTCGTTGGGTAATCACAAAGGGTTACAAGATTTATTTTTTCCACTTTATTAGCCTTGACATAATGTACACATTATGACTTCGTTTAACACTAGTGCACCCTATGTCTGATTAAAGGTGTGGGCTGTGGCCCAAAGTGGGACTAACGAATTGGGCTTAAACGGAACTTACAACTCAAATTTATAGTGTGGTGGAGGCATTCTTGTTCAAAAAATGCTTCATTTTTCTACACCATGTAAGTTCATTGAAGACACTGCATCTCTATTGTAGCAAGAAAGAGGCTAGATTCAAATTTGGAGGGTGGTCAACAAAGTCATTAAAATTTACTAAGTTCAAATTGTAAAGAAAAGCTTTGTTCGACTGTCATTGATCAACTTTATAATATGCAAACTTATGATCTTGGCATATCTCATACATTTGTTGAGGAATTCCTCTTGAAGGTTTTCAACTCATTATATTATAGTAATAGATATCAGTACGTAAATGATGATTGTCAGATGGATTGCAGATGTGGGTCAAAATGGAGCAAAATATGAAGAATGTGAAAAGGGTGGGGGGTTGAACTCGCTCTCTTTCCGATCCATTCTTTTTTTGAAGTTTGTAATACTTTGTGTTAATGTATGCTTACAAAAACTATTATTTGGTCTTCCAACCTTCACTTGCAAGCATGTATTCTTGGATTATCCATGTAAACTGCACCAATGAATAAATATATTTATCATGGTCATAAAAATATCTAAAAATGTTAAGTGATAACCTTAGTTAATGTTCTCGTAGGTTACGAATGAAATTTCTCAATGGTGGTTAAAAGAAATTAAGTTAATTATATACATTTTGATTGAAAAGACGGGCATGACCAATGTAAACATTTTAGGTTTTCGTGAAAACTATAAGTCACGATGTATATGTTTAAATAATAGTCGTTTATATAATGAATAAAACTCGGTAAGTTTTATAAAACCATATTAAGCTTATATATGTTAAATTGGCGATATAAATCAATAACTATGTTTAAAACTTAAAATTTTGTTTAGACTTAGTGTTTATAAGTTTTAAATGTAAAATATGGCTTATGGTTGTATCTATATATATATATATATATATATATATATATATATATATATATATATATATATATATATATATATATATATATATATATATATATAATCTAGATCAAATAAGATCATACTTAAAGTTGTTAAATGAGATCAAACTAAAATTTGACAAGAGATACTCTCCTTACAATAAAAATAATTTTTATTTACTACAACTAAAATTGTTAAAGTTTCGATAGATTTCTTTTTAAAATTCTGAAACCTAGGTGATACACTTTGATTAGTAGTTTAATGTGTATCGTGTTTTTGTATGTGTATCGTGTTTTGGAATATTTATTAGTGTAATGTGTATCGATGTATCACTAATTCAAATTCATGTATCATTTGGTTATTAGTTGCTAAAATGTTAATTTGTATTAAAATATTATTTTTTTTGTGTATGATTGCTAAAATTGTTATTTATAAATGTTTTAATGGTTTATTAAATTTGATTTTATTTTTACAACTTTAAGCTTGATATCACATTAACCCTATATATATATATATATATATATATATATATATATATATATATATATATATATAGAGTTGAGATTATATAAGAAGAAAAATTAAAATAAGAATGATAAGAAAAACCACAACCACTTATTTGAGATGCACCTACAAATTTAGGTGCATCTCCCCTAGAAAATCTCACTATATATATATATATATATATATATATATATATATATATATATATATATATATATATATATATATATATATATATATATATAGGGTAATGTTATTGTGGTGTACACTTTAAAATAGAAAACAATAGGCACTAATGTGGACCATTGGATCGGTTACTATTGATGAGATTCATATTTAATTAAATGAGCCTAATAATTAATTACTTAATAACATTAATGTAGATAAGTTGAAAAATGAGGGCATTTTCGGTAAGAAATAATAAGCAAGTGAAGCTGACACAATTTTTAATCACACGTCAATGGCATTAATCACACGCTTTAGTTTCGTTGTACATATGACATATTTTTTAATTCGTACATTTTATATATTTAATTACTTTCTATACCAACATCAAATGATTTAATTATTCTAATATGTGTATACACATTCTTAAACTTTTTAATTCGTAACTTTTTTATTTTTGACACATATTTTTTTGATACATTTCTAATGACCTATTATATTTTTGACACGCTTCATATATCTTTGACACATTTTTAGTAACACATATTTTCGTGATTTATTTCTAGTAACCCATTATGTTTTCGACATATTTTATTTGACGATGCATTGATGCATTTCGAATGACATGTTAAGTTTTTTTTTTATATATCGGTTGATACATTAGTAATGATACTAAAATTTTTTATTTACACATTTTTATTAACATACCATAATTTTTCTAACTTGATAATTTTTTATAATAGTGATGCATTTCGTTTGATACATTAGTAATGACACACTACATATTATACTTTATTTATAATACATTAAATTTATAGATACACTAACAATCACATGACACAACAAAAATCAAGTGGCACTAACAGTCAACTGATATATGCACAAAAAGTAATTAACAATATGAATTATGGTTTTAATCTTTGAAAGTCAACTGATACAACAAAAATCAAGTGACACAAAACAACTTTTGTAGATTTATAATCGAATAAGAAATTATGATAAAAAAAATCGAATAAGAAATTATAGTATCAATGATTCATGTCTTAAAAAACCAAACAGAGGCCCAATACAACATAAAAAATACACAAACAACTGCATCTAGTTGTAAAAGATTATAATATCAATGATTCATATCTTAAAACCAAGAAAAAAAATACAACTATATTTCGATGTTGCTATATCGGGCGAATCAACAATAGTTACAAATCAATCTATCCCACTCGTCAATAAACATATTAATCGTCTTGGCCTAAATTTAAAAGGCTGCGATGACAGTTTCGATGGAGGGATCCACATGACCGGAAAAATGAGACACGCGACGGCGGGGGCGATACGCTTACCTAAAAGTCGTGCGACAATGGCGGCGGCTATAATTCTTCGGATGGAGGGATTCCACCGACGAGTGGTTCAATTTCCAATAAAAGGTGGTCACAGTGGATATGGATTTTATTACAATCCAAATATATGGATATGGATTTTATTGGGTTTTTTTTTTGTATAGATCTGAGATAAAGGAGAGGGTTTTTTTTTCGGATGAGAGAGAAAAACCAAAGCTGGTTGTAGATTTTGATTTTGTGGATGGTGAGGAATTTAGTATGTGTGGGTTTTTAGGAGAAACTAGTAATTACCCATAA
Organism: Chrysanthemum lavandulifolium; assembly: GCA_022545495.1. Taxonomy (NCBI): domain Eukaryota; kingdom Viridiplantae; phylum Streptophyta; class Magnoliopsida; order Asterales; family Asteraceae; genus Chrysanthemum; species Chrysanthemum lavandulifolium. The sequence continues at coordinate 291,924,188 of CM040240.1, forward strand.
TACCCTTTTGATACCACTAACAATTTTGATTCATTTAATTATCAAATATCCACGTGTCGGATGATTATTGGTGCCTATTGTGTTTCATTTAAAGTGTTCACCACTGAGCATAAATCAATATATATATATATATATATATATATATATATATATATATATATATATATATATATATATATAGCACTTTATTTTCGAACCCACTTTAAGTCACGAGAACCACCTTTTACAACTAATAATACACAAGATACATCATTTAATGCTCTATAGCATTTTGTTATTTTATTTAATTCAAAAGGATATAATAGTAAAAGACATTTTCATATTATTTTTGTTTTTTTTTTATAATTCCGTTTTAATAAATCTTAAAATTCGTTTTTTTTTTTTTTTTTTTTCTAAACATTTATTCAAATAGTCTTTGTGCATACATGTTTTTATACTTAATCATTATTTTTTTAAGTCTCAAGGAGCATGCATGTTTTTTGTTTATTTTTTTTCAAATAGCCAAAGGTGCATACATGTTTTTTTTTTCCAAAAGGTGCATACATGTTTTCAATTAGTCAATGTGTATACATGTTTTTTTTCTGCCAACACCTTTTTTTTTTATCAACCTACCAATATTTTTACATGATCGTTATTTTTTTTTTTAAGTTTGAAACACAAATTAAAGAACATAAATCACTATAAAAAGAAAAACAAGATTGATATACTTAAATGTTATATTTCACTTGATTACAAGTACAAATATACATGTAATAATCATATATCTCCAAAAGTCGCAAATTATCTTCATGTATAATCGTGTTCATCCACTTCCCGGTCTTAAATGATATTATCATCTTCATCAATCAATCTGAAACAAGCATGCACGGAAACAATTAAACCACAAACAAATAAGAAACAAAAATTAATCACAACAACTAGCATAACGCATATGCACAATCTTGTGTATATTAAACTAATGATGTAAACATGTTTTAATCATAAACACAAAACATATATGTTTTATAATCCAAAACACAAAACATATATGTTTCATATGGAAACATACTTATATATCTTTCCAAAACATATATGTTTTATAATCCAAACACAAAACATATATGTTTTTTTTAACCAAACTCACAACTACCGGTATAGATTAAACCCACAACTAATTGTAAGTTATAAAGATCCAAAATGACTCATCGTTGCCTCTCGCCTATCATTTATGTTTATTCCAAAAACTATATATATAATCAACAAACAATAATGAACCGGAGAAAAGGTTTTTTTTTTTTTTTTTCATAGTTACATTACTTATGTACCATCATCTAGAAACCAGATGGATCTCAATTACTAATCGTCACAGTACCTAATGTAAAAACAAGTAACCAATCGTAACCAATCGTTACAGTACCTATTAAGTTTATATATCAAAGTGACTTTATTCCGAAAAGACAAATAAATCTAATGTAAAAACAAGTAACCAATTTATTCAATTTAATAGCTTTCCATCCAAAATATTAAATTGACGTGATCCTCATTAAATTGACAAATAAATCTAATGTGTATATCAATTTGAAATGATCCTCATTATTTCTAATTGTCTTCATAATTCATTGCATTTATTCAATTTAATAGCTTTCAATTCAAAATATTCCACTCATAACAAAGAGCAATAAATAGACTTTAATATGAAGTTTTTGAACATACCGTAAGGCACCTCCAACACTAATAACCCCAGCAGTATGCCTTATCAATATCGAACAAGGTTTTGAATCGGATCTCATTAGCTCTTTATCAGAAAAACCATAAACCTTATTATTGAACCAAAACAATCGAATTTGATAGACAAGGATGATAAAACATGAATGGTATATCACTTTCTATAGCAGATCTAAAGCAAGAACAAAATAATAAGGATTCAATAAAATCGAATTAAGGTTCCAAGGTTTGTTTTTAGATCGCCGGTTTACGGAGTTTTTCCGAAACTGACGAATCTTTAGAGAGGGGTTGTTTTTTGAGGAGGCTAGGGTTTGATGGAGACTTTGTGAGAGAGATGAAGAAATAATTATAACTGATTCTCTCAAATCAGTTTCCTAATTTTATTGACAGTCTTTAAGAAAATAACAATATGAAATTCCTATGTTATCCCTCTAATTTTACACAAGAATGTATAAAGTTTCATACTTTTACATTTATGGCACAAGTAATCTAGACCATTGAGAAGTCATCTAACGGTTCAAAGAAAATTCTCGCAGTTCTCGCATTTAAAGTAGGTTACGAAAATAAAGTTTCACTATATATATATATATATATATATATATATATATATATATATATATATATATATATATATATATATATATATATATATATATATATATATATATCTAGATCAAATAAGATCATACTTAAAGTTGTTAAATGAGATCGAACTAAAATTTGACAAGAGATACTCTCCTTACAATAAAAATAATTTTTTATTTACTACAACTAAAATTATTAAAGTTTCGATAGATATCTTTTTAAAATTCTGAAACCTAGGTGATACACTTTGATTAGTAGTTTAATGTGTATCGGGTTTTGTATGTGTATCGAGTTTTGGAATATTTATTAGTGTAATGTGTATCGGTGTATCACTAATCCAAACTCATGTATCATTTGTTTATTAGTTGCTAAAATGTTAATTTGTATTAAAATATAATTTTTGTGTATGATTGCTAAAATTGTTATTTATAAATGTTTTAGTGGTTTTTAGATTTGATCTTATTTTTACAACTTTAAGCTTGATCTCACATTAACCCTCCCTATATATATATATATATATATATATCATTTTGAGTTATGAAGTAAGTTTGAAACTCGTTATAGATCACGTTGCGATCTCGTGGTCGAGTGAGTTAAAATGAGTCTGAGTTAATTCTGCGTAAGTCGTTGGGTAATCACAAAGGGTTACAAGATTTATTTTTTTCCACTTTATTAGCCTTGACATAATGTACACATTATGACTTCGTTTAACACTAGTGCACCCTATGTCTGATTAAAGGTGTGGGCTGTGGCCCAAAGTGGGACTAACGAATTGGGCTTCTTGAGATCAATGGGCTTCGGCCCAATCTGCGACGCATGACAAATTGGAGCAACCAAACCATGAGTTTAACACACCATATCTCATGACAGCTTGTGGTATTTTTAGTGCAAGAGGAGTAAAAAGAAAGACCCAGACATTCGCTAGGCAAACTCGACCTCAAGACATGACTCAAACTAACACACCCTTATGTATTGGACATGGGGGGTCCTTTACCCGAGCAAAACAAACACATATGCAACCACAACCGCACATGTACAAGGCTCAGCATGCAACTTAGTTTCAAAAAGTTCGTGACAACCCGTGAACAAAACCAAACGTTCCTATGTTGGCTCGAGTGGGCCAGGTATCGACCCACCCACTGTCTCCCTTGCCAAGCATAACATTTCCAAAATTTCTTTTCATTTTCCGGCTCCAATCAAACCAACATAAAAACACCAAACCAAATCTTTGTCCAATTTAACTAAGCACCATGAAATAAGTCATGTGAAAGTAAGCAACTCACTCCATCTTACTGGTTACACACACAAGCGAGGTGCGAGACAGAGAAAAGAGAACACAACTGTGGTTCGACCACAGTGGTTTCGACCTCCAAACAATCCCAAACACTACCCAAAAAGGTAACAGGATCAAATTAACCAACATGGGCGACTGATAAGCTGTAAATTAAGTACTTCCATTATGAGTCAACACTAGTTTTACTTTTGTAGCTCAATTTTTCTTATAATTAAACATTGTTATATAAATTCTTATAAACGTATATGACTGTTGATTAGTGTATGCCACACCAGGATTTATGACCACACAAGAAAAGAAAATGAAATCTGGTACAAAGGAGCAGAAACAAAAGTAGACAGTGATCTATCATGCCTTGACTTGGAAAGAGGAAAAGAAATCTGGTACAAAGGGATAAGGAGTGTAGCGGGCGGCTAGGTGGGGGGTATAGGGTAGATGTGTTTTGTTTTATTATAGATTAGTGTATTGTGAGTACTCCGTTTCCCGTTGAGCTATAGCGTAATTACGTTGCTTCGGTTTGTCTAAAATGCGAAAAATAATATTTTTGGGACCGCTTTTATAAAAATATTATAGAAAAAAATTATAGACTCTAAGAAATAATTATTGAATTTGAGTCATTACTAATGTAGTGTTGGTACGCGTGCAGCTCGTTTTCCTTGACTTGTGCACTTTAGTTAAAAGTTACACATAAAAGTGAATATATATAAACTAAAAAAAATGATTATTTCGAGCTTAAGGTTGAGTAAGGACATCGAAAATTTCGGGTTGTTATATATGGTTTGTGTCATGGTTTCTTGCTCAAATGGTTTATGTCAAAATGATTTCATAGTTCACAAAAATAAACATGTAGTAAAATACATGTTTTTGGTTATTGAACTAATCTACTATCCATTTTATTTTACACAACTCAACTTATACAACAGTTGCATAAATTAGCTACCGTTACTAAACCAAAACTTAAAGTCACGCAATTCACAAAACATTAGTACAGTAACAACATAATGTTGCTTAAAAAAAAGAAAAAACTATTTTCCTTAGGTTATGTAACCATTAGCAAGCATTTGCGCCATACGAATCTTTCCCTCATCGTCCAACCTTTCAAACGTTAGTGAAAGTGGTGCACTCCTACCAACCATATACGGATTTGGATCCTCTTAAGTTGAAAGTATAACTTGACTCAAGTTGAGAATATATGAGCCATTAAATTTGATCTGATGGCTCAAATCAAAAGAAGTTTTTTTTTTATTTGAGCCATTGAATCAAATCCAATGGCTCACAATCATCCAATTTGAGTCAAGTTGATCCTCTCAACTTGAGAGGATCCCATTCCATCATATACATCACTGAAATACTTTCATCAAGAGTATAAATCTTTCATTTGAGTTGTTACTATCAAGGTTTTCAAAATCGGGATCTTACTCACGATCGTTTTCGTTGTTGCAAGATAGAAATTGTAATATCGGATCAGGATCCTAAGATCCTATGATAATGTCATTTTTTAATAGCATTTGTAATATTATTCAAATATACAAATTATTATATTCATAAACACAAAATTATATGAGTGTATCATAGAAATTTTGCCCTAAATTATGAATATGAATTTTTTAAGAAGATTCACATATTGTTTTCTTAATTCTACTAAAACAAAATCCACAACTTTTTAGTTTTTTAGTTTGCGGTTCGAGAAAAATAAGATCAGATCGGATTAGATCTTAAGATACTCTGATCAAGATCGAGATCCTATAAGATCTTAAGCTTGCTAAGATCCTACGTACGATCCGGATCATTTTTCCTTTGTAATATCGTAAAATCGTAAGATCTTAAGATCAGGAAGGATCGGGGTTTTAACAACTATGGTTACTTTGTCCATAATCTCATTCGCTGCATTGATTCATTGCTTAGCCACTTTTGCTTCCACACAAGTTTCATCTAGCTCGATAGTTTCATCTCTTTTGCGTTTATTACCAATGCTCCTTTACCTTCATTGAATAAAGAAACATCTGTAGGGCTGTAAACGAACTGAACGTTCAAGGAACATTTCATGAACGGTTCGGTAAAAAGTTCGTTTATGTTCGTTTATTTATTAAATGAACGAACATTAACAATATTTTGCGATCGTTTAGTTAAATGAACGAACATAAACAAAAGTCACGTCCGTTTATTTATGTTCGTGAACGTCCGATTATGCGTTCGTTAACGTTCGTTTATGTTCATTTATTTATTTATGTTCGTATATCAAATCTCTTAATTGTATAATTTTTAAATTAGTTTGTTTAAACAAAATGACAATTATAAAACAATATTAGATGCATAATTTAATAAAGTTTATGATTGTTTGTCTATGTTCATTTATGTTCGATCGTTTATGTTCGTTTAGCGTTCGTTTAGTGTCTTAATGAACGGACATAAACGAACATGAACAACTTATTTTCTTAATAAACGAACATGAACAAGAAATTTCGTCCGTTTAAGCGTTCGTGTTCATCTATTTGTCCGGTTAAAATTAAATGAACGAACATGAACAAGGCTTCGTTCGTGTTCGTCCGGTTCGTTTACAGCCCTAAACATCTGTACTAACAGGCAACACGTTAGCTTCCAAACTCTTGTTTATATTGAGTTTTTCAATGTTGTCTTCACCTTCAACAATGTCTTTTGCTTCAAAACCCGTATTTATTTTGATTTATTCGATGTTCTCCTCACCCTCAACGTCGTCTTCAGCTTCAAAAATCTGGTGTATTTTGATTTCTTCTATGTCGTCTTCACCTCCAATACCATCTACTTGAAGGCCCCTAACTATTTCTTTACCGTAGATGATGCAAACCTTGCCATAATGAGGAAATATTTTCTAAACCAACAAGAATTTTTTTTATCTACAAGGAATTACAAATACGCGTCAACTAATTTTGGTTTGTATGAAATTTATAATAATAAGCTGCTTAGACTTTAGTAGATACCTTGATGTACTTATACCAATACATGATCATCTGCGACAACACATGATTTCTCCTGGTCCAAACTAAATCCACTCATGTATTTGCCAATGAGCATGTCATTTACATTTTTTAAGTTGTTTTTCGAAGTCTTCAATCTAAACTTTATAAGAGGATCTACTTTTATCCCCATGTTTGGAAGACTTTCACTCAACATTCATTCCAATGCCTCAAGATACCCAGTTATAAATGTATTATTATACACGTTTGTGTATTTCCCCGATAAATGTATTTCCATTAGTGCATCAACTAGCTTTGTATCTTCATCGATCGGTTGTCCAAATTCTCATGTTTCTTTTTACACCCGTCATTATACATTAATATTAATACTACATCTACAAGATAACATGTAGAGAGAATGCCATTTTATATAACCAATTCGATGCTTATAGTTATCATACAACACCAAAATGCCATAATTGAACAGACGACTTGAATTAATTTTTTTAGGGAATTATTAAGCCAATTTTTATTGCAAAATGATCCAAGATTTCCACTTAAGGAACTACTTACTTTCTACAATATTTAAACTCGAAAGAAAGAAAAAAAGTATGTATTTTGAAGTAGCAACCTACTTCAACATTCAAACAACTATTTATCGAGATATCAGAAATTCAAAAGTTAAACATATCCGTACACTATATGATTTTAATTAAAGCTAATTACCTAAATGAAACTTATAGAGAGTGACTTTACGTAACTAGACTTTATTCTTTCATTTTACAGAAATGACCAAAATATGTCACAATCACACTTTTCTTTCCCTCGCCTAGATTACTCTCGCTCAATAGGTAAATCTCATTCGCCTACATTTTTGTACTCGTGTATGGCTTCTTTCTCACAAAGAACATTTTTATTTATCCACTAATGAATTCTGACAGAAATTCCATAAGAATTTGGGCACTTGTGTTAATTTCAACACATCCTATCATTCTTAGATAGATGGTCAAACATTGAGACCATTCACATGAATGAACAGATGTATCAGATGATACAAAGACTTAAGATAATGTAAGATAGGATAAGATCCTATAAGAATAAGAGAGGCCGAGCAGTAGAACTTTCAATTGTCGATCCAATTATGTCCTTCTAGTAGATATCATGATTATAGTATACCTCAACTATGTTGAGAAACCAGTTGAAACTCTTGACACTTAGGTCAAGATGCTCGGAATTAAGAGGTCTTTCTTCTCTAAGTCTAATGGAAGCAAACAAAAGGGGTCAGAATATAAATAGAAGATCAGCTAGTACTCTCTAGCGTTCATTAAGAAAGGTTTGTAAGGACACAAACCGGATATGTAGGGGAGAGTTGTAACACCCCAATTTTTACAATAATGGTTTATTATTAATTTAAAAGCTTTCCAGTTAGCTTTACTGTTATTATAAACTCTTTATTAGTCTAAAGGACCTCTCATGTAATAGTTTCTCTAACAGGGGCTAACCTTGCCTAACGATGTAACTTATATTTTAGCACTTATATGAGATAACTTAAGATACAGGAAACTTCATTTAGTTTTATCCTTACCTCCTTCTCTGCTCCACCTGACGACACACATACAAATACAAGGATAATCTAGGGCTTCAATTCTTATTCGACTTTTATCAAGCTCAAGCTAAGATATTAGCTTATGAAGGTGTAAGGGTGCGAATTCTAGTTTTCTCGCAATCCAATTCGAGGTAAAGATTATACCTAAGTTCTTAAAGTTTTGTTTTATGATTACCCAATAGTGGGTTATGATTAAGATGATGATTTGATGCCATATATGGGGTTTTTGTAGAAATCTATAAGTTTATGATAATTTGTGATTTTTAAAAATAATCAAGATTATGTGTTAATCATGTTAAGACAAGTGTTGGGTAAATTGTTAAGATAACATAACACCATTTTATGGTGTTAATTTTCAGAATATAAGTTTATGTGTTGTATAAGCCGCGGAACCAAACACCCCCTTATGGCCTAGTTTAGTTATAAAGCTTGTTTATGACAAGCTAAACCTTATATTAAATAAGCTCCATGTCAATTACGTGTTCCTTGGTTGTAAAGGTTAGTCGGGACGTTCACGGGAACTCGTGATAGATTTCAAGCTATATCGAGGTGAGTAACGTATATAAGATTAGAAACGGGACTACAAGAGCCCGTTAGATATACAATATGTGTTATGGTACTTACGTTCATGTTTTGTTATATGCTTATGTATTACTCTTGTGTTACGAGTTTATGATAAGTGAGCACATAATCATGTTGAAGTATATATCATGAGTAGAAATGGATCTCGCGATATGAGATTATATATGAAATAACTTAGGCGGGTCAAAACAACCCGTAACGACCGTGTGGTCTTAGTAACATGTTTTAGCATAAATGATGTATCATTGCTCATTTAACGGATCTTTAGTAGCTTGTTAAAGGTGTCACATATTTTCGTGATACTTATATCTAAGTTATATTCTATGTTTATGTGTTATACTCGTGTTACAATTTAAATTGCTTATTATGAGTTTAATAAATTTAACGGTATAAGTGTATATGTGAAATAAAGTGAACGGGTCAAAACAGCCCGTTATGACCCATGTGGTCCTAGTAAAGTGATTTTAGCCAATATTGTCTATTTTCACTTGTTTAGCGTCGTTTGAGGACGATATGTGCTATTATGTGATCACATATACAATGTTCCAGACAAAGTTGGAACTTAGACCTCCTTAGTAGAGAATCGAGCCTCAGAATAGTAGAAGTTCCAAAAACGGAACTCAGACATCCTAACTGGATGATTAGCATGTTTATATGGCTCGTCACTTATGAAAAGCACAACTAGATATGGAAAGTCTCAAAAACGGGACTTGACGTCCTAAGTGGACGACTAGAGCATATAAGATCCTAAATTGAGCCAAATACGGGTTCACCAGGTCCTAAGCGGACAACTAGTGTATTTAAGGCAAGCATGATGCCCTCAGCATTATGATGAGGTATCTAGCCCCAGTGCATGTTACGATGCAAGAATATATTCCCGTGGGGAATTAACGGTGTTATAATCACCAAGATAGCTATGCGGGGAAAGTTATTATGAAGCAACATCTAGTAACGTTGACATGTTTATTTTAGCTTTATATATGTTATCTCACTAAGTTTTATGCTTACGTTACTTCATTTATGTTTTTCTTATAGGTGAGATCAAGTTTAACGCATAAGGTCGCGGTTTAGCTACCGGTGGAGCTCATGGGTAATTGAGCTTATCCTAAACCCTCTCTAATACCACGAAACGCCTAGGACAAATGTTTTAATATCATGTTTTGTATAAATGCAGAATTAATGAAGTTTATAACTAGTTATGTCATGTTTACAAGTTAAAAGGGGTGTTTGGCATTATGCCATTTTTACCCGTTTTGACTTCATCTGGGTTCAAATGTGATTACCACTCTTATGTACGATTAGCGTTATCTCCGAAATGTTTTGTTTAGGTTTTGTCATGTTTATGTCGCGGAAAGTGATTTTCAGAAATCGAAATGTCGAAAATTTTGTGCATAAATGAGCGGCGAGGGGCCATACGGTAGTATAGTATATGTTCATACGGCCGTATGCTCTAAAAAGTGTTTTTGGCAAAATCGTATAAAGACCATATAGCCGTATGCTATTTTTGCATACTGACAGTATGCTCTTGAGATGACCATCCGGTAGTATGCTATTCTAGCATCGGTAGTATACTCAAAAAAAAAAAAAAAAAAAAATTAGTTCGGGCGTTTCATATACAATCCTGAATCCTCTATCTATTAGTATGGTATTTCAATCAGTTAACATGATCAACTATATATGACACACTAACAAAACAATGCTTAACAGAACCTGGTGAAACGGAAGTTGGAGGCGGCTCTGAAGCCGATTTTTCAAGGGTCTGATTTAATGGTGAATTTGTTACTCCTAATGGACTTAAAGCAGCACAAGCCTCCCTGAAATTTTCTGAGATGGGAACTAGATAATGTTGATTTTTAACAACTTCAACAGTAGGATCAGCTGCTGATGGGTTCCTTTTCCCCTGTACGTGTCATTAAGACCAAGAAGTCAACATACCAAGAGCAATACTAGTTATTGAAGGTCTATATAAAAGATACGATTGTTAATTACCGCATTGTAGATTGCTTTGAGTTTTGAAAGCTGCCTTGGACATATAACGAACAAAGAAACACAAGACTGCAAAAAGAAAACACCTTGACTAGATAGATATAAGCACAATACAGTTCCTTAATGAACAACGGTTCCATCATCATTACAACAATACCTGAGAAAATGATATAGCAACTGTCTCGGCGTCAAATAAAAGGATTTTTTGATGAGTCTCAGCCTTATTTGGTGGTCGATAAACAGGTGTAGGAAGTGGATAAGGATTACTTGCAGCAACAAGGATGCAATGCCTTAGCAGACCCTCATTTTGCTGAGTTTGACTCTCAATTGGGGAAGGACACATCTGGTCAAGATAAAACACCGTAAACTAGGAAGGGTTCAAAGGGAATTAACGTAACTCTAAATTTAGAATAAGAAACCGCATGAATCAATAAAGATATGGGTCAAAGAACAGAAATGCATACCATTAGCACTTCAGCAAGTCCCCTCGGTATTCATTGTCCAGCTCCACGAGTTTGCAACCTCCTCCTTTCAAGATCAATCTGAACAAAAGAACAGGAAAGAAGAATATCAATATCACGTAGTCCATGACTTTGTTAACATTTTCATACAAGCTCAAGTTGGGAAAAGTAATTTTAACCATTTAGAACAGGGATTTTAGGATTAGTTTACTGCCCGGTGTTGCCCGGGCTTTGTAAAGACTGGGTCTTGAACATCTCTAGTTGGTGTCTTTGTTGGTTGTGCATTTTTAATCAATGGTCAGAAACCAAGAAGCGGAACTTTAAACCCTTTTGACCCACTCGACAAATTACCCTTTCAGCTAAATAAAATTAATTGGCCCATTTGAGATACAAGAGGTTACACAACCCAAATCAGCCTAAATGTGTCAAAATTACCACCTCTAATTTTGACTATTCAGAAGGGCTTATATATCTTACCACTTTTCTCACTCGCTCATTGGCAGCAGCAGTTCCTCCAGTAACAGATTCAGCAAGATATGGACTGCTCACACGAACCTCATTCATCACCACTATTGCAGTCTTGTCCCAACGGACACGTAGCCTGAGTACAGTAACAATTTTGGAAAATAATGGAATTTCCAGAAAGCATGGAAATGTTGCAAAAATACATTCAAGTTAGTACCAAATGGCGTTAAGCTTACTCAGCCTGAACTTTATTGTTCCACATGTATGAAAAGGTGTCAAATGCAAACGTAAAGAGTGAATTTGAAACTGAAAATTTAATGACTTTCTGCATTTTGATTGAACTATATATTTTTTCAAACAGTTTGTGAAGATAGCATAGGCTTCCTCAAAAATATAATCGACTTCTGTGAGTAGAACCGTACAACACTCATCCCACCGAAATTTAAGTTTGTTAAAAACATCACCTTATTTCTGTTTACAATAAGATTTTGCCTCTGTACGATAGCTTTTAGTTTCATATTAACCTACCCGGCAATTTAGGGATAAAACATAGAAAAATGTAATAATGCTGTAACAACCAGCATTAGTAACAAGGATAGCATCTACGAATGTTTATACCTCAGTTGGTTTATATGTACAAAGCTGATAGGCATCAGTTCTAAGACCGTGTAGACTGAGTGAACTCAATGGGTAAGGATAGCATCGAAAATTGACTATTCACAAAGTGGTCAAACATATATCAATTCAAGGCATTGACATGTTTATATATTAAGCCCTTAATGTCTCCAGCTCACAAGGCGTGCAGAAAAAATCGGAGCTTTTCATTTACTTCACCAAAACACACCATACATAGAATTTGGCTTCATGTCAGCAAATGATGCCATAGTACAAGCATGCCGCAAGAAAGACCGTTTGCACATTATCGACTTAGGAATGGAACACACCTTACAGTGGCCTTCCCTTATAAAAACACTAGCTTCAACGTCAAATCAAGAGGTCCCACCAAAAGCATACCGAGTGACCAACCGCAGAAAAAAGGGTGGATATGAAGTCTAAAGAGGAACACACCTTCTGAGTTCATTGTAGTTAGAAGGCCCTCCTGTAAAAGGTTGATCATCCAACCTTGTGTCCATTAATTTCCCAACAGAATCTTCTGATTTTCTTGATTCTGTGCTCCCGTCTATTTTTTCTTTAGATGGATCCAACAAATCCACACCAAAACTAGAGGTGGCAATTTGTGCGAAAATAAAAAAATGGGTTAAATAGGCAAATTTTTAAAAGATTTGGTAGCATTTGGGCCTTCCTTCTTTTGAAATGGGCATATATTACTCATTTAGAAGTTAAATAGGCATAATGGGCACGTCTTTTCTCGAACATTAGATTGTTTTAAAGAAAAACTTATATTTAATTTTTAAATATAAATGAGATGTTACGTTATTTTGTTATTTGGGTCTTTTAAAGCGATTAAGTATAACGTGGGCGTTTGGTACGTCTTGTTTTTAGCCCATTTGTATTAGCCCTTTAGCCTGTTTGGCCGTAGCCGTGCCGCCCTTTTGCCACCTTTACCAAAAAGTGTTAGAATCAAAAAGTAAATTGAGTAAGAATGACCACTGACTTATAAAAAAGTGATTTCGTGCACCTTGAGCTCGAAACTCGGCGATTAGCTGAGAAATGCCTTTTCATCCCCCATTGAACATTTAAACCTAGCTTAAAATTTGGCTCTTTTACAGGTTTCTGATTCATTTCCATTGATTTGGTTCCACGACTTGCAGATGGACCAACACCTTCATTCTGATGATTGGCTGCAATAATTTGTATAATGTTATAATCTCTTTTACACTTGTTGAATATGAAAGACAGATATACAGATTCGGGTCTCATGAACCCTAATTTCAAAAGTCAACCAAACACGAAATTGACTCATGAACACCACGAATTGATGATTAAATTGAACATATAACACATTAAAGTACCTGATTTATGGAAATGTGGACCTGAAATCGGGAATGGAACTGGCTAATCGCAAAGGGTCTGTGGTGGATAAAGATGATGACCTAAGTGACAGGCTATTGGAGGGACAATGAAAATGTAAATTTTATTTTTGGGAAAAAAGTGGGCGGGAGTAGTGAAAATATGTGAGGGAGATATCAAAAATTGAGAAATATTCTAAAATCAGTTTATAAAACATTTGAACTATAACAGCAAAAGTGTGACCGTATTCACATGAATATGCTACAACGTGACTATTTTGAATGTATTGGTCACATGTAATACCCTTATAATGTGACCATAAACATAATTTAGATACACATTTATGATCTTAAATACCATGTGATCGTGTGTGGTCTTGAGATATTATAATATGATTGGAATAAATGAAATAAACGTTAAAGTTGTAAAAATTTGAATTAAAATAAAATAAACCCACTAAAAATATAAAAACTAAAAACTCATAAAAATATATTAAAATTGATGTTGAATTAAAGAGCATAAAATTTTAGAAAATATGGTGAAATTAGATTATAATATAAATTAGTAGATAAAAAGATATTTTAATTTGAAAATAAAGATGAATTTTTAGTTGAGAAGTGACACATGTCATTTTATAATTGGAGCTCCTTATCTTAATTTTTTGTAGTTAGGAGTTAAGCTTGGGTTTGTTAGAAGTTAGGCTTGGAGTTTGTTAAGTGACACATGTCATTTCACGATTAGACTCCTTATCTTAATTTTAAGCCTACTAAAATTAGAAACTTAATTTTAAGCCTTCTAATTTTAGAAGGCTAAATGCATTATAAAGTAGTATAGATGGTGTGACTATTGTAAGCGTATAGTCACATGATCGTGCTACAATTAAATGTGACTATACACGTTAGGTTTTGGCAAGCAATACACACTAAACTTTAGAGACACGTATTAACTTACATGACCATATGTATCGAATTTTGGTTACACTTAATCATGTATGTCTATGGTTTAGTGTGACTATATATGACATTTGGTCACACTGTTCAAGGGTGTGACATATATTTGTCACTTTTAAATGCATATCGTGACTAATGCTTTAAACTTACTTTTCAGTTGTCACACATTTCAAATTCATATATGGCTAAATATTCAGCAAAAATAGCAGTCACTTTTAAATAACGTGTGACAAACTTAACTATATGATTTAGCCACATACATAATTACTTCATGTGACCATATATGGATTTTGGTCACACTGTTCAATTGTGTGACATATATTTGTCACATATGTATATATATAGTGTGACTAATGTTGCAAACTTATTTGTATATGTTACACATCCAAAATTATAGGTGACTAAATAATCAAAAAAAATACCGGTTACCTCTAGTCACATAAATATTCAAACATGTCAAGTCGGATCAAGTGTGGTTGTTTACTTTATTATGGTACATTTAGTCACATAAATATCTGACTGTGTGGCCGTTCAAAAAACAGCATGTGTGATGAAATCCCAGATTTGTACTAGTGAAAGTCACGATGGTTCGTATGTATGACTATAAATAGAAGTGTGTATATATTGTAAAACTTAACATAATTTATTATAATACAAAGTGTGAGTTGGTGTGTCGTGATTTTAGTTCATAAACATGTTTGATTCGAGCTCGAGATGATCCGGATGGGCCAACAGATAGCCGTACCTTAGAAATAGGAGTAATGTCTATATTTGGCTGCATAACAATTGATGTAGTGTTTGAAAGTATCATGCCACCTTCTGGACTTTAAGTGCTCAAATCGGCAAGAGATATAGCCTTTACACCAATTACGTTAGCAAGTTCTCTAGCACGATCTGTACAGTAACAGTAAGAGAAAACTTTAGTTGATGTATTAACTATGCATGTGAGAGGTAATGTGAACTATAATCAATTTTTGATTTTTGCAACTGATCATATGGTTACTCTGACTTGAAGTCGCTATAATCAATTTTGATGTTTGATAAACCACTCGAATCAAACACCCTCTAAATATGGCGAGAACCATACGATTGACTTTCTCCCATCTTGAATCGATAAGAATGCAATAAAACTAGTATAATGTTTTATTTGCAATCAAATCTGAGCACTAGGAATGGTAATGTGAACGATAGTTGAATCTAACCGTAAGTCCTATTTACTATCACATTTCTTGCACCCTTCGCTTTTGCTCCATAAGCAAGAGCTTTTCAGCACCGCCAGCACCGATAACCACAAATAGTCTACCAGCCAAGGGTGATCCTGTTGCACCATTTTGATCACCTGAACCTGCAGACAGTTGCAACAATTTGTGCTTTAAGTGAATCTCAAATGGGTCGAACGGGGCAGAAAGTAACATGTGAAATCATAATAAACTTTTATAAGTGAACAAAAGGCACTGGTTTGACCCAACCACCCATATTATCACTTCTTTAGGAAGTATAGAAAGAAACCTCATAGACTTTCCTCGATAGCATAAATAGGACCTACATAGTCTGTATTACATCTATATAATGTCTCATCGTTTGGTCTCTGATGGCACAATTGACCGCTCCTATTGACTGTAACATACAATCAATAACACAATACATTAAACGCCATACTTTTACCATTGTTTGCATATTGTTTGATGGTAAAGCTTTTTATGACAATGAAAATTACTTTTGCAACCGGATCAACCTCATCACAACATTGAAGTAAAGATTCTTTGTGAGGAATGGTACAAGCGCAAACAATAATGATACATTTACGCATTTGAATAGGTAGAAATAAGGGTTTTCCTTAAAATATCAACGCACTTCCACATGTGTGCCACGAGTCATAGTACTTTTAAATAACGTTTGAGTCAATAAAATATGGGCGAGATGGCTTTGTATGCCATTCGCATTACGTACCAAGTTACCCAGATCAATATGATTACTTTTAATCAAAATGAACTTTATTTATATAAATATCAAATTTATATATACCGGTTATTAAATGACCCAACCGGTACAAAGCCACCTTCGGTGACTTCTATGCAAAGAAAGTTAAGTAAGTCGTGCTACATTAGTTATATCTCGTGATTACTACAAACATGACAATGTCGACTCCACATTGTTGTAGGCTTGTCTCCATGGATTAAATTGTTGAAATCATCAACAGCCTGCATTTGAGCAACTACAATCAGAAATCTGATAGAGAATATTATGTCTGATAGTATAACGGAAAAATTTACTATGTAAGAACACTAATAATAGTACTTTAGATGGGCCCATGACACAAAGAAACCAATTTTATGTCAAGAAGAAGAAAACCTTAAACTCGACATCAATATGATAAGCTCCTAATTCCATTGCTAATCGAAGAGAAGCCAATCGACTTTGTTCATATCCGTCATACTGACCACCTTCCCATGTTGGTCTAAAATGACATAGAATCAGAAACCTTTTCGGGAAAATAAAGTGTTACAACATATAACATCGAAGGAGGAATCATAATACTTATATCGAAGAAACCAATAGCCCTGGTTGTCCTAAAGAAAAGTATAAATACCCCTTTTTGAAGAAGGATTCATAATACTAATATCGAAGGAGTTGTCTGATGTCAATTCAGCATACAACATCAATACTTTTATGATTACATTGACTTATGGGGATGTTTGGTAATGCATATTAAAACTGCTTATGCTTTCATGAAATAAGCAATGGCTATAACAGAAGGCAATGCTGCAAAAAAGTGTGTAAATTGGCTTCTACAGTAACGAAACCAGATAATCAGATATCGCATTTGTTAAAGTTTTTGGCAATCGGCTAATTAGGAATTTAAAACGTAAAATAATCAAAATCGGATATGTTGTTTGAATAGGCAACTCCAAAATTGGTACTTATAGTTGTTGCTCAGTTCAAACTAAACAATCTGAAACATCATACTGAAAAGACGTTATTTCACCACTACACTAAGTAGATAAGCAGTCACATTTCTTCATCTGCAAAAAACACAACAAGCAGATAATTTGTAATAAAAACAATTCAAATTCTGAAACAATCCAATTCAGTATACTATCAGAAGAAGACCGCATTCGCATTATAACAGTATCAAGGAGATCATTAGCATAAGCACATATCACATCCAAACACTCAAATCTGCTTATCTACCACATCAATAAAATAAGGGATAAACATATCAAATATGCTTATTTCAATCTACGAGTAAAGTTATATGTGATAACTCGTAATTTCAGGTCATTTTGCAAACTTTGAAAATTCACTATTTCATCATTTATCGTAATCTAGGTTTACGAGTACATGCTTTCATCATTTTTTTTCAAATATTAATATCTTTCAAACCGTTAATCGTTAAGCGAAAAAAAATATATCATTGCGACGAGAATTTAATTATCTTTTTATAGATAGGCACTTTGATATACTTTCGACAAAATTTTTTTTTTCTTATTTTTCACGTTTTTTTTTTTATTTTTTCGTTCTTTTATGTTACTGAAATTTGCATTAAAAAATCATATATGATAAAACACTAATTTGAATATCACATGTGATATTAGTGTAATATCATATATGATATGTAATATCACAGGTGATATTAGTGTAATATCACATGTGATATTAGTGTAATATCACATATGATATTACATATCATATATGATTTAACACTAATATCACATGTGATATTCAATTTAGTGTTTTATCATATATGATTTTTCATACAAATTTCGATAGCGTAAAAACGAAAAAAAAATAAAAACGTGAAAAGAACGATTATTTTTCTTTTCTCGAAAGTATATCAAAGTGCCCGTCATGAAAGATAATTAAATGCTCGTCGCGATGGTGTAAATATTTTCACTTAACGATTAACGGTTTAAGAGATATTTAAATTATAAAAAATATGTGAAATAATAAAATGCTTTTAATCTCAGCCATTGATTTCTTTTTAAATAGATGGTGGAGATGAGTCCCTTTGTATGTGAGAAAAGTTTGGTATTGATAACGCTACACGCGTCGTTCGGGGTCAAGGAAACTTCCTTTTCTTCGAGCAAGTTTTATAACACCTAGGCGGTGAACCTAATCGTTGTAGTGTAGTAATTAGGGTAAGCCACGGGTATTGATATCGTTCTCTGGGGAATAGGAATGCTAGTAGGAGTTACTACGCTAAGGTTAAGGTTGAGGAAGATTATTTTTATCTTTTATATTTTATGAAAAATGGAAAGGTACGAATCTCGGGTATTGGATTTGGGGGTTGGTATTTCTCCGATTACTCTACTATTATCTAATTATCTAAATTAAGGTTGTGGGAGTCTATGTCTAATTAATGTGTGCTCGTATGATAGTTTAAAGATGTGTTTACTTAGTTTGTATTACTCCTTAATTATCTCCTATTGATGGTTGAGTGTCACGTCTTATTCCTAGTTGCGTTGTGTGTCTAAAGTTGTAGGGTGTCGTTTCTCCCAACTCTTTGAACTTACCAAAGGTCTTGTCTACAAATCCACTTAGAGATTATAGACTCCTACTCTAAGGCGCTCTTGGATGGTTTAGCCTACAATCACTCGGTAATCATACTCTAAGGTTCCAAAGATGAATCAAGCATTAAGTACACAGCGAATGACCTATCGCATTACTAGATCATTAATCAACTAAGATAAGAAACAACCAATCAATATTCAATAATTAAGTTTCATACTTCTAAGCAAACACACAAATAAATTAGCGGACATGGAGAACATGCAAGCATACACAAATAATCAAAGACATAATTGAATTAATGAAGTAAAGACTTATCTTGGTGTAAGATAGGGTTTAAAACCCTAAAATCTTGTACAAGACACCTTATGTTCGGTTTTAGGTTTTACTCCAAAGACTCTCACACAAAGGCGAAAAATTCGGATTCTATATATAAGATTACAATTGCGGCGGCGTGCACCTTATGTTTAGTGACGCTGATCGTGTCGCCGTCATTAGGGTTTCGTCTTGGCACGTTAACCTTGCGGCGTCACCTTATGTCCGTGGCGCCGTCTCTCTTGACCGGCGTCGTCTGGATTGCATCTAGGCCGTCCGAGTAGCGACGGCCTACTCTTTCACAACTAGGCGCCGTCTCTTGAAAACCACGAGTTTTGGGTTACGTCCGTCACAATAATTTTGGGACGGCGTCATAAATCTTTTGGCCGTCGCTTTATACTTTCAACAGCTGTGAGTGTCTCGATTTCGACTTTGGCCATTTTCTTCATATATTCGCCTTTTTGTCCAAATAAGTGCCATTCCAGCATTTTGCCTTCACGAGACCTAAAAGTGAAAAGGCGATATTAAGCAATAACGGATACAAAAGTGATCAAATAAGGACTTAAACGACCCTCAAAATATTACCTTTTAAAACCTTATCAAATATCCCTACACTTGTTATTTGCTTGTCCTCAAGCAAATGTGCTTTCTTAATTAATTTATAAGTTAGGGGTCATGAAGCATTAATTCAAAGCGGTCCACAACACATATAAGCCTCATAAAAGTCATAACAAGCACGGAAAGTACATACTAGCACCTCACATGGGGTGTTTGGATACTCGCATCTCTCTCGGGTGTATATGGAATATAACAAATTGGAAATGAAAGATAAACACTCATTAACGGTCCTAGTACATAGATTACCATAGGCTTGAGAATAGATCAAACCTCCATCGCTTTGGCGTAAGCACCTAGGAAAGACTATCAAAGAGGTCTTTTAAAGGGTTGTAACGTTAGGCTTACGGTAGGAAACAAAGGGTTTGGTGGGATAGGCTATATAGTGGTGGTAAGTCAAAATCTCTATGTTAAATGCATATGAAGAATGGCGTTGCTAAGCCAAGACTCGACACTCTAAACTCTGAATAACTGAAATAAATAAACATAAATTTAAAAGCAGATGTAGGATGGTAGCCGTTTTTTTTTTTTTTTTTTTTTTTTTTTTCACTCTTTTTTTTTTCTCTTTTCTAGTTTTTTTTTTTTTTTTTTTTTTTTTTTTTTTTTTTTAATTTTTTTCATACATTTTACTCTACCATCCTCTATGACAACATCAAAATACTAGGATTTACAGGCATATCCCTACACTTGAGTTTTATTACTCTAACACTAATTTGACCGAATTGAAAAGATCAAAACACTTGGGGTACATTATTACATAAACAAAGGGAATTTGAATTTTAACGTTCCACTTCCGTCATTTCATAAACTTTAACTTTTCCATGAATCCCAATCATCCAAAAGCGTATACAAATGATATGACTCGACTTAGCAACTTATGCAAGCAACTAGATAATTGAACTAAGGGTTTAAGGTGATAACAAACAATTGCACTAAAGTGAGTGCATAAGGGGTGAGCTAAGGCGATTTGGGTGTATATTTGGGGTGGGGTGTAAACAATGCTCTTCATTGATATTAGGAAAAACCGAAACATCACGAGAACCGCGAAAAGGATAGGCTCGAGGGGTTAACTAGGGGTATCGTGTACTAAAGATGAGTACAACGCAAAGGGTGTGGGGAATTACTCAACGAAGTGGAAGAAGTAATTATATTACGGTATCAAACAAAGGTTTATCCTAATGCCTCTTATCATTTAGTTATTCCTAACTACACAAGTGTAGCCTCACTTGCGATCTCGGAATGCATCACAAAACAAGTTCTAGAATCTAATATACTACCGGTTCACACTCTAAGCATTAAAGATGAATGCTTTAATGCCTACTAATCTAAGGCGATCCTCGCATTTTGGGTGGAATTTGGGTGGTAAGGGTTTTGTGCTAGTCATGCAACTTCCTATCCATGAGGCGCTTTTGTTAAGACTAATGGCCCACTCCTATATGTCATAAAAATTTTAAATTTGGTGCCAAAATTACCTAACCGATATTTTCTCATGGTTTATTACACAATCACAATTAGACAAAGCAAATAGTCAAGGATAAGCATAGTTTCAAAGTTCCGTTTATTTTCCCTCCTACACTTAAAGCGAACATTGTCCCCAATGTTCATGAAAATATCAAAGTTATGATAATTGGAAGGTAATTAAAAGCGAAAAAAACTAGTACTCCCCGATTAGCTCGGTAGGATCCGTGTAATGTAGTGGTTAAATCTTTTCAAGAAGAATTTATGCGTGAAAAGCTCCTTCCAATCTTATGTAACTTCTTGACAAACTAAACACCGCACACTTGAAGAAAACAAAGCGAAACCTTGGCGTAAAATCGGCGGTAATAATATACATAAGACTCGATTTAAACTAGGATATAATGCTTGTGGAATGGATGTTTCTGAATTTTTAGAAAATTAAGATCCGGAAAATTCCAAAATTTTACAAGTAGCTCGAAAACGAGAAAAGTAAGTGATGTTTTACTCCTTCACGGCGCGTCGGTTGCAATCTGACGCCGTCAGTTATCACGACAAAAGCGGTGCGATTTTACGAAAAAATTACGGAAAATTTACATCTTTAGAATATGGAAAATTTACGCAAAAACATCCGTTATGACTCGATACAAGCATTTGACTCGAACAAACAAACATATATATCTTTTAGTTAATTGTTATTCTCATGTTTACGTTTCTTTTGGAAGCGTGTGTAATCCTCTACACTTATCCCTTATGTAAAATACCTTTATATGCAATTAAGGCGAAGTTAAAAACAAAATAAAGCATTTTACAAATTTAAACATGAGGATAAACAATCAATAAAAGATATCGACACTAAATGAAAATAAAAACAAATACATGGGTTGCCTCCCAAGAAGCGCTTGTTTTGTTCGAGTCACGAGCGACTCTACCCTTATTTAACGAGATAAAGGGAAGTTTTCCTACACTTAAGTTCAAATCACGGGTGATAGTAGCAATACACACCCTTAGGGTGGAAATTTGCTACGTGAGGAGAAGGGTGATGGGTGATTTATATGCTCAAAGGGTGTGCTCTATTCATTATAACCTTACCTAAGTCTATTGGTGTAGCGAGAGAATCAAATCTCTCTCCTAAGAATGGATCATTTTCTACCAACTTCAAAAGATTCTGGTTAAGGATCCATCTTGACCTAATAAACCCGGTTTAAACCCATAGTGTTTCTTGTTATCAACCATGAATGAGTAATATAAGTGTGTAAGGTCATGGGTTACTCCTATATCGGCTTCTACTCTACATGGCCTAGAATCTACCACCTTTATCAAGCAACTACCGGACTATCTATTTTGATGGGTGGATTGGGGCCTAATTCAATTCAAGATTCACATCTAAAGGCGGAAAATTGGGTAAGGTTTTTAAGTGAGGCTCGGTTCATCAAAATATGAAACTTCCCTAGGACTAAGAGAGAGGTCATGACAACAAGCATCTAAACCTACATTCTCTAATGGCGTTTGGTCCAAAGGTTCTCTAATTGGGGTTCCTATAGTCTCTTCTACTTCTTAGGGTAAGTTATAGGCGATGTGTGTTCCTCAGTGATGGTAAGACTTGTGGGTTATCCGATGGGGTTGGATTTTCTACTCATCCTCCATCTTATCAAGATCACCTATGTATTCATTTTGTATTGTGGTGGCGCCTAACCATGACATGCACCTTGGTACCTCAACTCTAATCATCTCCTTCCTAAACAACCTTTCGACCGAAGTTTCCAAATTGAAAATAGGTCTAAAGATTCGTTTTTGGGTCCCATGTTCCACTTCTAAATTGGGCGTGAATCTCAAGGTTTCCCATGCATATCGAACACCACATCCCCAAATATCCCCATCCGCTACATAGTCAAGCCTCCTTTGGGTTTCGTGGGCGATCTGAGTGTAAAAAGTGCGGTGGAAGCGATAAGTCAATACCATGATAAAGGACTTTTGCAATAAATGTTTAATTCGAGTCCAAGCCTCAGGAAAGGATTCATCATGATGTTTCTGGAACCTCAAGATCTCATTTTGGAGTGGAAAGGGTAGATTATGTAGTGGATTTCGTTGATTGGGTGAAAGTTTTGGCGGATTCGCGTTCTCCATAATGGTGAACGGAAGAGTCAATGGACAAGTTTTATGAACAAAGGCACAAAGAAGGGGGATAGACTAAGAGAAAGCTAAAAATGAGAAAAAAAAATTTTACTTGATAGGAATCAAGCAAAGAACCTAAACGAGGTGGACTACTAACTAGCTATTCTATTCCCGGCGGTAGCGCCAAAAACTTGATAACGCTACACGCGTCGTTCGGGTCAAGAAACTTCCTTTTCTTGAGCAAGTTTTATAACACCCTAGCGATGAACCTAATCGTTGTAGTGTAGTAATTAGGGTAAGCCACGGGTATTGATATCGTTCTCTGGGGAATAGGAATGCTAGTAGGGAGTTACTACGCTAAGGTTAAGGTTGAGGAAGATTATTTTTATCTTTTTATATTTTATGAAAAATGGAAAGGTACGAATCTCGGGTATTGGATTTGGGGGTTGGTATTTCTACGATTACTCTACTATTATCTAATTATCTAAACTAAGGTTGTGGGAGTCTATGTCTAATTAATGTGTGCTCGTATGATAGTTTAAAGATGTGTTTACTTAGTTTGTATTACTCCTTAATTATCTCCTATTGATGGTTGAGTGTCACGTCTTATTCCTAGTTGCGTTGTGTGTCTAAAGTTGTAGGGTATCGTTTCTCCTAACTCTTTGAACTTACCAAGGGTCTTGTCTACAAATCCACTTAGAGATTATAGACTCCTACTCTAAGGCGCTCTTTGGATGGTTTAGCCTACAATCACTCGGTAATCATACTCTAAGGTTCACAAAGATGAATCAAGCATTAAGTACACAGCGAATGACCTATCGCATTACTAGATCATTAATCAACTAAGATAAGAAACAACCAATCAATATTCAATAATTAAGTTTCATACTTCCTAAGCAAACACACAAATAAATTAGCGGGACATGGAGAACATGCAAGCATACACACAAATAATCAAAGACATAATTGAATTAATGAAGTAAAGACTTATCTTGGTGTAAGATGGGTTTAAAACCCTAAAATCTTGTACAAGACACCTTAGGTTCGGTTTTAGGTTTTACTCCAAAGACTCTCCACACAAAGGCGAAAAATTCGGATTCTATATATAAGATTACAATTGCGACGGCGTCACCTTATGTTTAGTGCGCCATCGTGTCGCCGCCATTAGGGTTTCGTCTTGGCCACGTTAACCTTGCGACGGCGTCACCTTATGTCCGTGGCCGTCTCTTGAAACCGGCGTCGTCTGGATTGCATCTAGGCCGTCGAGTAGCGACGGCCTACTCTTTCACAACTAGGCGCGTCTCTTGAAAACACGAGTTTTGGGTTTTGTCCGTCACAATAATTTTGGGACGGCGTCATAAGCTCTTTTGGCAGCGTCGCCTTATACTTTCGACAGCTGTGAGTGTCTCGATTTCGACTTTGGCCATTTCTTCATATATTCGCGCCTTTTTGTCCAAATAAGTGCCATTCGACATTTGCCTTCACGAGACCTAAAAGTGAAAAGGGCGATATTAAGCAATAACGGATACAAAAGTGATCAAATAAGGACTTAAACGACCCTCAAAATGGTACCTTGTAAAACCTTATCAGGTATGTAAAATAACTCTCCTCTATCAATTTACGTTAATACAAATTTTGATTTTTGTCCAAAAATAAATTCTTGTTCATTTTGCAATTACCTACTAAGTAAAATATAATCTGAAATTAGTTATAACTTATTACTACAAAACTTGTACAAAATTGTGAATGAAGCATGTTCGGCTATTCACTCGTACAAACAGGCACTGTGATCAACAAATAAAAAAAGTAAACTAAAAATGTGTGTGAACTTACAATCATTTATGGTTATTATTTTATAATAACGTGCCAACTTACAATTTTTATTTAAATAATTTACATTATTAAAACAAATTCTAATAAAATGTCTTACCAAACGCAGGGCGATAACTAAGTCATGTTTGAGTTAATTTATTCGGGTGAGTAGCTTGGCGGATCATCATTACGCGAACCCAATCACAATGGCTATTTATTACTTGTGTAAAGCATCTCAATCCTAATCCACGCATGTATAACACATATGACCCCGTTTATAACTGGTGTAGCATGTTAATTTATCTATATGTGGATTGATAGGTCAATAGGTTAATATTATAATTAATTTATGTCCTAGAATTATATGATGTTTAAATTGATTAAAACATAAATAAACCGCCTATAAACTTTAAAAAATCTTTAAAAAACGAATCACAAATCCAATTAATTAGGGTACAACCAAACTATACTTTTATAACTTCGGCTACTCATATTTAGTTTTCAATATTTATGTACTTTTATACATTTATTGGTTTATTTAGTTAAACGCACTGTTGGAAAAATTGACCTAGGAGGCCGATTAATCGCTAGACGGAGATTAACCGCTAAAATTTTCACTAATCGACCTTATTTATTGGTTTGGTCAAAAATCGGTTAACATATTGATTAATCAGATAGAAATCAACCAAATCGGACATACATCCGACGAAATCGAACAAAAATCGGATAATAAATCGGCCAACTTGGTTACTGATAGAAATTGGCCAAATCAGGCATAAATGGGTCAAATAAAAAAAATCGGATAGATCGGCCAAATCATGCATACAATTGCAAAATTTGATAATTTTATATATAAAAAATCCAATCCGATTAATCCCCGCCTAACCGATTAATCGCTAGGTGCTACCCTGTCACCCAGCTACCGCCTAGCGATTTTTACAACCTTGTTTATATGTCTTGATGGGTTGATATGTCTAACACTTAGCTAGCCCGAACCTCATAGGGGATAACATGCCTTTAACCCATGCCCGTTTATTTCAATGTAACTTTCGGGTCATGTTTCATGTAGTATCAGAAAATTGCCCCCTTGTAACCAAAAGAACAATAAGTCAACTTGCAATAACATGTCTTAGTAGCTTGAAGAGATCAAGAAAAATTGAAAATGTTAGCCTACAAGTAATAATGACATACCTTTTACGTTAAGAAGTAGTTAAGATCATAAAATTGCAACAAATTTTATTCAAAATCTCATTTTCGTATGTAAAATCCAAAATTTATCATTAAATGTCATAAACTTTTATAAATTGTTTAAAAATGCACATTTGAATGTGTTATCATACTAGAAAAACTAGTGAAAAACACATACACATTTCACTATTTTTTAACCCGACAACAAATCAAAATATGAATATTGGAACACTTGATGAAAGTTTGTTACATATAGTAATATTTTTTGGAGTTTACGTATCAGAATAAGACTTTAAAGAATGTTCATCGTTATTTTATAGCCTAAACACTAAAAAACTAAAAATGTTATTGTACGTGAGCATCATCATGCAATGGCGTAGCTAGAAAACAAATCGAGGGGAGCAACGAGCGATTATTTCTTGTAAGTAATTAACACTAACTAAAGGAGTGATTAGTTCAATTTTTAAATTTAAGTTTCATTCTTCGGAAAAAGTTTTAGGGCATGTTTGGTACGGTGGAAAGGAAACATGAGAAAGGGAAAGAGAATAACTTGCCCTGTTTGTTGCACCTTGAGAATGGAAACATAGGGTACCCATTCCATTCCCAACCTTTAATTTCGATTCTTTAAAAAAAGAGAAGAATGGTTGAGAATGGAAATTAACAAAGGAGTCATTCTCCCACCTTATTCTAGTGTGAATCAAAAATCCTATCCAAAAATAGGGGTATATAAACCTCCTGCACGTGGAATGCACATTCAACACAAAAAATTCTTAAAATCTCACATATGCAAATCTCGAAAACTATAACTGCCCTCAAATTGTAACTTATCCCAGACAATGTTTATTAATCTATTTGATTATGTTTTTTCATTTATACAAATCAAAAATAGTTAGCAAACCCTTGTCAATTTGGTCAATACTGAAGATCAAAAGGTTTAAATGTTGACACTATTGGAAGTTAATTACAAAATCAGATAACTCAGTTAATATATATAGTATGTAATAAATGCAAAGCCTAAGGGCTAAACACGTTAGTTTGTTAGTTAATAACCGCTAGTTGGTTAAAAGTAGTTAGAAGCGGTTTGTGGTAGTTAGAAGCGGTTATTGGTAGTTATATGGTAGTTATTGGTGAAGGGTCACAATGGTTTATAGAACCAGTTAGTGTCTTTTCGGTATGTATATATATGGTCGATGTATTTGTAAGATTGTATGAATGAAAATTGCAAGTATCAATCAAGTATTTTCATATATTACATGTGATTTGTTCATCATAGCAAGTTTTATTAAAAAAAAAATAATAATAAAAAAAAAAATAAAAAAAATAAAATCCTTTTTAGGCTGACCTATATGAAACCTATTTCAGCAATAACACGTGTTAAGTTGTTACACAACCCGCCCACTTGATCACATTTTATATCATATACATTGTATACCCTTTTTTATGTCGCTAATCTCAACCTTTTCTAGGGCAACGGAGGTTATGAAATGTTAAATCAAAGGGTAGATTACCAGAAGTACACATGCTTCTATTAAAATTTTCTTTGGCTGTAGATGGAGTCTTTTGTTACAGAGGGTTTTGGTAAGCAATTACATATTTACAATGAGAAATGATAGGTATGCTTAATGATATGTCTAAAAGTGTGTGACAAAAGTTTGTTGGTTGTAGCAGCCAGACTCATTTCTTCACAAACCAACCACATAATTTTAGGCATATGATTAGACATGCTTTTAGGCATGCCTATCATTTCTTATTTATATTTGGTCTCGCTAAAGTTAAAAACGAACTTAGGCATATGATTAGACATGTTTTTAGGCATGCTTATCATTTCTCGTTTACATTTGGTCTCGCTAAAGTTAAAAAAGAACTTTATTGGACACCTTTCATCACTATTTGTACTATTGAAATATATTTGTGGTAGAAATTATTAAACCTCTTATGTATAAGGCTAACGCCTTGGGTTGCAAGTCTTACGATCAATTACGATCAAGCCTATAATGTTTTGGGTCAAAGTGAGTGTAAAGAGACCAACTCCATGTTGCGATAGATCTTTTATTGAGTATGCAAGAAGGGTTTAGTAAACTCAACGAATATTATACAAATGACTTGTTGGGAAGAAAAAAATAATCATGAAGGTTCATGACAAGCATCTATGAATTTTAATAATAAAAAATTAATGGATGACCTATGCGCTGACGAGTTTAGATGTACTTTTAAATGAAGTCATGATAAACGCTTATAATTTTATAGTCAAGTAAACAAGGTCTAGGATCAATTAAATACAATATTGAAACTTTTAACACGACTAGGAAAGAACTTGGAGGTCTCTTGTGAATCTTATACAGGTATATAATGTCTATAGAGACTTTATAAGGTATCAAGTGTCTCGAAACTCATTTCATATTCTTTCATGAATTACAAAAGAAGTGGCAGGTCTTAACAATTGATATCAAAAACAAATTAGCATCTAATTAATGTCACCTGGGAAATGAGAAATAAATAATGTTCCATCGATAGCTGGCAAATATATATATTAATATTAGTTAAGTAATTAACAACTGATTAGGGGAATCTATTCACATGTTTTTGTATTGCCTTTGAAATTTTCCCTTTCTCACATTCATACACAAACCATCCTATTCTTTGAAGTTTTTGAAAATGAAAGATCTACGACAATATCTCACTTCATGAGCTTGTACTTTTGTGGTATCTAATTTATGTTGATACGTCAATTCAAGAAAATTCTAGCTATTTTCCCAAAAAGAAATCATTGATCATTTCTCACGTTTTTGGTAAATATAAAACTCCCTTTGTTTTATAACAAGTGTTCACCTTACTATTCTCGTGTCTCATGATAGGCGTCTGATACTAAATTTCAACCAATCCACAAACTTCTAAAAAGTAAAGGTGAGATTTTATTGGATAAAAGTGAAAAAGTTAACTTTTTTCTAAATGTGTGTGAATACTTATTAGGATGGAGATAGTTTGGATTTGTTATTACTAAGACTGTACATAGTACTAGTGGTTTAGTTCAACCTTCTGAGGCTACGATATGAAGCAAAACACTCTATCATAACATAGTACTAGTGGTTTAGTTCTATAGAGTTGCTCGGTTTTCTGAAGCCCCGGGTTTGCTTTTCGCTAGAGTTTTTCTGATTAAATAATTAATATGAAATAGGTATTAGAAGCTCTTTCAAAAAAATTTATGAAATGATAAGAAATAGGTAATCGAGCTTTGAGGCATATTCTCATTGGCTATAAACTAGTATAGACAAATGCTATGATTACCAAATAAAAAACTTAGTCTATTGTAATTGTGTGTGAGCTTAGAATTTTATGTTGGTATTTTTTATTATTGTTGGAAATGTATATATTTACAAAGATGTGAATGTCCGGATTCGAACTTGTGACCACGGGATTGCACACATTAGCGAATGAGAATTAAAGTTAATAATTAATGTTTATGTTTACGATTAATTATTACACATTAAGTCCGGTTAACGATCGTTAAGTATTTAACGGAAAAATGACTAACGACCGTTAAATGAAAAAGAAGGACTAGAAATGGAAAACTTGGAAAATTTATGGGTTTGGTTTGGGCTTGGTATGGCCGGCCATAGGGCTTTATCCAAGCCTAATCCCTAACTTGTTTTTCAAGAATTCCATTCACTATATAAGCAAGGCTAGGTTCTAGGGTTTCATTCATACCTTGTGCATTGAATTAACCCTAGATCTCCTCTCTTCTCTTTCTCTTGCATAGCTCGGCCGAACACCCCATTTGTTAGGGAGTTCGGTTTTGTTTTGCATATCGAGGACTTGTGTTAGATCTAGCAATCGCTTGATTCGTTGGTTAATTCGTGTGTACAAGAGCGTGGTTGTAAGACATTATTCTTACACCATTAAGTACTTCTTTGGTTTGCTTTGCTCGAGGGTGGTTTTGCTTTGCTCGAGAGATTTGATATTCGCAAGAAGTGCGTTACGCATACTTTCGGTTAATTAATTTATTTGTTATGATCTTAAGTCTTCCATTGTGTACTCTTGATGTCTTTATGTTTTAGTATATTTTATATATCATAAACTCAGCGGTGGCATCACGAGCCTTGTATAACAAGTAATTAATTCTTGAAACACATAATTAAAATAAACATGAATGTGTTATTATTTGTATGCTTAGATCTAGGGTTTGCAAAACCTAAACCCTAATTTTGAGGCGTTTTTGGTGCCTAATTAGGGTTTTGTAAATTTTGTTTTAATTGGATTAGAAACCCTAAGATGCATGCAACTTTATGTGTATATCGTAACTCTGTTTAATTGCATTAATTGTTAAGTGTAATTTATATCCATGATTATTACGCATGTTTTATCATGGATCATTTTATTGTATGTCTTTCATGTTTTAAGTGATATACATTAAATAATGATAGATCTTAAATTGGGAAGACCTCAATATTTATTAATTTTAATCAATTATGTGCTATGTGGTATATATTTAGTTTTGACTTACATAATCGATGAATCGATGCATGTGGTTCACCTTGTACATAGATGAAAGCGGGTGGAAGTCTTAATTAAATATATGCATATTAACAGATATAAAATTGGTTATTAATAAGATTTATCAAAACCGTTTGCATGTGGCTATTTGATATGCATGACTTTTATTTGTTATGTATTCATTGTTTATTTGTTTATTTTTTAAATACTTGCTTGTTTGTGTTTTGTAACAAGGGTATTTTACAAGAAAAATAAACTGATCTAAACAATGGTGAAACATGTATTTTAAGAATAGTAATCATAATCGTTTAATTGATTGATGACTTTGGTACAAATGGTGAGCAGCTCACCCATGAGAATGAACTAATAAAGGGTTTAAAGAAGTGCGCATGATCACTTGAATGGATGTCTAAGGTTGTGCTTTAGCACGTGCACAGTCCTCTGCCCCACTGTAAGTTCGAGTGGAGCTACTTAGTAAGTCATTAAATGTGCAAGCTCATCTTAAGGCGGTCGTGTTGATTCCATGCGCCACTTAGGTGGTAATTATCCGAAACACTAAGTGTTTACACTTATGCAAAAGTACGGTATAATGGATGATAATTAACACTAATTCCTTGATTGGTGAACCCAATACCTCAATTAAAGTTTGATGATGAAAAGCTTATACATTAAAACAAGATATAAATGTTTTAATAAAAACTATGCTACAAAGATGAATGCATGACATCTTTGTACATATTTGATTTTACATCAAAACTATTACCCTTTAATTTAAGTTATATGCCATCCAACGAAGCGGAAACACCTAAGATTACTTTCTATTTGCGTGAGCGTGATTTAGATCTTAATCAAAGGGTAAAATGTCCACGTGTCGTGAGCGGGCATGGACGATTTTGCGGTTTCTTAAGTTGGACAACTTAATTGAGTTAGGCGGTGGCGAAAACTCAAGGCATAAGATGGGATAAAACATGTTTACATGGCAATTGATATTGGCTATATGTAAATCCCATAAATCTAGGAATTGCAATTGAAATTGGCAATTGAGCAAATGCTCTACCATTTTGTATAAGGTTCATCACTAACGGATCAAGCGATGTGATGAGATTATGACAATTTGGATCCTAGTTTTCAATAAATATTAATTGGTTATATGAATATGAACCTTGGGTATTTAATTGTTTATTGAAAAGGAAAATTATCAAAATACTAATGATGGTTTTTGAACTTTTTACGTAGATGGCTCAATCGATAACACTATGAGCTTCTTGAGTGCCGCTTTCAAAGATATGATTGGAAGGACAAGTGGTAGCCTAATTTCAATGATTGGCATCGTTCACTTAGGATCATCCTTCGTGTTGCCAAAAGGGTTGAAATTTTGACTACACCTCTGCTGAAGCTCCTCCCAACACGGCATTGCTCTTGAATTAGAGGCATATCGTGTTGAATATGAGAAGCATAATGATGTGGCGTGTCTAATGCTTTCGGGGATGTCGCTCAATTGCAAAAACAATTTGAGCACTATCCACCTATGAGCATGCTAGATGAACTCAAGCGTATGTTTGAGAAGCCACCAGCGGTGAGCTGTATGAACTTATTGAAAAGGTTCACAGTGCGAGGCGGGAGGTCGGCAAATCTGTCTCCGACCACGTCCTTGAGATGAAACATCACTTGGACCAATTGGAAGCTTCGGTGTGGTTACTCGAGCGATGTATGTCGGACTCATCAATCATTCCCTTAATCGAGAGCGATTTGGTGATTTTGTCCGCAATTTTAACATGCATTACGGGAAGGCAGTGAATGAGTTACATGCAATGCTTGTAGACTACGAGAAGAGATTGCCAAAGAAGGCTCCTACACTGCTTGTGCTCGCTATCTGAGGGTGGTAGGGTGAATAAGCCTAAGCCGCAAGCGGATAAGAAAGGAAAGGAAAGGAAAGGAAACAAGTTGTCATCCCACGACTCCTAAGAAGAACCACGGAAAGAAAAAGGAAAATCCTAAGAAGGATTTGTCTTGCCACCTTGCAACTCACCGAGTCCTTTGGAGGCGGGCTATCCGGTTTATACGAATGAGTGCCTTGAATAAAAATAAGATGGTGCCTAGCTCATCGGTATTTTTATGTTTGAATTATTTTCTTTTCCTCATAAGTTAAACTCACGGATATATGATACGGGATGTGGTACTCACATCTGTAATACATCGCATGGACTTAGAGGCGAAGAAGGCGACTGTGGAGAGAGATACTTGTCGTTGGAAATGGAAAGCGTGCATTTGTCGAAGCCATAGGGACTTTTGATTTAGTGTTGCCTTGGGTTTAATTTTAGAACTAAATAATTGTCATTATGCACCCTCCATTGTTAGGGTGTCATTTCGGTTTCTTTGTTAAAAGATATTGGTTTTGTGCACACTTTTACAAGTTATGGAATTTCGGTTTCTTTAAATAATGTTTTTACTTTAATGCAATTCCTATTCTTGGTGTGTTTGAAATTGATATGGATGGTTGTATATCCAATGAAAATAATTAGTTGTATAGCATTAGCAATAAGAAGAGCAAGTCGAGCTGTGACTCTTCTTATCTTTGGCATGTCGCCTTGCCCGTATTGGCAAGAAAGCATGGAAAAGCGCAACACGATGGGCTTTTACAAGCGGTCAATGATGAATCATTTGACAAATGCGAGTCTTGCATTCTTTGGGAAGATGACAAGGAAACCTTTTCACCACAAGTGGAAAGGGCTTCGATCTACTTGGATTGATACACAGCGATGTGTGTGGTCCACTTAGACATGTGTCAAAGCGTGGTCTTGTCTACTTCTTAACCTTTACGGATGATTTCGATCGTTATGGTTATGTTTATTTACTTAAACATAAACATGAAGTCTTTGAAACATTTAAGGTTTTCAAAAGTGAAGTAGAATTACAACTTGGAAAGAAGATTAAAGCTCTTGATCCGATAGAGGTGGTGAGTATATAAGTCAAGAGTTCAAAGATTACTTAGGCGAGTGTGGAATTATCCGGTGACTCACATCTCCTTATACTCCACGACAAAATGGTGTATCACGAAAGGAGAAATCGTACCTTACTTGACATGGTACGATCAATGTTTGAACTTACGACTCTACCTTTTACTTTTGGGATTATGCCCTTGAAGCGCTATTCGCATTTTGAATATGGTTCCAACTAAGAAGGTTGTTAAAACTCCATATGAAATATGGATTGGAAAACTCCCAACTTTTCTTACTTAAAGGTGCAGGGATGTGAGCGTTTGTTAAGCGTGACACACGATAAGCTCAAGCCGGATCATTAAGTGTATCTTTGTAGGATACCCTAAGGAAACTATGGGTTACTACTTTTACTACCGGTGAGAACAAAGTCATCGTGGCTAGGTATGGAGATTTCCTTGAAAGGAATCTCATATCTCAAGAACTCGGTGGGAGAGTATATGATGCGGAATATGATCAAGAAGATACAACACCTTACGAAACCACTAGCCAACTTCAAGAAGAACACGAAAGCTTAGGTGCTCCTCACGAAGTTGTTCCCATTCTTAGGTGCGAAAGGACTATCGTGCACTGACCGTCTATGTCTAAATGTAGAGGTGGAGGAAAATATGGTTGGGGATCTTAATGAACACGCCAACTATAAAGGTGCCATGGTGATCACGAGAAGGATAAATGGCGATTGCTATGAATGAAATGCAATCCATGAAAGATAATGATGTGCGGATTGAAGTTGACCTTCCTCCCAAGGCTAAGGTCGTTGGGAGTAAGTGGATCTTCAAAAAAAGCCCGACATGGATGGCAATGTACACACCTACAAGGCTCGTCTTGTGGCTAAAGGTTTTACTCAAACCTATGGCGTTGACTACGAGGAGACATTCTCTCTGTAGCGGACATAAGAGCTATTAGGATTCTCATAGCTATAGCTGCACACTATGACTATGAGATTTGGCAAATGGATGTCAAAACCGCTTTTACGAATGGCCGTCTAGATGAAGACATCTATATGGCGCGGTAGGAAGGGTTTGTGAATCCATTATTTCCTAACCGTGTATGCAAGCTTAAGAGGTCCATTTATGGGTGAAGCAAGCATCAAGGCAATGGAATAAAAGATTCGATGGGAAATCAAAAGTTTTGGATTTACTCGAATCTTGATGAGCCATGTGTATATCACAAAGCTAGTGGGGTCATGTTACTTTCCTTATTACGTATGTCGATGACATATTAATCATGAAATCATATACCAAGTCTAAATGAGGTGAAAGCCTATCTTGGTAAATGTTTTTCGATGAAAGACTTAGGGAAGCGACATATATACTCGGAATCAAGATCTACCGGGATAGATCAAGGCGGCTAATTGGTTTAAGCCAAAGTGCTTACATTGACAAAATATTGAAGAGATTAAATATGCAAAATTCAAGAAGGGTTTTTGCCAATGCAAGTAAATCATGGTTTGAGCGACCAAGGCGTGCTTCAACACTGCGGTGGTGGCGTATGAAGAAAGTTCCTTATGCTTGGTGTGGGATCTATCATGTATGCGATGCGATGCACAAGGCTGATGTGGCGTTTGCTCAAAACTTGACGGTCGGTATCAGCGAATCCGGGTGAAATTCACGGGCTGCTGTTAAGCATATTCTCAAGTACCTTAGGGCTACAAGAGATATGTTCATAGTGTATGGAGGAAATCGAGCGAGCATGCATTACGAGTTCTTGCGATGCATCACGGAAGTGTGACAAAGATGATCGAAGTCTCAAGCGGGTTACATTTTGTCATCAATGGAGGTCTTGTGGATTGGAAGAGTAAAGCAGACAACACTTGCGATGTACGCTTCTGAGAAAGTGAGTACATAGCGGCGTCGAGGCTGCCATGGAAATTGTTTGGATAAGGAAGTTTGTTTGGGGCTTGGTGTTATCGTCGATTGAACATCCTATTAAAGTATATTGTGACAATTCGGTTGCAATTACTTTTGCCCATGAACACAGAGTCATGAAGGGCACGAGACACTATCCTAGACAATATCACTATGTTCGAGAGCAAGTCGAGATAGGTGAAATTGAGTTGCTCAAAGTTCACACGAGATGATAACCTAGCGGATCCGTTAACGAAGGCCTTGCACGGTGAAAAACTTAATCATTTGTCGATAAGTTTGGACTTCGTTTAGCTAGTAGTTTCATGCCCATCGTGACTAAGTATTTTAGATAAAAGGATATTGTAAACATTATTATTGAAATGAAATAAAGTATTTTTGTTATGTTTATTATTCATTTATTATGATGTTGTCCTATATTTACATGTTTAAATCCTTGAATAACTTAAGTTATTCTAAATAGTCCGTTGTCAATCAATAACATGGGAATGATATTGAATTAAGACAAATCGAGTATTAGTTAGAATATACTTGAAAGTATATTGATGCGTAGCATGACTAATTCGAGATGATATTCAATGAATTGAATATAGGACTTATCCACCCACATGATGATACTTTATGGATCTTTGTCATTAAGTATATCATGGATATTTATCCTCGACTTGAGATACAAGAGATATGTCATGGATGTAGTGCATTTTGTGAAGCAATCTAACGCTACGTAATG
This sequence comes from Chrysanthemum lavandulifolium, assembly GCA_022545495.1. Classification (NCBI taxonomy): domain Eukaryota; kingdom Viridiplantae; phylum Streptophyta; class Magnoliopsida; order Asterales; family Asteraceae; genus Chrysanthemum; species Chrysanthemum lavandulifolium. The sequence goes on from CM040240.1 coordinate 291,960,816, forward strand.
GTAGTTATAAGGGTTGTTTTGAAGTGTTGCGAAATTTATGAATCTGCTTGTAGTCAAAATGGGATTTGTTTCCTTCAAATTCATTTTGAAGTATAATACTCTTGGGCCCTCGTAGGATTGTTAAGATGTTTGTATGGCCATACCCAAGGTCTTGTTCGGAAGAATTGGTAATCTTATTCAATCATATAAAGCGAGAAAGCAGAATAGTTAATTAAGAAATGAGTAAGATCCATATTCTTATTAACATGGTATTAGAAACAAAGGATGAATATGATGATGAATCATCAAACTTGGTTTTCTCCGAAAACCATACACAAGTTGTACAGGGGCATTGGCGTGTTGCTAGGCGCTAACCAATGTCATTTCACGTTTGTAAACATATCCAGTGGGGCTGTTGGAAATGTATATATTTACAAAGATGTGAATGTCGGATTCGAACTTGTGACCACGGGATGCACACATTAGCGAATGAGAATTAAAGTTAATAATTAATGTTTATGTTTACGATTAATTATTACACATTAAGTCCGGTTAACGATCGTTAAGTATTTAACGGAAAAATGACTAACGACCGTTAAATGAAAAAGAGAAGGACTAGAAATGGAAAACTTGGAAAATTTATGGGTTTGGTTTTGGGCTTGAGGTATGGCCGGCCATAAGGCTTTATCCAAGCCTAATCCTAACTTGTTTTCAAGAATTCCATTCACTATATAAGCAAGGCTAGGTTCTAGGGTTTCATTCATACCTTGTGCATTGAATTAACCTAGATCTCCTCTCTTCTCTTTCTCTTGCATAGCTCGGCGAACACCCCATTTGTTAGGGAGTTCGGTTTTGTTTTGCATATCACGAGGACTTGTGTTAGATCTAGCAATCGCTTGATTCGTTGGTTAATTCGTGTGTACAAGAGCGTGGTTGTAAGACATTATTCTTACACCATTAAGTACTTCTTTGGTTTGCTTTGCTCGAGGTGGTTTTGCTTTGCTCAAGAGATTTGATATTCGCAAGAGAGTGCGTTCGCATACTTTCGTTAATTAATTTATTTGTTATGATCTTAAGTCTTCCGCTGTGTACTCTTGATGTCTTTATGTTTTAGTATATTTTATATATCATAAACTCAACAATAATAACGTGCCGAGATACTATTTACTGACTTGCATAATAGTTAATATTTTAGTCCAATCTTCACAAAAATCTTATTCTCTCCGTCTCAAGGTAATTGTCGATAGACAAAACCCAAAATAATTAATCAATTAATAACTTCAATCATGAATTCTTCTTCCAACTAGAGTATATTTTTATCTATTTTTAATAGTACACAATTAACTTGGGTTAATCCCAGTTGAGAACATGCACATAGTATGGGACAACAGGAGTATTAAAAGTGAAGAGTCACCTTGCGATGTCTTAATAATCAATTTTATTTTCTATATTAGACATTGATCATGTAATACAATGATAGTTTGAGCATCAATTGCCTCATTAATGTATCTAACAATACATGTTTTATTGTGTTGCTTATTCATGTTATGTAGGACGACTAATTCTTGCACCCTAGTTAAACAACATCAATAACCACAACGATGTATTTTGATAATATAAAATGAAAACTCTAAAGCATCAATGCAAATATATGGGGGCATATCCTTAATCTTATAATTTTTGACATGGTTTGTCTTGTATTCAAACAAGATTTACTTTAGAAACGATTGATGCAAAAACAAGTAAAACGGCAAAGATAGCTAGTATTATAAAGACTAATAGAATAAGCTAACATGCAATAGTTTTCATTAGATGCCTTAATTTATTAGGGTTGAAAATTGATCGTGTCTTATAGTCTTTCTAATTTTAAATGTAATCGTAGAACATGATTATCAAATATACATCATGGATGATCAAGTTGTAGTTAATTAATGTCATAATCTCCAGCTCATTTTGCAATTAGACAAGATGTAACAAAATCCACATCTTGATTTTTTTGAAGTACCACCATCCACCCCGTGATTTTATTAAGTGATTCTTCTGGTATATAGTTTATAAAAACAAAAACATTTTTAGAGAAAATAGGGTGTAGTAATAAGATTGATCTATAATGTTGTGTGTTTAACATATACAATCTTGACAATTCTAATGATGATAACAGTGATAGTTTAAAATTTGGAATGAAGACCTTAGAAAAAGTTGCTCGTTTATGCGATTGAAACCAGGGAAAAGAGAGGAATTAAAACATGGAGGTTGGCTTTAATATTCATATAAAAGATGATAAGTTTTCTTCATTGACTTTCTATCTCGTTATCCTTTTATATTGCAACTAATCCATTATCATTTTCTAACTAGTATATAGAATGTACTAACTAGCATTGGGGGATTGATTTTGCACTTCAAAGTCATTTTTTTTTTTTTTTTTTTTTAAAAGGTCATAGACCCGGTAAATATATTACTCCAAAAAACGTTTAAGTACAAAAGATATGGGTGAATCTCATATCTCAGCCCGTTACATAGACAGAAAAGCTTACATAACAAAATACTTCGCATTCTCTAAACAAGAAAATAAACCATTACTCAAAAGATAGCATTAGACTCGTATGAAAACACAATTACTTCCTACCAAGGCCTTGGAGCTTGATATCAAAAGCATCTCAATTCCTTGAGAGATCATAGACCTGATCCGCATAGTCATCATAATCATAGTCATTATAAGCATTTTCACGATCATGACCACCACCAAATAGGTTCATTGACTCATCAAAAGTGTTCACAACCTCCTCTTCATCATTGTTGGAATTAACAATCTCTCCCACCTTAGAGAACGGGTTAACCCTCTTTGTAGAAGAAGTAGACGGAAAATCCTTTTTAATAGGATTACCATCATCATCCACAAGAGTAGCTTTCCCATCAATAAGAAGCTTTTCAAGCTCCCCAATTTTCTCAACAATAGGGGTAGGACCAACCTCGTTAGCTTCCATTGAATCACTCACAAGCGGTTCATGCAATGTATTACTAGTCTTTGGAGACTCGTTCTTCTTTTCTTCCATTGTACTACCAGCATCCACATCCATATTCACTTCCTTAGTAGGAATACCAAAGTCATCAGTATCATTCATACTAAGTGCATCAAATTTATTGGATGTAGAAACCTGCGTTCCACTCTACTAGGCACATCGACAACCTTTTTCTTAGTGACATCGACTTGCTTAGCTTCAGTAGGAGGATTTTTGGGTTGATATTGGAGCTTCTTACCCGCATTAGGTTTCGAAAACCCTCCTTGACCAAGCGGTTGGACCACCTTGCTTACCCTTCTTCTTGTTGTTGTGATTGAAACCATCATTAACACTCTTAGTAAATTTGAATAGGGGTAAAATAGATTTTGGACATTCAACAAGAGTATGACCAAAGATCTTAAACGTATCACATCGAGGAGGTTTCCACTCGTATTCAATCCATATCTTCTCAATACTCGAACCCGACCCATCAAGTAGGGTATTTCAACAGTTAGGTTATCCCTAAGAACCTCATCCGCCTTAACTTCAATCAAGCACCTAGAAAAACTATTGCGGCCCCATGATTCCTTGCACATTTGGCTAGTATAAGCATCTAAATTTTTCAGCGCACCAATCAATGTAGCAAGAAGACTAAGACCGTCATCAGAAAACACAGCAAGAGGAACATCATGGAATTTAACCCACACCGGAATGTTAGTAAAATCCTCTTTAAGTAAGTTGGTGTTCAAGGTCCATGGTTTAAGAATAATAGGGACATTTCTAATCAACCACGGACCATTTTCAAGGACATCATTAACACCTTTCTTCGAATTAAACTTAAAGAAAAAGAACCCTTTGACATTCATCATAACCTTTTGTATACCATACTTAGCCCACACATTACGTACATAATAATCAACAACAGGAAAAGCAATGCGTTTACCAAGGAAATAACCATAGAGAGTATTCTCATACCTAGTGTTCACCTCTTCAACCACTTTCACAAGGACAGTAAGATCTACAGCATTCATAATCTTGCTACACTCCAGCCTACGAAAGTTAGACATCTTTATCTTGGGTAAAACATATTCTTTTTATATTTCAATGAAGTTTTATTCGCTTTATAGTGTTAGGTATACTCTTCATGTGTTGATTCTATTTTAGTGGTGGTTTGAGTTTTACAAGGTGGAGTTGTCAAAAAATTTATGCAAAGCATCTACTCTTCATAGTGAGAGTCGTTTCTCCAATACTGCCTCATTTGGCTAAAATTGTTTGGCAAAATCTCCTTTTGGAATATAATATTAACAACGATGACGTGGATAAATTTGTTTTGGAATCAACATGGCCTGCAATAATGAATGATGGTTTGCGTTTTATGATGTTATTGTGGCCAACCACCTCGCTGTGTTCGTTTATTTTTCACTTAAGCTCTAGGTAATCTCTTGAAAATATAAATTTATGTTATCGGGGTTATGTTTTATCTTTAGTGGGCCAAACAGGTAAGTTAAAAAGGTTGCTTAAAACAAAATGGACTGTAATTGGTCGAATATCTCCTAGACTGTATTACATTAAACTTCATAAATTATTTTATCCATAAAACTGAGATTATCAGTGTAGTAACTATTAATCAGAAGGTTAAAACGTTGACATTTTTCTTTTCTTTTCAAGTTGATCCATACGAAACCCGTTTCAGCAATAACCTGTGGTAAGCCATTACACAACCCGCCCATTTGATCACATTCTATATCTGATGATGGATTTGTTTCATAGGTTACAGCGTGCTTTTGGCACGCAATTACATTTAGTCTTATTAGAGTTAAAAGGAACTCTATTATCTTATAAAATTCATGTCTAATTCAATACATGTACACAGAGGGTTCATATTGCTCATTTTACTTAATCTATTTTTTTAGAAAGGCTACTTAGGTTTTCTTTACCATTGAACGATACTGATGATAATTAACAGTATTGTTGTAATTTCTTTTTGGTAGATTTTATTACCTTCGTATGTGTAACTTAAAGTTGGTTGAAAGTCTTGCAATCAATTGCATATTGTCCTTTTTTCATATTTTATTCATTATAGGGGCCATGTAATCATAATAATGTAAATATGGTCAAGCTTATAAAAGTTTCGGCTCAAAGTGAGTGTAACGAGACGAGTTGAATGTTGCGATAGATCTTTCGTTGAGTATGCAAGATGTTGGATTAATTGTTTATGTCAAGGCATGTATGCATGCATGGTTGCACTTTCATGAATACATTATGATTTCATGTATTATACTAGTATATCTTTTAGTTAATATACGTTGAATTGATATAAGGCCTTGACCGAGTTTTCACTGTATTTTCACGTTGGTAGAATATGCCTATTTACCTAGTTTTTAGGTAGAGTTAGTTCTTTATTATGTTACATGTTCATTCTTTGTAAGGCTAGTGAGTTTGGGTGTGTTTTGATCCAAAGCGTCTTTCACATTCTACAAAGGGTTTAGTAAACTCTTTCAACATTGAAGAAACAAAGAATTATAAATGTCATGTTTTATCAAGACAAGCAACTATGAAGTTTTTAATTATAAGGAAATTGAGGATGATCTATGCACTGACGACTTTGATGTACTTTTTAATAAAGTCATGATAAACGCTTAATTTTATATAAAAGTCTAATGTCGGTTAATTACAACGTTGAAACTTTCAACATGTCTAGGAAAGAACTTGATTTTCTTGTAAATTCAAGTATATCAACAATTGAAACTTTTAGATAAATTACGGGATTGATCAAATAAATTCAGAAGAGGCTTACTAGTGCTTAAGTTATTATTCACAAATTTCATAAGATATAAAGCTTCTCAATATGCTTATTATTTATCCCTTCATGAATCACTAAAGAACTATTAAAAACTTTACAAATGAAGCCATAATAATGACAATAATCATAATAATAATAATAATAATAATAATAATAATAATAATAATAACATATTCACTAATTATTTACACATTTGATAACTATATAAATACTGTAGTAGCTAATTGGCCAATATTCTAATATTAATTAAGTTATTAACAGTTGATTATAGAAACTTGTTCACATGTTATTGTATATTCTAAAATTTTATGCTCGTGACATCCAAATCTCACATTAAGATCGTGTACGTAGTCTTTTGGGATTCAGTTCATATTGATGTTTCATTCAAGTTCTTAACCAAGTTTAGTGTTTTTCCAAAAAGAAATCCTTAATGATTTGGTAATATTCTAGTAAATACTCCATATTATACATTTTTGGATTAGTAACATGCAAATCATTGAAATTGTATGATTAAACTAGACAACTTTAACTTTATAAGTGGCATGTTGGGTTTATATCACGCTTTAACCTCCTAGGCTGACCAAATCAAGCGAAAGCGATCCATATTTTCAAGTAATACTAGTGGTTCGGTTCTATATGTCCGAGGTTAGTGAAGCCTCGGGTTTGCTTCGGTTTGGGTTTTCTCGTTAATAAAAGAAGAATAAGAGACTCATTCAAAAAATAATTTATTATATGATGATGATTGGTATGGCTCTAGTTTTAAAGCATATTTAAATTGGTTATTCACTCGTATAGATAATCACTGCGATTACTAATTAAAAAAAAAAAAAAAAAAAAAAAAAAACTCAATTAAATTTGTGTGTGAACATACAAGTTTCTTAAAAGAGCATACAATTGCTTATGGTGATTTTGTATAATAATGTGCCAACTTACAATTTTCATTTATAGAATTGTCACTCTTGTATAATAACGTGCCAACTTGCAATAACGTGTCTTAATAACTAAAAACGTCCTAATAGTTTATTTTTATTTTCATGCATAATATACTTATATCATGTAAAACAATGATGGTTTCAACATCATCTACCTCATCATCTAACACTACATATATTAACTTGCTTTATTGTAGCTTGAATTTGAATTTTGGGACCATTCAACCAACAAGGTTGAATTAGGAACTTTTAACGAAGTTGAAGTGTTGTAGGCATGGCTTGAAGAGAAACTCAAATACAAATAATTTTAATAAAAATTTGATTACATGTACGTCAGTAATATACCTCATTCAAGTATTAAAAGAAATCGGTGTTTGACTTTAGTATCAATGGTTGTTATGGATATAGAATTGTTATAAAAACAAGGGCTAATAACTTATTAAAGCACAATATACTTGTAAAAAATGGCAGTTCTGCGTAGCGAACTAAAACAATAACTCTTTTAGACATTAATGTTGACATTTTGGTCTTTTTTTTTAAGTATTATGACTATTTTACCCTTCGAAAAATATTTCAAAAAGAAATTCGAAAAAAATTTCAGAAAATTTTTTGAATCTAAAAAATAAAAATAAAAAATCGCATGTCACAAAAAAAATCTAAAAATTATTTGAGGAAAAATATTTCAACAAAAATCCATAAAATTTTTAATCTAAAAAAAAAAAAAAAAAAAAAAAATCGCATAGGTTTTCACTGTTTTTTTATTTATTTTTGATTATTCTTTTTTGTCAAAAGTGAATTTTTTAATCGAAATTTTTTTTATTACAAAATATTACAAAAAAATCAATTTTTTTTCGCGTGTCACAAAAAAAAATCTAAAAAAACACATTTCAGAAAAAAAAAAATTGAAAAAAAAAGTATTTCGATAAAAAATTCATAACAAAAATTTGGAACAAAAATTTCGAAAAAAAGCATTTCGGAAAAAAAAAATTCAAAAAAAATATTTTGGAAAAACAATTTCGAAAAAAAAAGTATTTCGGAAAAAATTCAGAAAGGGTAAAATGGTCATAATATGGTCATAATACCTAAAGAAAACAAAAATGTCAACATTAATGTCTAAAAGAGTTATTTTTTTAGTTCGCTACGCAGAATTGCCATTCTTGACAAGTATAATGCTTTAAAAGGCTACTAGTTATAATACCCGTGCACGCACGGGATTTTGACAAAAAAAATTTTATTGTGTATTGATACTGAACATTGTTTCTTTAACGGTAATTGCATATAATTATATAGTTATAAGTTTCGTGCACGCACGAAGTTTACACATAAATCAAATTTATTTTAACATTTTAGTTCAGTATACACATATAAGAATTTGCTCATGAAAATAGTGATATAACTACAATTAATATTTATGCACGAGTTTTTCATTATACATTAATATCCATTAGAATTTGGTAAAACATTTATAAAGTTTTTTGTTAGGTAACTCAATATTTAATTTTATTTAGCTGACAAAGATAATGATGTTGTTATTTAAATTTCACTACTGATATTATGTTGTACATATGACGCAAGTTTAATAGCACATAATGAGCGTTGACAAAGTTAAAATATACTCCTTAAAGTTTTTTAAAAATGTGTTTGTAGATATCCTTATATAATTACATGAGTCATTGTTAAATGTACAATCGCGTATATTTACTTTTATATTAAAGTAACTCGTGCTTACAATTTGATAATTATATTTCCGTTTTCAGTAATTTAGCCGTATTTAAAATGTAAACTCGTGTCCACATATGTTAAGCTTTTAAAAATGAAATAAATAAGTCCTTATTGAACGTGTATAGTAAAAAAATTGATACTTATAATATTATGTAAATTTATATGTTGTTATTTTAAAACAACTTATACGTTGTATTTTGAAAGATATAAAGTATAATGGGGTATTTGTTTATAATCCAAAGTTATAAAAAAACATGGAGGCTAATGATATTACACTTAACTCTATATAATTTATTAAAATTCAACCACTAAAATTTTATTAATTACCTCCTCTTTTTTTAAGTTTTTGTTTTCACAAATTTGACACCTATATTTTTATGTGTTTTATTATTAATCAAATTTCTTCACCAAATTTATTAAAGTTTGACCAAAATCAATTTAATTTTGACTTTTATTAACCAATCACATCACACGATTTTGCTTACGTGGCGAAATCGAGCTCTCCTATTGGCCCAATTGTTTTTTCAATAAGAATGAATTGACAAAATAATTTTTGAAATAACAACATATAAATTTACATAATATTATAAGTATCAAGGCCGTGGAGAAGGAGGGATTAGGGTTTACTTTGTGTATTTTTGAAATGAAAAGATAGGTGTAAATGAGATTAAATGAAATTGATATGGAGAGTAATGAGGGAGAGCATCAAGGCCGGCCATAGGGGGAAGACCAATTCTTTACTTTCCAAACTAATCTTTCAATCATGAATGTAGTCCCTTTTCTAGTTTAGGTTAATTAGTGTACACATTGTAGAGTTTATTTGTTACTTAGAATTTAATTAGTTATGTTCTTTTTATTTATAACATAAGTTAATTATTTTCATAATGTGATTATATTATTGATGATATAACTTGTTAAATGATGTTGACATGTTTCCCGAGTTGGTAAAATTTTAAGTTTGAGGGCATAATTGTCATTTCACGCGATTGAGATTTTAGGGTTTTACATATAGTCATTTTGCTTAGGTCGGAATATTGTTCTATTGATGCGACTATTTGCAGATACCTTTCGGGTACAGCATTTAGTAATTTTCGTACTAAGGTTTCATCTTCTATGGTATGTCCTAAACTAGCGGCTTTGTTTACTAAAGTTGTAAGTTTTGTAGTGAAGGTGTCGATTGTCTCGTCTTCCTTCATGTATAACATCTCAAAATCAGATTTGATTGTTTGAAGTCTTGCTTGTTGAACTCTGTCTTCATAGCGTGTCTAGTTTTCAAAGCATTCCAAATGTCTTTGGCGGTTTATGCTTTGTTATTTGAAGTAATTGTTCTTGGTAAGGCTTGGTAAAGAAATGCAATAAGCGGTTTATCTTTTTCTTATTGGGTTGAGTCGACTCGATCGGCTCTATTATTTCCATAAGCTATTTGCTTGAGGATAATTTGCATCGAATTGCCCATAATGAGTAATTCGCGGGCTTTAGGATTGGGCATTGAAATTGGGGTGTACTATTATTAGTACTAGGTTCCTTACTACCACTTTCTTCGTCATATCTTAAAGATATTGACAATTAATCTCAAGAGAATTTTAACACGATGTGTGTTGAAATTTCTTAAATTTAATGAGCTCTAATGTTTTATTTTCCTTAAAGGTATATAAAACTTTTATAGGACTAGTTTTGAGAGACTATCCTAGGAGATTAAAAAAACTTAAATGAAATATCCTAAGGTTAATTACTCCTTAAAGTTATTTCTAATATAATAAGCGATGTAATCACTAGGTTATTATATTTTAAAAATTGATGAAGTAACAATTTTTAAAAAAGTAACTTATCAAACTATAAATAATATATATCTAAAGTAAAGAATATATACTATATAAAAAAATGAAAGAGTGGTGTTGTTAAAATTTTGGAACCTGAATGGGTTGATGGTCTAACCCGATGCCTTATAGATAAAATCCTTGTATTTAGCCCACTAAAAAAAGCAGCGTCTTCCTTTTGTATATCAATTTATCTCTTTGTGAGATAATAAAAGTCTGTAGTATATATTTACTTTGTATCTCTTATTTTGAGATAAAAAGTTAAAAGCGTCTCTTTGGGCTGTTTCTTGGTCTCTCTCCTTTTACGGGTTTGAGATCGCTTCTTCTCCAAAAACTTTAATGGTCACCGCTTTGTGATAAGGTTGAGTGGCACGCTTATCTTCTCGATGCGTGGTGCTCTTTGTGAGCCGGATCCCTTCAATCGAAATTTTTAGGGTTTCGTTTGATTTGGGGCTTTTTAAACCGAGAGTGATATGAAAGATTGGAGACTTAATTAAGTCAAATTGATGGCTTAATTAAACGTTCTAGGGCTTGATTCTTGTTCGAAACAGGTGTGTTTGTTCTTATTTGAATCTTTGATATTTGCCCTAATAGATGACTTTTCGTTTAGTTTGTTTGAATCAATATGTAAAACGAGTTTTTTTTAATTCGTTTATGATCCTGAAAAAAATCAGTTTTGTTGAAAATAGTGCAAATAAGTTTGTTGCCGGGTTGGAGTAATCACTTGTGTGATTGTTCCCCTGATCGACGAGCGTTTAGAACCAAAGATGATAACTTGATTTGTGTTCAAGTTAATTTTGAGAAAAAATTTTACGAAGCTGTTTTAGGTTCTTATTGATTACGAAACTAAAAAGCAGCGGTAAATGATGATTCTTGGTTAGTGTGACCAAACACGGCTCGATACCAATTGTTGGCCTCGGCGATTAAGGATCTATGATCTTACTAAGTCAAAGTCAAAATTTACTGTCTGATATTGAAACAAAGGTTACGTAAATATGCTTTTATATAAATCAATAATATGTCATCATTCTTAAAGTTCTGAGATCTAATCTATTTATACAAGTTGAATGGGTGTGATGAAAGGGTGTGTCGGTTGGGAATAAGCTGCCAGTATGGCGATTATGATCTAACCGCTATTTACTGATTATGTTTATAGCTGTCAAATGGTTGACTTTCTGTTTGACCCATTGGGTTTGATTGGGTCGAATGGGGTAGCCGGGTAAGATTGGGATTAATGATAAATAAAACATAAATGAATACCCGTATATAAGTAAATAATTCAAATTGCTACACTAGTATATGGTGCCGAATTACACATACACACATTTTGTTGGTGATATTTGTATAATAAATCCATCATTCATACTTTCAGATTATTTCTACTTTGTAGGATGCACCAAGCGAAAGTATAGCATACTATGGAGATTATTTGATTCAAGGAGCGAAGAAAATATGGATTGGTGTTTCACGTGTAGAAATTTCAACATGTGAAAGGTATTAGAACTTCTCAACACAAGTTGGCAATTTGTTTGATCACCCCACACTTTTCAATCGTTGCTAAGATGTTATTGCTGGCCAACTGGTAAATGAAAAAAGTTGCTTAAAACGAAATGGGTTGCAATTGGTTGAAATGTACTAATGTTCAATCAAAAGGTTCAAATGTTGACAGAAAAAAAAAATTCTTTTCAGGTTGACCAATCTGAAACATGTTCAAGCCATAACCCGTGTTAAGCGTTACACAACCCCACTCGATCACATTCTATATCATATACATTGTTTGCCTGTTTTACATTGCTAATCTCAACTTTTTTATTTCTAGAGCAATGAAGGTTATGGGAATGTTAAATCAAAGGGTAGATCATCGAAGTGCACATGCTTACGGTGCATTTTCTTTAGCGGAAGATGGAGTTCTTTATTCTGACGCATTTTGGTAAGCAATTACATTTGGTCTCACTAGAGTTAAAAGGAACTTTATTAGACACCTTTCATTCTGCCGATCTTGTTGAAACTTTTTGTCGTAGATATTTGTTGAAGCATAATCTGGCGCGGACTAGATTCAACGACTCTCCTTGGCGTTAGTCGTCTTCTCGAGCCCTATTAGACTGTCAACAAAGAGAACCCGTTAGGAGTGGACCCGGGCCGTAGCCGGGGTCCGCCTCCGACAGTCAGTTAATGTCGGCGTGATGTAGCCAATCCAATTAGGGTTAGAGATAACTGTCATGTATTTATAGGCATGGATTAGGGTTTAGGCATAGAGTGGGCGCGTCTGCGGGCTGACCCATTCATGGCCCGGTCCGGACCATCGTCCACAAGCCCCCAGTCTAGTATGAGATAGCGCATGGCTATGTTATGCTAGACTTAAGTTATTCATGGCGGCGTGGGTGAAAGTGGATCCCGTATCTTGCATCACGGGTGAGGCGTACCTTTTGTACCCGATGTAGCGGCATGGTGCGACGGAAGACATGCTTCACATGGCGGTCTTGTATTGTCTTGCGACAAAGAGTGCGACGGAAGGCGTGCTTCTGCGCATAAGTGCGCGTTGTCGCGCGACAAAGAGGTGCGATAGAAGGCGTGCCTGCGCGCATTACATCCGTCTTTACAACCGACGGAGGGCGTCTCCCTGCGGCAAAGATGCGTGCGAATATTTAAATCCGTCTTTGTCCGAGCTTGCGTTACGCTTCGAATAATCTGCGCGATGCGTCTGGAAGCGATGATAGCATATACCCGTAGCCCCCAAGTTTGATGGTGCTACTCGTGTAGGAGCATTAAACTTATTTAATCTGCGAAAACTTTGAATGCAAAGATTAAAAGTATATCTGCGCAGTGCGGCATATAAAACCTAATTAATTGAAACTATAAACAACACATAGCATGAATAATATATTGCATAACATAAATAATATATAGCACATAGCATATAAGAAAAGTGGCGGTCGCGCCAATCGTGGGATGCGTCTTGGCGAAATAATTATTTTATTTTTTTAATGTATAAAATAAAAACTTGGATGGATGTCAGTGACCACGCGAATAGAGCGAGATGGATTTATCTTAACCGCGTAGACTCGAGCGTTTACGGATGATCGCGGATGTTTATACCACGGCTTTTGTCGGTGCGCATCATGGCGATTGACTAGCATCGTGATTTTTGCGCGTCTGGCGTTCTCTGCGAAGATGTGCGAGCGCGCGGCCTACGCGGGTAGATTTATCGCGGCGCCTTTATTCGGCGAACAAGCATACCAGCAGTAAAAGCGATGTCTGCGAATTTATCGCGGCTAAAAAATAAAACAGCTCCGATCGTGCGGGCTTATTCTTAGGTCCAATCGTGCGGACTAAAATATAAAATATGTCCGATCATGCGGATTTTATCATAATCTCATGTAAAGAAAATTTGTAATTCGTATACAGTTATTTGTATATTTATCACAGTTAAGTTATGAAATTTGATGATTTAAGACTTACAACAAATGATTTTGCTTAAGTGCTTGTTTATATTAATGTCAATATCAGCTTATATTCTGAAACCTATCGCTGTCGCTAACGTTGCATTCGTACAACAATGTAGGGGACACCATATAGTGCATATCTTGTGGATCTTAGTTATCAATTATTTAAAAATTGACGTTGTATAACTTGTTGATAAAGTTTTACACATCGTCCAATTTAATAAAGGGATAGAATGCAAAGGTTTTAGAGTTCTGACTTTAGAAATTGATTTCTGCTTTCGGTAATATGAGAACACGAAACATAGTTTATTCGTGGTCTCACGGATGGCGCCAACTTGTTGAAGAATAATCTGGCGCGGACTAGATTCAACGACTCTCCTCGCGGTAGATTAGTCGTCTTCTCGAGCCCTAGTGAACTGTCAACAAAGAGAACCCGTTAGGGTGGACCGAGGCCGTAGCCGGGGTCCACCTCCGACAGTCAAGTTAATGTCGGCGTGATGTAGCCAATCTGAATTAGGGTTAGAGATAACTTGTCATGTATTTATAGGCATGGATTAGGGTTTAGGCGTAGAGTGGGCCGCATCTGCCGGGCCTGACCCATTCCTGGCCCAGTCCGGACCATACGTCCACAATTAACCCTTAAGTATAATGCTAACATCTTAAAATTTGTTGCTAGTCTTGCAATCAATTGCATATTCCATTTTCACATTTTATTAAATATATTATGTAATCATGATAACCTAATTGTGTTCAAGCCTATAATGTTTCTCAGTCAAAGTGAGTGTAAAGAGACGAGATCCATGTTGCGATAAATCTTTTGTTGAGTACGCAGGGTGGGTTTAGTAAACTCAACGACTATTTACAAAATGACCTCAAATAAATGTTACTGAATCTATTGACTTTGGGAAGGAAAAATAAAGGGGAAGGATATGGCGGCACCCCACAAAACACAAGCTATGCACCCCATAGGCCATGGGGCCCGTCCGTACGCTGCGCAGTACCTTTTTTTTTTATTTAATTGTGTAGTGTTTATTTTGTGTGGTATATTTAATTTGTGTAGTGTTTTTATATGTATAGTGTATTTATTTGTGTGGTATATTTAATTTGTTTAGTGTTTTTATATGTATAGTGTATTTATTTGTGTAGTGTTTTTATATGTAGAGTATTTATTTGTGTATTGTTTTCATTTAATTAAACAATAACAATAAAATATTTATAAACTTTTTTCGTTACTTTTTATAATTTTTTATAAACTTTTATTATAAATTTTTATAAACTTTTATAAACTTTTTATAAACTTTTATAAACTTTTTTATAAATTTTTATAAACTTTTTATAGATTTTTATAAACCTTTTTATAAATTTTTTATAAAATATTTATAAAAAGTTTTAAAAAGCTTATAAAAATTTATAAAAAGTTAATATTAAGTAACGTAAAATAAATAACGTATAAAAACACTACACGATTCATTATATATATAAAACATTCTGTAATCATCTGATATCGTATCACAAATAATCTGCGATTAAATAAAAAAAAAAAAAAAAAATTGATCTGACCGCAGCGTGTGGTGGGACCCACACCGCCGCATATGGGAGAGAGAAACAACAAAAAGGGTACCTGCGCATGGGCCCCATGGTCTATGGGGTGCTGCGTAACACAACCCAAAATAAATCATGAAGGAGTCAACATTATTGAACCAAAAACTTTAAAATGCCATGTCTTATCATGACCTGTGCACTGACGAGTTTGAAAGTACTTTTTAATGAATTTATGATAAACGCTTGTCATTTTATAATCAAGTAAACCAGGTCTACGATTAATTAAATACAACATTGAAACTTTCAACATGTCTAGGGAATAACTTGGCTCTCTTGTGAATATTATACAGGTATCCACAATTGAAACTTTTAAATAAATAATGGGGCTTCATAATGTCTAAAGATCGAGACTTTATAAATATCAAGTGTCTAGATACTCATTTCATATTCTTTCATGAATTACAAAAGAAGTGGTAGGTGTTAACAATTAATATCAAAAACAAATTAGCATCTAATTAATGTCACCTGGGAGATGAGAAATAATGTTGGCAAATACGGAGTATATTAATATATATATATATTTTTTTTTTGAACGTAAGCATGCATTAAAAACTTAACATCCATACAAATCACTCCTCGAAAGCGAGGTAAGTTCTTCGGGAAAAGATACATCCCAACTAAACTCTAGAGTGGAAGAAAGCGCATGTGAGCAACCCATGAAATTTACTTGATTGCTTTCTCGGTTAACCCAAGAAAACGATATTTGCATAATCTTTGCCCATAAGCGAATATCATCCACAAGAGCAGCTAAACTCCATGGAGGGGGTTAAGTAATTAACAACTGATTAGGGGAATCTAGTCACATGTTTTTGTATTGCTTCTGACTTTTTCCCTTTCTCACATTCATACGCAAACCATCCTAGTCTTTGACTAAATGTAACCGAGCCTTTTTAGCCAATGTGCTGTTGTAATTGAGTGCAGTTCTGGTAAGTTTTGAAAATGAAAGATCTAAGACAAAATCTTACTCCGCGAGCTTGTACTTTTGTGGTATCTAGTTTGTGTTGATACCTCAATTCAAGAAAATTCTTTTATTTTCCCAAAAAGAAATCATTGATCATTTCTCTAAGTTTTTGGTAAATGTAAAACTCCCTCGGTTTCATAATAAGCGTTCATCTTATTATTTTGGTGTGTCTCATGATAAGCGTCTAATACCAAATTTCAACCGGTCCACTAACTTCAAAAAAGTAAAGTGAGATTTTATTGGATAAAAGTGAAAAAGTTCAACTTTTTTCTAAATGTGTGTGAACACTTATTACAAGACGGAGATAGTTTGGATTTGTCATTAAAAAGATAGTACTAGTGGTTTAGTTCAATCTTCTGAGGCTACGATATGAAGCAAAACACTCTATCACAACATAGTACTAGTGGTTTAGTTCTATAGAGTTGCTCGTTTTTCTGAAGCCCGGGTTTGCTTTTCGCTAGAGTTTTTCGATTAAATAATTAATATGAAATAGGTATTAGAAACTCTTTCCAAAAAAAAAATATTAAATGATAAGAAATAGGTATGAATCGAGCTTTTAGGCATATTCTCATTGGCTATAAACTAGTATAGACAAACGCTATGATTACCAAATAAAAACAAAGTCAATTGTAATTGTGTGTGAACTTAGAATTTTATGTGGTTATTTTTATAATAGCGATGTCGAGATACAATTTTCATGACTTGCATCTAAATAGTTAAACTTTAGTCAATCTTCACAAAATCTTATTCTCTCCGTCTCAAGGTAATTGTCGTGAGACAAAAACTAAATAGTTTAAAAAACTTGGTTATCACGGTTTAAATGTTAAATAACCGCTTTTATCCATAATTAATCAATTAATAACTTCAATCATGACTTCTTCTTCCAACTACAGTATAGTTTTATCTATTTTAGTAGTACACTATTAATTTGGGTTAATCCCAGTGAGAACAATTCACATGGTATTGGGACAAAAGGAGTATTAAAGTGAGCAGTCACCTTGTGATAACGTGTCTTAATAATTAATTTTATTTTCTATATTAGACATTAATCATGTAAAACAATGATGGTTTGAGCAACATTTACCACGTTAATGTATCTAACAATACATGTTTTATTGTGTTGCTTATTCACGTTATGTAGGACGATTAATTCTTGCCCCCTAGTTGCACAAAATCAATAACTACAACGATGTATTTTGATAATATAAAATGAAAACTCTAAAGCATCAATACAAATATATGGGGGCATATCCTTAATCTTATACTTTTTGACATGGATTGTCTTGTATTCAAACAAGATTTACTTTAGAAAAGATTGATGCAAAAACAAGTAAAACGTTAAAGATAGCAAGTATTATAAAGACTAATAGAATAAGCTAACATGCAATAGTTTTCATTGGATGCCTTGCATCTTATAATTTAAATGTAATCGTAGGGCATGATTATCAAATACATCATGGTTGATAATGTTTTTTTTAATAATATATTTTATCGGAAAATTCCTGATTACCAAAAAAAATGGTTGATCATGTTGGAGTTAATGTCATATTCTCTAGCTCATTTTGAAATTAGACAAGATGTAACAAAATCGGCATCTTGATTTTTTTTATGTACCACCATCCACCCCGTTATTTTATTAAGTGATTCTTCTGGTATATAGTTTATGAAAACAAAAACATTTTTAGAGAAAATAGGGTGTAGTAATAAGATTGATCTATAATGTTGTGTGTTTAACATATACAATCTCGACAATTCTAATGATGATAACAGTGATAGTTTAAAATTTGGAATGAAGACCTTAGAAAAAGTTGCCGTTTATGCGATTAGAACCAGGGATCAGAGAGGAATTAAAACATGGAGGTTGGCTTTAATATTCATATAAAAGATGATAAGTTTTCTTCATTGACTTTCTATCTCGTTATCCTTTTATATTGCAACTAATCCATTATCATTTTCTAACTAGTATATAGAATGTACTAACTAGTATTGGGGGATTGATTTTGCATTTCGATTTTACCAAAAATCGTCATTTTTTTTTGTAAAAGGTCAAAGACCCGGTAAATACATTACTCCAAAAAACGTTTAAGTACAAAAGATATGGGTGAATCTCATATCTCAGCCCCGTTACATAGACGGAAAAGCTTACATAACAAGGTATTTCCTATTCTCTAAACAAGAAATAAACCATTACTCAAAAGATAGCATTAGACTCGTATGAAAACACAGTTACTTCCTACCAAGGCCTTGTAGCTTGATATCAAAAGCATCTAAATTCCTTGAGAGATCATAGACCTGATCCGCATAGTCATCATAATCATAGTTATCATAAGCATTTTCACGATCATGACCACCACCAAATAGGTTCATTGACTCATCAAAAGTGTTCACAACCTCCTCTTCATCATTGTTGGAATCAACAATCTCTCACACCTTAGAGAACGGGTTAACCCTCTTAGTAGAAGAAGTAGACAGAAAATCCTTTTCAATAGGATTACCATCATCATTCACAAGAGTAGCTTTCCCATCAATAAGAAGCTTTTCAAGCTCCCCAATTTTCTCAACAATAGGGGTAGGACCAATCTCGTTAGCTTCCATTGAATCACTCACAAGAGGTTCATGCAATGTATTACTAGTTTTTGGAGACTCGTTCTTCTTTTCTTCCATTGTACTACCAGCATCCACATCCATATTCACTTCCTTAGTAGGAATACCAAAGTCATCAGTATCATCCATACTAAGTGCATCAAATTTATTGGATGTAGAAACCTGCGTTCCACTCGTACTAGGCACATCGACAACCTTTTTCTTAGTGACATCGACTTGCTTAGGTTTAGCATGAGGATTTTTGGGTTGATATTGGAGCTTCTTACACACATTAGGTTTCGCCTCCTTGACCTGAAGCAGTTGGACCACCTTGCTTACCCTTCTTCTTGTTGTTGATAGTTTAGAAACCATCATTAACACTCTTAGTAGGCTGAATAGGGGGTAAAATAGATTTTGGACATTCAACAAGAGTATGACCAAAGATCTTAAACGTATCACATCGAGGAGGTTTCCACTCGTATTCAACCCATATCTTCTCAATACTCGAACCCGACCCATCAAGTAGGGGTATTTCAACAGTTAGGTTATCCCTAAGTACCTCATCCGCCTTAACTTCAATCAAGCACCTAGAAAAACTACTGCGACCCCATGATTCCTTGCATATTTGGCTAGTATAAGCATCTGAAATTTTCGGTGTACCAATCAATGTAGCAAGAAGACTAAGACCATCATCAGAAAACATAGCAAGAGGAACATCATGGAATTTAACCCACACAGGAATGTTGTTCAAATCATCTTTAAGTAAGTTGGTGTTCAAGGTCCATGGTTTAAGAATAATAGGGACATTTCTAATCAACCACGGACCATTTTCAAGGACATCATTAACACCTTTCTTCGAATTAAACTTAAAGAAAAAGAACCCCTTGTCATTCATCATAACCTTTTGTATACCATACTTAGCCCACACATTACGTACATAATAATCAACAACAGGAAAAGCAATCGAAATAACCATAGAGTATTCTCATACCTAGTGTTCACTCTTCAACCACTTTCATAGGGACGATAAGATCCACACCATTCGTAATCTTGCTACACTCCACCTATGAAAGTTAGGCGTCTTATGTTGGGTTAAACATATTCTTTTATATTTCAATGAAGTTTTATTAAGCTTTATAGTATTAGGTATACTCTTCATATGTTGATTCTAATTTAGTGGTGGTTTGAGTTTACAAGGTGGAGTTGTCAAAAAAATTTATGCAAAGCATCTACTCTTCATAGTGAGAGTCGTTTCTCCAATACTGCCTCATTTGGCTAAAAATGTTTGGCAAAATCTCCCTTTGGAATATAATATTAACAACGATGATGTGGATAAATTTGTTTTGGAATCAACATGGCCTGCAATAATGAATGATGGTTTGCGATTTATGATGTTATTGCTGGCCAACCACCTCGCCGTGTTCGTTTATTTTTCACTTAAGCTCTAGGTAATCTCTTGAAAAACATAAATTTATGTTATCGGGGTTATGTTTTATCTTTAATGGGCCAAACTGGTAAGTTAAAAAGGTTGCTTAAAACAAAATGGACTGTAATTGGTGGAATATCTCCCAGACTGTATTACATTAAACTTCATAAATTATTTTATCAATAAAACTGGGATTATCAGTGTAGTAACTATTAATCAAAAGGTTAAAACGTTGACATTTTTCTTTTCTTTTCAAGTTGACCTGTACGAAACCCGTTTCAGCAATAACCTGTGGTAAGCCATTACACAACCCGCCCATTTGATCACATTCTATATCTGATGATGGATTTGCTTCATAAAATTCATGTCTAATTCAATACATGTACATAGAGGGTTCATATTGCTCATTTTACTTGGGTCATCTATTTTTTTAGAAAGGCTACTTAGGTTTTCTTTACCATTGAACGATACTGATGATAATTAACAGTATTGTTGTAATTTATTTTTGGTAGATTTTATTAACTTCGTATGTGTAACTTAAAGTTGGTTGAAAGTCTTGCAATCAATTGCATATTGTCCTTTTTTCATATTTTATTCATTATAGGGGCCATGTAATCATAATAATGCAACTATGGTCAAGCTTATAAAGGTTTTGGCTCAAAGTGAGTGTAAAGAGACGAGTTCAATGTTGCGATAGATCTTTCGTTGAGTATGCAAGATGTTGGATTAATCGTTTATGTCAAGGCATGTATGCATGCATGGTTGCACTTTCATGAATACATTATGATTTCATGTATTATACTAGTATATCTTTTTGTTAATATATGTTGAATTGATATAAGGCCCTGACCAAGTTTTCACTGTATTTTCACGTTGGTAGAAAGGTCTATTTACCTAGTTTTTAGGTAGAGTTAGTTCTTTATTATGTTACATGTTCATTCTTTGTAAGGCTATAAATAGAGCCATAATATCAGTTAAATATAGTGAGCTTGGGTGTGTTTTGATCCAAAGCGTCTTTCACATTCTACAAATGGTTTAGTAAACTCTTTCAACATTGAAGAAACAAAGAATTATAAACGTCATGTTTTATCAAGACAAGCATCTATGAAATTTTTAATTATGAGGAAATTGAGGATGATCTATGCACTGCGACTTTGATGTACTTTTAATAAAGTCATGATAAGCGCTTAATTTTATATAAAAGTCTACTGTCGGTTAATTACAACGTTGAAACTTTCAGCATGTCTAGGAAAGAACTTGATTTTCTTGTAAATTCAAGTACATCAACAATTGAAACTTTTAGATAAATTACGGGATTGATCAAATAAATTCAGAAGAGGCTTACTAGTGCTTAAGTTATTATACACAAATTTCATAAGATAGAAAGCTTCTCAATATGCTTATTATTTATCCTTCATGAATCACTAAAGAACTATTAAAAACTTTACAAATGAAGCCATAATAATGACAATAATAATAATAATAATAATAATAATAATAATAATAATAATAATAATAACATATTCACTAATTATTTACACATTTGATGACTATATAAATATTGTAGTAGCTAGTTGGCCAATTTTCTAATATTAATTAAGTTATTAACAGTTGATTATAGAAACTTGTTCACATGTTATTGTATATTCTAAAACTTTATGCTCGTGAGATCCAAATCTCACATTAAGATCGTGTACGTAGTCTTGTGGGATTCAGTTCATATTGATGTGTCATTCAAGTTCTTAACCAAGTTTAGTGTTTTTCCAAAAAGAAATCCTTAATGATTTGGTAATATTCTAGTAAATACTCCATATTATACATTTTTGGATTAGTAACATGCAAATCATTGAAATTGTATGATTAAACTAGACAATTTTAAGTTTACAAGTGGCCTGTTGGGTTTATATCACGCTTTAACCTCCTAGGCTGACCAAATCAAGCGAAACGATCCATATTTTCAAGTAATACTAGTGGTTCAGTTCTATATGTCTGCAGGGTTAGTGAATCCTCGGGTTTGCTTTCGGTTTGGGTTTTTCTATGTTAATAAAAAGAAGAATAAGAGACTCATTCAAAAAAAAAAATTTATTATATGATGACAGATTGGTATGGCTCTAGTTTTAAAGCATATTTAAATTGGTTATTCACTCGTATAGATAATCAATGCGATTACTAAAAAAAAAAAAAAAAAAAAAAAAACCAAAGTCAATTAAATTTGTGTGTGAACATACAAGTTTCTAAAAAGAGCATACAATTGCTTATGGTGATTTTTGTATGATAATGTGCCAACTTACAATTTTCATTTATAGAATTATCACTCCTGTATAATAACGTGCCAACTTGCAATAACGTGAATAATTAAAAATGTCCTAATAGTTTATTTTAATTTTCATGCATACTATACTTATATCATGTAAAACAATGATGGTTTCAACATCATCTACCTCATCATCTAACACTACATATATTAACATGCTTCATTGTAGCTTGAATTTGAATTTTGGGACCATTTAACCAACAAGGTTGAATTAGGAACTTTTAACGAAGTTGAAGTGTTGTAGGCATGTCATAAAAAAAAAATTCTAAAAAAAATCATTTCAGAGAAAAATTTCAAAAAAAAATCCATAAATTTTTTTAATCTAAAAAATTAAAATAAAAAAATCGCATGTCACAAAAAAAAAAATCTAAAAATAAATTATTTCAGAAAAAAAGTTTCAAAAAGAAAAAACAATTTCGAAAAAAAAAATTCAGAAATTTTTTTTATACGTTTTACTCTGGTTTTATACATTTTCACCTATTTTTTTATTCACTTTTGATTATTCTTTTTTGTTACAAGTGAATTATTTAATCGAAATTTTTTTTATTACAAAATATTACAAAATCAAATCAATTTTTTCGCGTGTCACGAAAGAAAATTCTAAACAAACACATTTCAGAAAAAAAATTATTTCAAAAAAAAATTCAAAAATAATATCTTGGAAAAAAAAAATTCGAAAAAAAAGTATTTCGGAAAAAATTCAGAAAGGGTAAAATGGTCATAATATGATCATAATATCTAAAGATAGACAAAAATGTCAACATTAATGTCTAAAAGAGTTATTTTTTTAGTTCGCTACGCAGAACTGCCATTCTTGACACGTATAATGCTTTAAAAGGTTACTAGTTATAATACCCGTGCATGCACGGGATTTTGACAAAAAAAAAATTATTCTGTATTGATACTGAACATTTTTCTTTAAAGGTAATTGCATATAATTATATAGTTATAAGTTTACGTTACCTTGCGAAGTTTACATAAATCAAATTTATTTTAACATTGTAGTTCGGTATATACATATAAGAATTTGCTCATGAAAATTGTGATATAAGTACAATTAATACTTATGCACGAGTTTTCATTATGCATTAATATCCATTAAATTTGGTAAAATATTTATAAAAATTTTGTTAGGTAACTCAAGATTTAATTTTATTTAGGTGACAAAGATATTGATGTTGTTATTTAAATTTCGATCTTGATATTATATTGTACATATACGCAAGTTTAATAGCACATAATGGCGTTGACAAAGTTTAAATATACTCCTTAAAGTTTTTAAAAATGTTTTGTAGATATCCTTATATAATTACATGAGTCATTGTTAGATGTACAATCGCGTATATTTATTTTTATATTAAAGTAACATGTGCTTACAATTTGATAATTATATTCCCGTTTTCAGTAATTTAGCCGTATTTAAAATGTAAACTCGTGTCCACATATGTTAAACTTTTAAAAATGAAATAAATGAGTCCTTATTGAACGTGTATAGAAAAAAATTGATACTTATAATCTTATGTAAATTTATATGTTGTTATTTTAAAACAACATATACGTTGTATTTTGAAAGATATAAAGTATAAATGGTATAAAGTATAATGGGGTATTTGTTTATAATCCAAAGTTATAAAAAAACATGGAGGCTAATAATATTACACTTAACTCTATATAATTTTTAAAAATTCAACCAATAAAATTTTATTAATTACCTCCTATTTTTTTAAGTTTTTGTTTAACAAATTTGACACCTATGTTTTTATGTGTTTTATTATCAATCAAATTTCTCCACTAAAATTATTAAAGTTTGACCAAAATCAATTTAATTTTGACTTTTATTAAGCAATCACATCACAAGATTTTGCTTACGTGGTGAAATCGAGCTCTCCTATTGGCCCAATTGTTTTTTCAATAAGAATGAATTGACAAAATCCATCCGAAATGATGTAATTCCTTTATTATATAAAAGATTAGCCCTAAAAACAAATGTAAACAAATTAATAGCCATAGCAAAATTTGTAGATCTACTAATAGGATATAAAAAAAGGACGGTCAGTGGATTGCCTCAAAATAGATTATCGTATGTACTAAATCATGTAGAAATAGATAACTTTTGTGGTTGTTTCAAATTAAATGTCTATTAATTTTTTTACATATTTTTGAAGGATGGCATATACAGTGACAAGTTTGTTACCAGCTGATTATAAAATTTGTTTACAATCATAAGCAACACATCCTCTTCATTGACTAAATGAAAGAATAACTTTTTGGTCAGTGTTCTGCCGTTATTAAGAGCAAATCATGTAAAGTATGGAAATTAAAGGTTTACAACCATATTAAATTTACGTTAATACAAATTTTGTTTTTTGCCCAAAAATAAATTCTTGTTCATTTTGCGATTATCTACTAAATAAAATATAATCCGAAATTAGTTAAAAGTTATTACTACAAAACTTGTACAAAATTATGAATGAAGCATGTTCGGCTATTCACTTGTACAAACAGGCACTGTGATTAACAAATAAAAAAAGTCAACTAAAAATGTGTGTGAACTTACAATTATTTATGGTTATTCTTTTTCAAATTAACGTGCCAACTTACAACCTTTATTTATATAATTTACATTATTATAACAAAGTCTAATTAAATATCTTACCAAATTAGGGCGATAACTAAGTCATGTTTGAGTTAATTTATTCGGGTGAGTAGCTTGGCGGATCAACAGTACGTCAACCCAAACACAATGGCTATTTATTAATTGTGTAAAGCATCTTAATCCTAATCCACACATGTATAACACATATGACATTAACATGTCCTAAAATTATATGATGTTCAAATTGATTAAAACATATATAAATCGCATATAAACTTTAAGAAAAAGAATCACAAATCCAATTAATTAGGGTACAACCATACTATATTTTTATAACTTCGGCTCCTCATATATAATTTTCAATATTTATGTATTTTTATACATTTATTGGTTTATTTAGTTAGACGCACCGTTGCAAAAATCGGCTTAGAAGCCGATTAATCGCTAGGCGGGGATTAACCGTCTAAATTTTCACTAATCAGCCTTATTTATCGGTTTGGTCAAAAATTGGTTAACATACTGATTAATCGGATAAAAATCGGCCAAATCGGCAAAATCGGACAAAAATCGGATAAATCGGCCAACGTGGTTACGGATAAAAATCGGCCAAATCTGGCATAAATGAGCCAAATCGAAAAACAAATCAGCTAGATCAGCAAAATCATGCATATAATTGCAAAATTTTATAATTTTATATAAAAAAATCCAATCCGATTAATCCCCGCCTAACCGATTAATCGCTAGGCGGTACTCGGCCACCCAGCTACCGCGTAACGATTTTTACAACCTTGTTTAAACGTCTTGATGGGTTGACATGTCTAACACTTAGCTAACCCGAACCTCATAAGGGATAACATGCCTTTAACCCATGCCCGTTTATTTCAATTAAACTTTCGGGTCATGTTTCATGTAGTATCATAAATTGCCCCCTAATAACCAAAAGTAATAACGTGTACTTAGTAGCTTGAAGAGATCAAGAAAAATTGAAAATGCACATTACCCTACAAGTAATAACGACATACCTTTTACGTTAAAAAGTAGTTCATGTCAAAAAATTGCAACAAATTTTATTCAAAATCTCATTTTCGTACATAAAACCCAAAATATATCATTAAATGTCATAAAATTTTATAAACCGTTTAAAAATGCACATTTGAATGTGTTGTCGTACTATAAAAACTAGTGAAAAACACATACATGTTTCACTAATTTTTAACCCGACAATACATTAAAATGTGCATATTGGAACATTTGATGAAAGTTTGTTACATTTAGTGATATTTTTTGAAGTTTACGTATCAGAACAAGACTTTGAAGAATGTTCATCGTTATTTTATAGCCTAAACACTAAAAAAACAAAAAATGATATTGTACGTGAGCATCATCATGCAATGGCGTAGCTAGAAAACAAATCAAAGGGAGCAATGAGCGATTACTTCTTGTAAGTAATTAACACTAACTAAAGTGGTCATTAGTTCAATTTTTAAATCTAAGTTTCATTCTTCGGAAAAAGTCTTATAGTTACATCCGGAAAAACACATCCATATCATGATATATATAAGCGTTCATAAGCGATTTTTAGAAAGTTTTAACTATGTTGTCACAAGTTTAGCCTCTTTAGCTTGTCCTATTTGTATTTTTAGCTACATGTTTATATTTAATAAGTGGGAATAACATACGACCGTCGAGCTAATCTAATTTAAGATGAAATTACAATATCAACTTGATCTCAATTTATAACAACACAGTTAATAAATCATCTTTCCACAAACGGGCACTTCGATATACTTTTGTCAACGTGGCGAAAAAAATAAAAATAAAATAAAAAAATTGTCGAAAGTATATCGAAGTGCTCGTCTATTGAAAGATAAAAAAAATACGCGTCGAGATGGTGCAATTTTTTCACTCGACGATTTACCGTTTGCAAGATATTTTATTTTTAAAAAAGAGGTGAAAAATGAGTTTTTTTATTAACTTTGATGGAAAAATGAGTAACTAGAATTGATTCATTGAATCTTTAAATAATTTTTGTTCTACATTGATCTCAACTCACGTGTCACATATTCGTAAAGGCTACAAGAGAAATTACAATTCCAAACCTTAAAAATAAAGCATTCTTAATTTTTACAGCTATATTCTTCTAAATAACATTTACCGGGCCTTCTTATGAATAGTACTATTCCTATTTTCTTTTGGACCCGTACCCGTTGGGTGTACCACATGCTCATATATGTTTAGACCGCCCGACCCAGCCTATTCATCTTTACTCACATCTTCGTTTACCTTTTAGATCTATGATCTAAACGGGTATACCTCCTGAAAATTAATCGGCGATATTTTCATCCTAAGAAAATGCTAATCGTTGGTGCTACAAACGATTGTGAGGGGGCTACACTCAGCCGTACCATCAAACCAATATTTTTATTGCGTTTGTGGATGTCTCTTTGCCATATAGTGATTGCCACATGCACGCTGTTCTTTTGGTCCACATCCTTTTTTATGCTTCGTATATCTTATATTTGTATAATTAGAGTTAGGTAGATCAATTATTTGTGGTCTAAATTAACTTCGGCAAGTTTACTGTTTGCAAGGTTGGATATTAGGTTTGATGTTTTTTCCTTTAATTTTTGCCTGCGTTCGTTAATGTGAGGGTTTGGGTTTACTTTTTTTGGTTAAATAGTTCACACTAGAACAAAAAATGGATTTGGCAACACCGAATATGTGTGACGATATACATATAGTCACACATGATTTTTCGGCCGTGTGTGACTAAAGGTCGCGCGACCATAGGTAATCTATGGTCACGTGTTTGACTTTTTTTTAGTCTCTATTGCAAAAGAGGAACCAAAACCGTAACATGTGTGACTAATTAGGTACAAATTTTGTTGGATTAATTCGTATTAGTGACCATAAACACTGTATAGTCACACAAAGCATGTTTGTTTTGGGTATTTAGTCACATACGTTAAGTGTGACCACATGATGTTTAAAGTGAAGAAATGTGTAATTTGTGTGACTATTGATCATCCAATGGCCACTTGAATTTTATGTTTGTGTGGCCTTTTCTAACATTTAGTCACACAAAGCATGTTTCTTTTGGGTATTTAGTCACATACAATTAATCATAAAGTGGCCAAAAGTGTTAATAAGTGTGACCATATGGTGTTTCAAGTGAAGAAATGTGTGTTTTGTGTGACTATTGATCATCCAATGGCCACATGAATTTTATGTTTGTGTGGCCTTTTCTAACATTTAGTCACACAAAGCATGTTTGTTTTGTGTATTTAGTCACATACAATTAAGCATAAAGTGGTCAAAAGTATTAATAAGTGTGACCATATGGTGTTTTAAGTGAAGAAATGTGTGTTTCGTGTGACTATTGATCATCCAATGGCCACATTAATTTTATGTTTGTGTGTCCTTTTCTAACATTTGGTCACACAAAGCATGTTTGTTTTGGGTATGTAGTCACATACAATTAACCATAAAGTGGCCAAAAGTGTTAATAAGTGTGACCATATGGTGTTTTCAGTGAAGAAATGTGTGTTTTGTGTGACTATTGATCATCCAATGGCCACATTAATTTTATGTTTGTGTGGCCTTTTCTAACATGTAGTCACACAAAGCATGTTTGTTTTGGGTATTTAGTCACATACAAATTAAGCATAAAGTGGCCAAAAGTGTTAATAAGTGTGACCATATGGTGTTTAAAGTGATGAAATGTGTGTTTTGGTGACTATTGATCATCCAATGGTCACATGAATTTTATGTTTGTGTGGCCTTTTCTAACATTTAGTCACACAAAGCATGTTTGTTTTGGGTATTTAGTCACATACAATTAAGCATAAAGTGGCCAAAAGCGTTAATAAGTGTGACCATATGGTGTTTTAAGTGAAAGAAATGTGTGTTTTGTGTGATTATTGCTCATCCAATGGCCACATTAATTTTATGTTTGTGTGGCCTTTTCTAACATTTAGTCACACAAAGCATGTTTGTTTTGGGTATTTAGTCACATACAATTAAGCATAAAGTGGCCAAAAGCGTTAATAAGTGTGACCATATGGTGTTTTAAGTGAAAGAAATGTGTGTTTTGTGTGATTATTGCTCATCCAATGGCCACATTAATTTTATGTTTGTGTGGCCTTTTCTAACATTTAGTCACACAAAGTATGTTTGTTTTGTGTATTTAGTCATATACAATTAAGCATAAAGTGTTAATAGGTGTGACCATATGGTGTTTTAAATGAAAGAAATGTGTGTTTTGTCTGACTATTGCTCATCCAATGGCAACATTAATTTTATGTTTGTGTGGCCTTTTCTAACATTTAGTCACACAAAGCATGTTTGTTTTGTGTATTTAGTCACATACAATTAAGCATAAAGTGGCTAAAAGTGTTAATAAGTGTGACCATATGGTGTGTAAAGTGAAGAAATGTGTGTTTTGTGTGACTATTGATTATCCAATGGCCACTTGAATTTTATATTTGTGTGGCCTTTTCTAACATTGTAACTATATGAATCTTTTAGTCACATATAAGAAATCAATATATATCAAAACAAATTCAAATATATATATATATATATAATAAAAATGTATTCAAATACAATAAAATTGGAATGTATATAAAATTGTAATGGCGTACATAATAAAATTCTCAATAATTTAGCGACTTGACTCTTGATTTTCTTAGCTTCCTTTTGCATGGTATCACTAGAGGCGTGGCGCTTCGTTTGTAATTTAGGTGCGATTACATTCTCACCAATCGGTTTTA
The DNA here is from genome assembly GCA_022545495.1 of Chrysanthemum lavandulifolium. Lineage (NCBI taxonomy): Eukaryota > Viridiplantae > Streptophyta > Magnoliopsida > Asterales > Asteraceae > Chrysanthemum > Chrysanthemum lavandulifolium. The sequence continues at coordinate 291,990,765 of CM040240.1, forward strand.
TGGTACTTGGTGGTGTTACCTATAGGAAAAAAAGTCGGGGTATCAAACTCGAATTAAATATGAAGAATGATATATGTAGGTTTATAAAACAAATGCATGTATGTACCTTTTCATCGAAACCGCTTGATCTATGGCCATGCATAAAAGCACCTCTGCATCCTTAACTTGAGACCGTTACTTCCTACATCCGGTATGCACGCATCCACTAAAGATTTTCTATAGACGCTCTGTAGCAATACTTTGGGAGTGGTTTGTTATGAACATTTGTTTTCCATCGGTTTTGTACGGTACCCTCCATGATAATAGTTGATTTCTTTAAGTGGCATAGTCGCACTTAATTACCTAAAAGATAATTTGTTGCATGTATATATGTCGATAATTAATTAAACTAAAGAACATATGAAAATGTTTAAATACATACTTGTGGTACTCTTGTTAATGGAGACTCTGTTCTTGTGATCCGGAAAGTTGGCGTGAAGAATCCTTTCATTTTGATCTAGTCGATTTCTTAGATGCGACAAATTTAATGATTTCTATCGTATAATACACGGTAAATAATACATGTATGTAGAATTCAAAAATCCGAGGGGATGATTTATTACTTACACTTATTTCCATTTCCTTTTCCAAAGTTGCAAGTCCATTAGACTTCTCAATGCTCATAATTTTCTCACGTCCGACAACACGTGCTCCGGCATCCTCATCGACCTTGCTATTTATAAGATTAATGTTCACGGAGACACTGAAATATAGATTTTTAACAAGGTGACGATATTTAAAGGGTAAAAAAGATGGAATGTTACTTTCTTATGTCTTACTTCCGTTTGTGTCAATGGAGTTGAAGTTGGCTATGCTTGCCCCCACTTGTGCGACCAATTGTTTCATCAAATCACATACCTCCTCTTTTTCTTGGCGTTGGCGCCTCTCATTATCAAGTTCACTTTGAAGTGACACCACTATTTCATCGGATGCTTATCGATTGAAGCATATCAAAATACCTCTTGTAGGTTACTCCACCTCCCACTCCTCTCGCATATCCTCCCTTTTCCTTACCTAATACAAATGTCATGGCATCGATTGCCATGATCAAGCTCAAGGTTCCTTTTTGATCTTCTCCTCCGTCTCTTTCGCACACAATATGGGAAATAGGTTATTTAATTCTACGATATTAAATTATAAATATGATATTAACTTATAACTACAGTTTAACTAATACACTATCGTTTAACTAATACACTATCGGTATTAACTTATAACTAACAATAAACATAATCATAAAATGAGTCAAACTTACAATTTTTGTCCAACTGTTCGATATCATCATCGTGAAATTCTTAGTCTTTATTCACCCTTCCTTTCAACCCGCAGTAGGGCGGTGGTTCTTCATCTGTTCAATTTCTTTATTCTCGATCTTATAAACATCAAATACATACACTTGTAAGATAAACCAATATAAGCGAAAGTATGATGCTATGAAATGCAAATGTTTAATGTTTAATGTTACCATTTTATCCATCACATAGGCGTATCCACCTCGTCCCATTCTATGCTGATAAACAGACTTGGAACGTTCTGGTCGATTCATATGTTGGTGGGGTGTTATTGTGCGTTCATGTTTATGAAACCCTTTTAGGGTTTCAATCTTCTTGGTTTGTTGGTGTTGCGGCTGGTTGTTATCTTGGCTTGGTTGTCGGCTGCGAGTTCTTTATTGATGTATATGATATTATCATGAGGTTTGTGTTATGTACGTGGGTTTCAAGAGAGAGATGGAAGTTAAGTTGTAGGGATCTTATTCAAAAACCTACCGTGTTCATTGATCCTGCTATTGATTTATTCATCTTTGGTCGTTTGTTGGAAGTTAAGTTTTGTAGATTTCTTATTCAAAAATCTTATAATCGTTATTGGAGGTTGGGTTTGGAAAACCCTATATTAGTCTATGGCGGTTGTGGTCGAATAGAGTTGCATTCGATCCTAATTGCTATTTGGCCGAATCGTGTCATAGTGTTGTGGTTTGGTTTGTAGTTCTATGATGATGTTCTACAACCGATGTTCGATTGATGATCACCGTTGTTTTTGGTCATCATGCTTGGTATGATATTGATCGGTTTTGCATCTAAACATGCACCGATGGAGCAAGTTCAAGCTTCTTTGCTTTCTATCCGTGGTTTAGAGTCTATCACCAAGCTGTTGTGTGAAATTTGTGAGCGATTCTCAATTATGATGATCCAATTGTGGGCAAGTTGGAGGGTTCTCCATGGAAGATTGATGGTAGTCCTATGATGGCTATGTTCTTGGCGCTACATTAGTGAATCATGTTTCATTCCTATTTTATTCACTTGTATAGTCATTGTAGGTGGTAGTTATTATGTAAGTTATAAGAATGGCATGTCATTCTTATATAAAGTCTGTTAGTGTCCTAAGGGATGAGATGAGGACTCGCCTCATCCTTTGTACTTCAATGTTTTTGGCGTAATAATATTCTGGAAACCCTTTACCCAAAAAGCAGGACTTGGAACACGCCTCTTTAGATCACGGTGATTTCACCTTGCAACACAATATAAAAAGGTGTTTAGATGTAGTAATCTTGATAGTATACAACTAATATATATGGAAACATCAAATGTGACGGATATTTGAACTTGAATAAAATGAATAATTAACACCTTGTATTCCTCGGTTCTGGTGTAGTTTACAAAATTTACCCAATCTTGACTTTTATAATTGCACTATACTTCGTTGGGACTTCATTAAGTTTTGAAAGGGTATTTTGGTTGGGCAATATGTAGTTTTCGGTCAATTTCCTTACGAAATTCCTTAGAAGTTGACCAAGGCGATTCATTATCGACTTCGGTTTGTCAGTCAACATCAAAATATCACGCAAAGATTAACACAATGTTGTTAATTAGTTGCACATAATGTAAATGCAGAGATAAACTTATTAACACCTTGTACCTCTGACCAAGCCACTACTAGTTAAAAAAGTATATGTGTGCCGTGATTTAGGTCCCACATTTTATCTCTTGCTTGGAATCAACCTTCCTCAGGATAGAATCACGACACCTATCGCTCACGAACCAAATCACCCAAAAACTCGAAAACAATGCCTGTTTTTCTTGATATCCTATTGATTGCATCGAAGGTTACACTAACCTTTATTCGTCGGTTTTCCATAATCACCCAAACTTAGCTAACCTAGTTATGCCCTCTTAACAACATTCGCATTTGAATGGTTGTTTCGACATCCTCACCCTCATCTGAATCGCCTCGATTCATATCCAAATGAGTTATCATTTTCACGATCGAATAAACCAAATCATCGACAATTGAGTTTCCATGATTCGTCGAAGTAATGTGTTAAAGAAAATTAGTAAACTTAATTGGTAAATAATGGTGTAAAATTGAAGTTCGGTTGTTTTGCTTGAATCTTGATTTATCGGAGTAAAATTAGGGCTCATTATGGGCGATTTTTCAATTAAGGAAACCATAATTTCCTAAGTACTTTTAAAAATTTTGGTGAAATTTGGCTCCAAATTTGATAATTTTAAAATATGGCTCCAAATTGATAATATAAATTTAAATATTTCATTTTGGCTGCATTTTGAAACCAACACACCCATGAATGAAATGGTTCTTACCAGGTCCCAAACACCCATATAACTTCAAGCAGTTGTATCAAAGACACATATAAGCTGCGGCTACACTAAAATCTCACCACATGGCGCATACAAATGAAGAAACAAAATCAAAAATGGAATTAAAGCAACTATAACTAATAAGCGGTCCCGGATAAACAAGTAAGCACAAAATAATCAAATCCGACCAAGGACTCTGACCTGACAAAGCGACCACGAGACCTTACTTTAAGCCTATAAATAAGCTATTTATAAGCACTTAAATAAGCTCAACATCCTCCAACAATAAAAAAATAAGAAATCATGTAAATGCAATTAACTTAAAGCAAAACAACATAAAAACACCTAAAATTGACAACAACCTAAGCAAAGCACTTATGAACCGCATATCCATGGATCAAAATTGAACACGACACATGGGATGCACCGCGTGATTGGATCAACCTCGAACCTACAATAATACATTCTACGGATATGAACTTAAACACCACAACCAATTCCTAAATGCAAAACAACATTAAAAAGATGAAACAAACTAGCGGCGCATCCTATTCAATTCCATTGGATAAACCATCAAAAGATCCATACATGTTTCATTGTTAATATATCTACAAACCATAATATTAAACCAAGACATTAGACATTATAAGCAGATGACACTAGAGCAAAAGAAACCATCCCTTTACATAACGAGCAACCTTCAACCATTCATCGACTTAATTTGTTCTTCCTTGGTCTCGATATCCTCCTTAGCTTGAGTAATGAGATCATTCAACCCCTATGACTTAGTCCTCGCGACCTGAGGTCATGCCTAAGATCCATCAATGTGTCAAAATGTTCATCCCCATCTCCAAGAGCTACCATCTCGACAATTAAAGCATTAAGCTGCGCAATCTCATTCTTTCTTGTGGTGGCCTCTTGGCGCATCCGGTTTATAAAGCCACGGCCGGAAATTTCTTGAGCCTTGAAGAAACTCATGTAACCATCAACAGATGTCTCCCGCTAAACTCAATTAGGTCATCAATAACACGCTTAGCCAAATGGTTTTGTGGTGATGGTGCGCCATTGATAATGAAATTGAGTAAAATATGATATTATTGAAAGATTGATAAGAAAGGTTGAAGAAGAGTTGTGGGGATAGTGTGATAGAGAACCTAAACTATAAAGACCTAAACTTTAAAACCGCAAAACAAGTCCTCATTTTAAACTATCACTATAAATTAGGGGTGTTTATTCGATTCGGTTATCGGGTTGTTTGATTTCGTTAAATCGGTAATTTTTTATTCGGTTCAACACGAAACCGAACCGAACCGAACTAGAATTAAACCAAGCGAGGTGAATATGAATTCACTTAAGCTTCTTGGGTTGACTCGAAAAGTCTTAAAAGCGGATAAAAGGAAAAAAAGCGGACTATGAGGATTTAAAACGTGTAGAGCGTAAGAAAGCGTATGGAACTTAAGAAAATGTACATTAATATGTAAAACATATGATAGCGTATGAAAGCGGACGAAGGCGTCTAAAATAGATGAAAGCGGGTGAAAGCGAAAACGGTCAAAACTTATACAAAGCGGACTAAAACATGAAAAACCCGGCAACAAAGTGTAAACACGGATGAAAGCGTGTAAACAAAATGAAGCGATATAAAACTAATTAAAAGGACAAAGTCGAAATAAAGCGGTGAAAAAGTATGAAAAGCAGAGCGCAAGCGATGTAAAACATATGAAAATGTGTAAAAGTGTAAGAAAGCGTATGAAAAAGGCGAAAAAGTCTTCAAAACATATGAAAATGGCTAAAACGGACAAAAAGCGAACTAAAGCGGATGACGTATAAGAACGTAATAAAATGTGCGTTAATATGTAAAATAGATGAAAGCAGACGGCGGTCAAAAACTTATACAAGCGGACTAAAACATGAAAAAACCGGTGACAAAGTGTAAACACGGACGGCGTGTAAACAAAAGCAGCGTGCAAAACTTATTAAAAGGACAAAGGCGTGCATAAGCGGTGGAAAGCGTATGAAAGAGGCGTGGCGTGTAAAAGCGTATGAAAATGTGTAAAAGTGTAAAAACGTACAAAAACGGACGAAAACATATGAAAAGAGACGAAAACGTGTAAAAATGCACAAAATAGGAAGAAAACATGTACAAAAGAAAACGCAGTGTTGCAAAAAAAGGTCTACAAGGCCGATTAATCACTGATTAGGTGCTACTGGGCCATCGACCTTGCCGATTTTTGTAAATCGTTCAAACAAATCGGTCAACCGTGGTCAGCGGTGGTTAACGATTGTCAAACTTGCCAAAAACTTATAAATGTTGTTGGAAATACCCTAAACTCGTCGTAAATTAGTTTTAATCACATATAGTCACTATTTATACCTATTACAAGATGTTATTTTAAAGAAAATCTTGCAGGGAATGCCAAAACTCGCCATAAATACCCATAGCTTGCCAAAAATGCCAATGTGATTTATCACCGATTCGCTATTATTGCAACCCTGAACAATTGTAATCACTTATAGTCGCTGTTTATATCTATTACAAGATGTTTTTAATGAAAATCTTTCTAGGAATACCCAAAACTCGTCGAAAATACCCAAAAATGCCAATCCGATTAATCACCGATTAATCCCGCCTAGACCGATTACAAGCTAAGGGGGGTCGACCGCCTCACTACCGATTCACGATTTTTGCAACCTTGAGAAAACGTATGAATACGGACGAAAATGTATAGGACCGACTAAAATGGGCGAAAGCACAAGGGTTGTGTTCTGGTGCCCAACGTATCTAACGCAACCCTAAACACGATTTCACACAGTGTTTTGAGTAAGACACGTGAGTCAATGATTTTATGTCATCACGAAATGTCAAAATTAACGTGCCCCCTTAATAACTTTAATGATTCATATAACCTTCACACTATAATATGGGTCAAAAGCATTGGGTTATAGTTGCTTAGAGTGTCATGTTATGACATGATTCAATCAATAGGATATATAAAATTATACTATGAAAACCCGACCAAATGGTCAATTCTTTGGCTGCCGAGAATGAAAATCCCAATTTGGTAAAATAAAGTCAAACACAATATTTTCTAGAAATATGAGATATTCCTGGTCGTTTTAAGTCCCAGCGAATGTGAACGGAAATTCGCGTTCGGTTCGTGATCGGGTGATAAAGAATAATGAAAGATATTTAGATTTTGTGAATAAATTTATGAAACATAAACTAAAAACAAAAAAGAGCAAGGTTAGATCAAGTGGTTAACACTCTTGCCTCGGAGAAAAGAGGTCAAGGTTCGATCCTTACCCTTGCAAGGCGGAGGTCCTTTTCTACCTTTGATAGAAGCGGGCGCCTCTCAAGGGTTTGATTCTCACCCTTGCAAGGCCGGAGGTCCTTTTCAACCTTTGGTAGAAGCAGGCAGACCTCTACCTTAGGTAGGGGTAAGGCATCTCGTCTCAACCTCCCCATACAAGTGGAAGGCAGTCTTGGGAGTTACTTTACTTTTTTAAACTAAAAACAACTAAATAAGCAAATAAATCAACTAACAAAAGTCGAAATAACCTAAAATGCACTTAATCCTAAAAATACCAAATATTGCAAATTTAAGCATAAAATTTAAAATTATTTTTAAAAGTCCTAAATACTTAAACATAATTTTTTTAAATTGTATTTTTAAATTTTATTTTATTTATTATGAATAAAAACTTTTAAAACTAATTAAATGAAAAAATCATTAAATCATAAGAAAAAACATTTTTAAACTAATATGAAAACTTTTCAAAAATTTAAGCAAATTTAAAATTTCCCCACAAATTAAATCTATTCCCTCAAAGTTTGCATCAAGGCCATTCCAAACTAATTGCAAAATTAACTCCTCCTCCTCTCTCACTGCCACACCTCCTCTCATCTCACCACAAATCCGTCACCACCACAACTCTCCGTCATAGACCCACTGGTCCGTCCACTTGGTAAGTATTGTTATCTTCCTTTTGTACACATCGTTCTAACACATAAAATAACCTGTTAAGCCTATTAGCTAATTGAACATTTGTTTCAAGATATCCTCTTGTAAATTATGTCATTTTCTTGTTAAATTTAGATAGTTAATTGGTTAAAAATTTAAGAAACCTGTTAAGCTGTTACCACATGAACATGGAACCATAATTTAGCTAGTTAATTTCTTATTTTCCTTGACCCAAACATCCCTTTAGGAAGCTGTTTCATTAGACTTTATTCAATTCTTAGCATAATTCAATACACATTCAATCTTTGAGCTATCCTCATTACTTGGAATGTCTTCTTTAACTTTTAAGATCATCAATTGAAGTTTGATGTTGTCTTGTATAATCTTCAATAACTTGGATTGTCTTTTTAACATACTGCGAGGACTACATTTATAAACATTCTTTGCTCGGATAAGTGGAACACATTTATAAAAATGGACAAGTCTTGGATAGGAACTAATAGGAACAACAAATCTTATGTTGATGGAGTAGCAGCGTTTATTGATTATCGATACACAACTTACGGAAGATGGGGAACATCGACCCACGAGTTAAGAAAAATGATCTTCAATGCCATGTCCGTGTACAAATTGTTTCTTTAAACCACATAGAGCATAAAGTGGAGAAAGTGCGGTTCCATTTATTCGACAATGGGTTTGATCTAAGCTACCTAAACTGGACTAAACATGGAGAAGGATGAGTCATCAATAAGTACCGAAACACACATTAACGCTACAGCAGAGTTTGTTGACGACACGGATTTTGCTTCATATATTCCAACGGATGCCCCGACCTTGATGAAATGGTTAATGCTACAAAAGATAATTTTGATGAGGATGATTTTGTCAAGTTTCAACAATTATTATTAGGCAGAGAAACCTCTTTACGCAGGATGTCCCGACTTCACAAAGGCTGTCGCAATAGTTAAACTACTCAACTTGAAGGGTAAGTACGGATGTTACGATAAGTTCTTTCTTGAATTACTAGGATTGTTAAAGAAGATCTTTTCGGTAGCGAAATGGTGGAAAAACTTATCAAGCCAAAAAATTTTTGAAATTGATGGGATCGGGATACAAAAGATACATGTATGTATCAACAACGCCTTCTTTACTTGAAGGGTGACAAGGATTTAGCTGCGTGTCGAACTTGTGGGATATCAAGATGGAAGGTGGATAATTAGGCACATAAAGTGTACGAAAACATTCCAAACAAAGGTAATGTGGTACTTTCCAATTATACCAAGGCCGCAACGACTATTTAAGCTAAAAAGTATTTGAAGATTTAAGATGGCACGCGACACGGAGGATAACCGATGGTGTGTTACGTCACCCATGATTCAAAGGCATGGCGTACATAGATGAAAAATTCCCGAAATTGCTAAAGATCCAAGAAATCTACGGCTAGGAATATCGGTGATGAGTTTGGCGTCAACTCGTGAAATAGGCATCACGGTGTATGGCCGGTTTTAGCATCATATACAACCTTCCTCCATGGTTGTGTATGAAAAGAAAGTTTATCATCCTTTCGGTATAATACGGGATACCGGAAATGATATCAATGTTTTTTAGAACCGTTTGTTGATGATCGCAAACCTTATTCGATCTGAGGGTTGATACATATGATGCATCCACAAAGATAACTTTAATCTACATGTCGTTGTGTTATGGACAATAAATGATTATCCTACACTTGGTACATTATGTGGTGCCCGTCACAGTGGATTCAAAGGTTGTGTAGTATGTGGCAAAGATACAAACTGTGTTAGACTTTCTCGCCTCATCAAGCAAAGTTATGTTGGTCACAAACGATATCTACCATATGACCATCCGTTCGGAAGGCAAAGGAAGACATTTAATGGACAACAAGAATTTCTCCGGCTCAAATCCAATGACCGAGGAACAAATATACAACGAGGTACAACATATTGAAAATAAGTGGGAAAAGGAAAACAAACAAACAATAATGCATCGAAAACCAAGAAGATACGAGAGGCGAGAGGTGGGAAGATTCAAAAGCGGAAAAAGAAACATATGAGTAGAGGGTAGTTCAAGCCAAGTGAGCGGACAAAGCGGTGCGTATTGGAAGAAATTCAACATTTGGTATCGAAAACTTAGGTATTGGAGGCATAATTATGTTCCACATTGTATTGATTTTATGCATGTAGAAAAGAATGTTCTTGAGAGTCTTGTCGAACTTTGCTACATGTTCCGGAAAGACAAAAGATGGATTGAATGCTCGATTGGATCAGGCCGAGTTGGCGGTAAAACAAGAGTTGTTTGCTATGCAAGAACAAGATAAAACAACACTACCTCCGATGGGTTACACATTAACGAATCTTTGAAAAGATATTTTTGTGAAACTTTACACAACATCGTGGTACCACAAGGCTATTGTTCAAATTTCTCTTGTTTGGTCGGCCTAAAGGATAGGAAGCTCATTGGCCTAAAATCGCATGACTATCACATGCTAATGCAAGAGTTTACGCCCATTGCAATCGTTCAATCATGCACCCACCCACACGATATGCTATTATCGGGGTTTGCTTTTCTTTAAATCAATATGTTGCAAAGAAATAATATTGCAAGAACTAGATAATATGCAAGCGAAATGGTAGTGACACATGCCTACTCGAGAAGTTCTTTCCTCCATCATTCATTGATATTATGATACATTTGATTTGTGCACTAACTAGGGAGGTAAAATTATGCGGTCCCATATGCTTTCGGTGGATGTATCCATTTGAAAGATGTATGAAGGTTATTAAAGGGCATGTGCGAATGTAAATAGACCGAGAAGGATGCATTCTTTGAGGAGACTATTGCGGAAGAAACAATAGAGTTTTTAGCGAATATCATAAATCCATGAAAGCTGCTGGTATCCCACGATAAACATGAAACAAATGAAAATGAGGAAGGAAAGCCATTGTCGGCCCGGCAAATCAAGCGAAGTTTCTGAACTCTTTCGAAAGCACATTTGTATGTAATAAATAATCTGAGATGAAATTGTACCATATATCGAGTAAGTCTTACTAACACATTTCTATTTCGTTCTTGAAAATGATGTATCAAATCAAACACATTGTTTCAGCGACCCAAGCAAGTTTTGAAAGCAGAAAACCCGAGTAAACGAATTGCATTTTTGGAGAATGAGCACAGCAAATCTTTTGCCAAGTGGTTACGCAAAGAAGTAATTAATCTTATGTTACTCAACATACCCTTTCTAAACATTATTTCTCAGCTCATTTTGATCTGAAAATTGGTGTACTTATTCTTTTGAGCTAATATATACTTGTAATGAAATTCAGGTTGAGAGAGAGTTAGAAATCAACAAAGAAAGTGTATCAGAAACTGTAAGGTGGATATCCTATGGACCGCCACCGTAGTGAAATATAATGCATATCGCATCAATGGGTATACTTTTCGTATGAAAGTTCATGAAGGCAAAGTTTACCAGAACAGTAGGGTTAGTGTTGAGGCAGTAGATATGCACATATCTGAAGAAGTTGCAACCACAAGAAAAGCATATTATTATAGGATTTTACAGGAGATATGGGAACTAGATTACCGTTACATGCAAATTAATCTTTTCAAATGTGACTGGGTTAATCACAGAGCTGGTGGTGTGAAACACGATACTACTCTTGGGTATACATTGGTTGACCTGAATAGTTTAGGCCACAAGGTTGATCCGTTCATATTAGCCACACAAGCACGACAAGTGTTTATGTGAAAGACCGTAGATAAAAATTGTTTATTGTGTTTAAGTCACCTCCCAAGAATTACAAAGATAAGTATGACGAAGCCGATGAGGAATTTAGTACCGTCATTCACCAAGACAATGATAATATATTGCCACGTGTGGATCGGCGTGACTTGGGTAACGAATCACGAATCGACTACTATCGAACCGATCGTGGAGGTGTTGTTATCTGAAAATCCAAGTGAACCATGTTATGGTCAAGTTGTCACACACCTTTATCATATTTCACTCTTTTAAAGCATATAGACATTCGATTTTTGTACTTTTTAAGGATTTATGTTTATAATACAAGACTTAATATTAGTTAAATCATTAGGTATATTTTTTGTTTAAGGATATGTTGAAAAGCAAGAATTCTCACAGTTGGAGATGTATGGAAGCTGTGCTAGTTGATGTGCTATAGAACGAGTTAATTCTAGTGATGTCATTGTTAAGCTGTTTGACCATTCTTTAGTCCGGTAGTGCAAAATTAAAAATGATTTTTATTGTTTAAATAGTACCGTTACCTAACTTTAGGTGGTCAAGTATTTATATGGATAATTTTATTTTTAGAATTCATATTTATCCTTTAATTACTTTATCCTAATCTTTAAAAGTTTAATTATTTTATTTAGATTAAGTCTCCTTACCATCACTAAACCCTAATTGCCCCTGCACTACCGGTGCTTCAATTAACATAAAATATGGCACAATTAAAGTTTGTAGACAAGCACAATCAGTGAGATTTCTCAAAAGCCCGTTGAAAGCACGGGCTTGAAAGATAGTGGACTTTTTAAGGGTAGTCATATCGGTATGCCTTACTCATAATCCAACTATCTATGATTCCCTAGTCAAACAGCTCGGCGATCGCCATCGCTAGAACTATTCGATGGGACACCAGAGTTAAATGCAACTATTGATACGTTAGAGTATTCAATCGAGAATCGATCAAGCAAGCTTCAATTGGGCGATGCCTCGTGGATTTCAATGTTAACAAATAATGACCTCTTTTAGGGATTGGAAAATATTGGATATCCACTGATGGAACATTCACTTTTGGAAGAGTCATTTTACGTCACAATGGCGTTTCCTTGTGCATCATATTTTACATTGTATGAGCTCTAAAAGGGTGGATGGGATCAATTTGGAAGCAATATTGCTTACGCATTGGTCTGTCTCTCCACCCGCGAGACTCTTCAATTTTTCAAAATGATTTTTATGCCATGGTTCCTAATTCCAAGAATAAGAAAAAGTTTTTGATATACCCAGATTTTTGCAAATGATCTTAAATGTTGAAACAAACAAGCAAACATCCTTACATTGCTCTCCCTTTCACTAAAAAGATATTTGGTAATATGAAAAGGGGTTTGAAGGGGCACATGCCACTTTTGTCCGCTATGTTACCTTATGTTGCTACTAACCCTAAAGGTACATCTACATCCTGCTCCATCTCCTACCGCTAAATCAAGCTCAGCTCAACCTACATCTAAACCAGAAAAAGCGAGTTTGAACAGAGGACACCAACACCCCACCACCTTCACCTTGGGTTCATGAGGAAGAACCACTAGTGATTCCTCAACCACAACCTCAACACCCACTACTCGGTGAGAACCCGGTTCCTTATCTATGGAAGATCTACTTCATCGGTTCCACAACCGATTTCAAAGGTTGATGAGTTGGAGAAAAATTGAAGAACACCAAGAAGTCACTAGGGACTACTCGAAAAGAGTTAAGAAATTGAGGGAAATTCAAAGCAGACGAGGGATAGACATTACGGACTCGGAAGGTTAGGAATCCTCCGAGAAACTCAAATTAGTCCTCAAGGATTGGAAGCAATTGAAATCTTGGTTAAGAATTTCGATCACAAGAAATCCTTTAAGAAGAGGCGGATAAAGAAGTCGTAAGTTCTAGTGGGTGGATAAGTCTGGTGACTTTACTAAAGATAAGTCGGTGGTCTTTGAAATTAAATCGCTTTGATGAAGATTTTAATACCGCTTTGATCTTGAAGTTAATACTAGTAATCGAACATATTAATCCCGGTAGTGATTCGTGTAGTACCGGTGAGGAGTTTGTGCATAGGGAAGGCAATAGAATAGTGCAAGAATCTTCGAGCCGTTGAAGACCAAAAAGCAACTCACGGAAGAGGAAGCTAGCTTAATGAGATTTCTAGGATTCAAGGAGGATGAGTGAAGAAGCTAAGCGAGCGAGAACAAACAAGGGATGATGAGCCGATTGCCAAAAGTCTGCAGAGGAACCACAATTAATTGAAGAACAAATGAAAAGGAAAGTTGAAATTGAGGAATCACTAAATTCTACATCGATGAAGAATGGGATACTATAAAGGCCGATTATTAGTAAGCGAGAGATATCCTTCACGATATTGGCGGAGAAGACTATGTAAGTAAAATGGTTGAGCTAGTTAATGAGAAGAAGAGGCTTCTCGGAGAGAGACAAAGAGAAAGGATGAGCAGGACCCTTGACCAAAGGCGAGCAAAGGGATTATATGATCCACTATGTCAAAAGTCAAGGGAATCCTACCGAAGTTGAGCCGATTAAGGAAATTGAAGAATGATGATCTAAAAGCGGAATTTGAAAAGTAGTGTACCAAAATAAAAATTTATTCCAATGGATTCGAGTTGGAAGCTTCAACGCTTAAAAGGAAGGGTTACAATCTACAACCAAAGGATGCTAAGAAGTAGAAGATTGCGAGACTAAAAGGTTGTCAAGTCGAAAAACTTGGTGATAAGACAAAAGCAGTAAAGAAAGAGGAGGAAGGCGAGGTTAGCAACCGGTTTGAATATGAAAAGGAAGAAACCTTTGGAAAGAAAGGAGTGAAAAGGATAAGACAAATGTTAAGAAGGAAGTGGAAGAGTACATGAAGGATAAGGTTGATGAACCGTCATCAAGAGTTTACCATGGGCTCCATTCCTACAGTTCAAGACTTCCCGCTAAGATTGCAAAGGTTCGGATCATCAAAATGGGAAAAGTTAGTTTACCTTATAGTAAGGGAAAATCACACGTACACTATATATGTAAACTTTCCCGGTTTATTGAGTGATTTGTCCGGGGATGATTTGAAGACCATGTACCGGTGATGATGGAGAAGCATGGTGACGAGAGACCAAGAGGAATATGAAAGAGTCCTCTAGGGTGACTTGAAGACCATGTTTGAGACACTAGATCTTGATGATGAAAGGTGGAAGTCACATCAAGAACAAGTGATCGGATGGAGATATTTCCACACTTGTCGGTGCACTTGTTTGGAATTAGAAGCGCAATTCTTTATATGCTTACGTAGTGGAGTATCCACTTCAAACGATATTTGCAAGGCTATGCTTGAAGAAGAAGCTGTTAGGTGAAAGAAAGGATGATGCATGCTATCGACTTTTGAGGTTAATTGAATCAAAAGCTCAACAAAGAATAATCTTGGCGATTATGATGATTAAGTCCTGGTAGTATTCGTAGTTAGTTACATTTATGAAAAACAAAATAGTTTATTAGAGTTTAGGGAAGGCATGTGCGGCGTAGAGATATCTTAGGAAGAGATATCTATATCCTTACACGTTTTGTATACTAGGTTTTCCTAAGTGTATAAAGGAACCCTAAAGTATAGTGAAATGAACTTGTACTTAGAGGAATAGAAATATTAATAAAAGAAGTTTATTAGTGAAATAGTATTTGTGTTCTTCTTGCTTGTTGTTAAGATTCCGCATTAACAATCAAGTACTAAATAGTTAAAGAGTTCTTCATATATATAATTAGTTTGGATTTATCCAAGTTTAGTAGATTGTGGTGTTGCAAGTGTTAATGTGTGTTGGTATGTGCATATCAATGTGACCATAAAAGCCATCACCTACAAACCCACATTTTCATTAACAAAGACAATAAATGCAACAAACTTGACCATATGGTGTTTAAAGTGAAGAAAGCGTGTATTTTGTGTGACTATTGATCATCCAATGGCCACATCAAATTTATGTTTGTGTGGCCTTTTCTAACATTTAGTCACACAAAGAATGTTTGTTTTAGGTATTTAGTCACATACAATTAATCATAAAGTGGCCAAAAGTGTTAATAAGTATGACCATATGGTGTTTCAAGTGAAGAAATGTGTGTTTTGTGTGAATATTGATCATCCAATGGCCACATTAAATTTATGTTTGTGTGGCCTTTTCTAACATTTAGTCACACAAAGAATGTTTGTTTTTGGTATTTAGTCACATACAATTAATCATAAAGTGGCAAAAAGTGTTAATAAGTGTGACCATATGGTGTTTCAAGTGAAGAAATGTGTATTTTGTGTGACTATTGATCATCCAATGGCCACATATTAAGTTCGTGACCATATATGGCATTTGGTCACGGTGTTAGTAACAATGTGACTTTATAGATTAGCTTTTGGCAAGCTAACACAACTAAACTTTAAACACACATATTAACTTACGTGAACATATGTACTAGATTTTGGCTACACTTAACGAATGTGTGACAAAACATTTAGTGTGACCATATATGGCTTTTGGTCACAGTGTTCAAGTGTGTGACATATATTTGTCCTTTGTTTATATGTATATCGTGACTAATGTTGCAACCTCACTTTTCATTTGTCACTCTTTCAATTTCGATGTGGCTAAAGAGTTGGCAAAACATATCAGTCACCCTTAAATAATGTGACAAAACTTGACTCTATGATTTAGACAAACAAAAATTACTTCATGTGACTAACGATCAAGGTTACTTGTATTTGTCACGTTCCAAATTCATATGTGGCTAAATGATCTTAAACAAAATCACGGATACTTTTAGCCACACAATGTTCAATTGTATGGCGTCTGATTCTAATGGTCACACAATCAAAATTTTCATATGAGACTAATTAGTAAATGTTGTCAATTTTCGTACCTTGACCACACAAATATGCGAATGTGTGGCCGTTCCATTCGACCATGCGTGACCAAATCCCATTTTGTACTAGTGTCATACAAATCATGGTTTAGGTTGAATTTAGAGTTTCTTATTTTGTGAAATAATTTTGGACGTTTTCTAATTTTAGTTCATGCGAATCAGGGTTTAAGTTTAATTTAGGGTTTCTTAAAATTAGTTTGGCGTTTTCTAATTTTAGTTCATGCAAATCAGGGTTTAGGTTTAATTTAGGGTTTCTTATTTTGTAAAATTATTTTGGTCGTTTACTAATTTCAAGTTTGTAAATCAATTTAATTATGATAAAATTAAGTCTTTTTCATAATTGATGTCAATTAGTCTGTAAAAAGGTTAAGCCATGTGCTCATGTTGGTGAAATGGTATCTTATGTTTGTGGGTTTGCCATGTTTTCATGTCTTGCTTGGCGGGTAGGCTTCTTGAGATTGCGCCATGGCGTTGACACAGATCTTGGTGGGCCATAAAAGTGTTGTGTTTTCGGTACCATTTCTATTGGCTATCATCAATAAGAAGGCCACGTGAATGTTATTTTCTATTATCCGAGTTTTTGGTGGCCGTGATAAATGGTCACCCTTTGTATTTCTTTTTAGAGGCATGATGAATTGGGGTTTCTTGGTGGCGTGAGATGACTCAGATCTTGGCGGTGACATTCAATTGTCGCAGCCATGACGAGTGTATCCTCTTTGCTTGAGTATTCGCCCATATGGGCCATCGTCGATGACATTTCCACTTTTTCGTAAAGCGATTGTACACTCTCCAACGTTAACCTTCGTTAGTTGCACCCACTAGAAAAAAAGATGTTTGGTTAAGGCAATGATGATACCTGGGTATGCAATTGAATGTTTCGTTCACATAATCTGCGATGCTAGTATCTTTTGTTTTGTGTAAAGGGAGTAATCCCGCACTCGTAAATAAATTAACCAAATAAATGTTTAAGTACAATGTATATGGTGAGATCCCATATATCACCCGTTACATAGGCATAGAGCTTACATAACAAGATACTTCCAATTATCTAAACAAGAAACAAAACACTACTCAAATGATAACATATGACACAACGAAATTATTTCCTAGGACCTTGAAACGTTAGCCATACATGGCATTAAAGACATCCAAATTCCGGGAAGATCACGAACTGCTTTGAATAGTCATCAAGTCATATTCATCATACTCATCTTCATACCCTTGGCACCACCAATAAATTAGCAGACTCATCAAATGGATTAGCAACAACCTCATCTTCGTGAGTCGACACCTCAATCTCTCCCACTTTAGAAAAAGGGTTAGCTCTCTTAATAGGCGAGGTGAGCGGAATAGGTTGACCATCATCATCCACAAGAGTAGCTTTCCCGTAAATAAGTAGTTTTCAAGCTTACCAATTTTCTCAACTATGGGAGTAGAACCAACATCCATTGTTCCCATTGAATCACTCACAAGCGATACATGTGATGTAGAACCGGTCTTATTAAACACATCCTCATTAACCTCTATTGTACGACCCTTATCCACATCACGCTTCCTTAGAACAACCAGTAGACTCCCCAATCATCGCCTCATCAAGATTAGAATCAACCACGTGACTTTGAATGCCCGTGTCCTCATGCACCTCAAGTGTCCCAAAGAGTTAGAAGTAGTAACAGAGTACCGTAGCGAATAAAGAGCAACGTCCGTCTTCTTCTTTGGGATATAAACCGCTTCCTAGGGAAAATTTAGGACCCTTACCCATATTAATAGCACTAGACAACTTGGACCTTGAGGTTTGGCTTTCCGATTCTGCACCACCTTAAAACCATCATCATTCACATCCAAGGTCGAGGTGTGAGCATCGTATGATGCTCCTTAGAGACTTAGGACAACAAGCATTATCATGCCCAAACACTTTACATTCCATGCAATGTGGAGGTTTCCATTCATATTCAACCTTGATACTAGCCGTTGTAAAACCACTATCATCCTTCTTAGGGATAGCCATAGTTACCACATGTTTAAGTTCGACCGATGATAACTCAACAAGAGCACGAGCAAAACTAATACGACCCCATGAGTCAATGCACATGGAGCTAGTGAATGCATCTAACATGATCGGCTTACCCACTGAGTAGCAATAAGGCTCAACCGTCTTCCGAATATGCAAGTAATGGCACATTATGCAATTTAATCTACACAGCACTTTGGTAACCTCACTTTTGGACAATAGCACGTCAGAGTCCATTTAGTGAGAATGATAGGAGAACTACTAATTATCCAAGGTCCTCGTTGAAGAACATTCTCAACACCCTCTTTAGAATCAAATTTAAAGAGAAATACACCATCATCATTCTTCATAAGTTTCTTTAAACCAAACTTACCCCATGTATTGGTGACATAATTCTTGACCAAGTGAATGCAATATTCTTGCCGACAAAGAAGCCAACAAGAGTATTATCATAGCGGTTAAACACACCTCCATAGCAGCCTTAGGAAGAAGCGTGTCATGATTATCAATTCGATTCTCATTCACCAATGAACGGAAGTTAACTTTCCTAGATACACGCCCGAGTTTAACACATTAGCAAACGACCTCACTTTATTGTGTATACTATCACTTACATTAAGACCGAGTAGAAGCATTCTTACCATCCATCAAGCATTAAGATCAAGTAACACTATGATTAGTACCATACATTTGGGATTGCATAGCCACATCAAAACTCGACGGAGAGTAATTGCGTAATAAACTTTAGTACCATTAATACCACTCGAGTTGTTCACATCGGAAGATGAAGCCATCTTAGCAATATCATCATCAATTTTATTCATTGTCGCATCAAAATTCGATGCGATTAGCAATCAACCGCTCCACATTAGCCGTTTTGAGGCCGAATCGAAGCGGTACATCATGACTAGGGCTTGAATCAAGTGAAACCGGCTCCACTTGTCCATCAAGTACCAACAAGAGGAGTACCCTTGTCACCGCAAAGAAACAATCGTAATCCATACCACCAATAGAATCCATATCACCAATAGTACCATCAGTACTCCTTACTTTCTTGGCCGAGTCACTCAACAACGAACTCGATGATCCCTCCTTATTCTCGCTACTCTTCTTACCACTCGAAGCACTCTTTAAGAACCCTTTTTCCATCCCTCTAGAAACCCACGAACACCACAGCTCTTCACAATCAGCAGACAAAACCCAAGTACAATAGCAGCATACGCCAATAAAACCCTAGTTAATAACTAGGGTTTATAATCATGAAGATCAATAAAAACTAACCCATAATCAATCAGTTGCACCAGCAGGATAATAAGAGAAAAAGATATGATAGTGCAAATAAACCGATCAAGGAAGCAGATATGCAAAGCGATTAAAAACCCCTAAGAGTAGACGTTTGAAACAAACCCCAACACCGATAATCGGCCAAAAACTAATCTACTAATGATATTCAAGACTGAATACCACTAATTGATCAGGGTGGAAACGATTACAAGAGTTATTGGAGCGGAATTAAACGTTGAGGATGAGAGCAAGGGTTTTTTAAAAATCGCCAATGGGAGAGAAAAAGAGGATCGGTTTTAGGGTTTTAGCCATATGTGATACTAGTATCTTGGCAGGGCAGTTTTGGATTGCAGCCATGGCCGGTATTTTGTTGCAGATTTTACATATGAAAATATGAGCCTTATAAATATTTGGAAAAACAATTATCCACATCAGATACATTTAAGGTGGTTAATGGTATTCGTTGTCATGGATGGGAATGTCTTTGAAGAAGATGAGGTTATCCACATGTTGGCTGGGAAGCCCGTGATGGTTGTAGCCATGGTGGATGCACCATTTTTCTTAACAAGTTACTTTGGTATCTGTTTGATGTTACACCTACTGCAAGTGTAACCATTGTTTTCAGGCTGTGACTGAATCTATCTTCGGATCAAAATATCGCTGGATAATTTTCCGGAGGTATACCCGTTGGGATCTAAAAGGTAAACAAATGGTGTGAGTGAAGATGAATAGTACCTGCCACCATCAATTATCATTCGACATGCTAAATTCTTCTAAATAGCATTTAACGGGCCTTCTTATGAATAGTACTCTACAAATTTTTTTTACCTAGACCCGTTGGGTGTACTATATACTCATGTTTGTTTATATCACCCACCCAAAGTATTCATTTCACTCACACCCTTCATTTACCTTTTAGATGTAAATGGGTATATGATGTTTGCATAAGCCAATGATGATACCTGTATGCAATTGAATGTTTCGTTCACAAAATCACGACATTGGTATGTTAGCGAGGCGGTTGGGATTGCAAACCATGGTGATAACATCAAATAGTCCTGAATGTTAAGTGTCAATTTCCCCCGATAATGCTCGTTATTTAAATCATTTATATGGATTTACGCTTGTTTTCCATTGTTTTCCACTTTCAGGTAAATTACGAGCATTGTAGCTAAAGAGACGCGTAAATGGAAACATTACAAAAGATTTATCACAGTATGCTTATTTTGAAGAAGTTACGGCGTAACTCGTCTCTCACATTACGCCGTAACTATTGCGTGACCCAGAAGTCCAACTTATCAAGAGGTTACGGTAACTCTTCCCAAAGGTTACGACGTAACTCAATTAGGTCAAAAGAGGTTCCACATCACCGATACTTTACCGAATTCATCGCATCACTTACGACATAACCGAGTTTATTGAAGACTACGGCGTCACCACTTATAAGGTTACTCCGTAACTAGCGGATCTAGTGCATTTACGAAGAAATAGAAGGCTCTGGCGTAACTCCTCTATTGGTTATGCCAGAACCCGTGCTTGGCCTATAAATACCCCACCGATTCGTGATTTTATATCATCTCTTCTCCTCCTCTCCGGGGGGATTAGGCAAAAATCATCCCATTCCACACACAACACTGAGAACATGGGAAAAAGCTCAAGGCGTGTCTAGGGGAGCATACGGAGTCAAGCTTCCAAGGAGAAGTCACACCATTACGATAAGCTTAAGCGTTTTATATTTCTTTTACTTTCAATTCATCTATTTCGTACCTTTGAATATTGAATTGATGTGCATGATTCATATGATCGCCTAAGCACCCTTTGGTTCTAGCCTAGTTATGATTCCTTAATTGTTTTGTTCATGCTACCTTTACTTCGTACAATTATTTCTAAGTGTATGCATGCATAGTTCTTTGGTAGTCACCCTTGGTTCGGTAGTTTTGAATGGCGATAGAGGCCAATTGCCTAGGAGGTATGACCAACCGACCCTAGGTGAGCGGACCGAGATGGCAAGGGTAAGATATGACCAACCCACGACCCTTTCTACTTGTGCGATTTGACCAACCGATCACCTATCGTTTGGATGAACTTAAGAATTAGGGGTGTAGTGTCTAAGTTCCTAATGGTCGGGCACTCACTATTTAGAATCTAGCATGTAGCGGTACTTAATGACTCGGCTTAGGGACCGGGAACAACAGGACTTATGACTTGCACCGATTTCTCTGTGGTGGCATCTTTTGTCGATAGGTTAGGCGAATTGACCAAATGCCGCCCTTCTCGAATTTGACCCTCCGAAGTTATTGGAAGTAGGTACACGAGACATAACTAGCTAGGAGGATTAACTAGGTTAGCACCACTATTCCACTATTGATTTCCCTTTATCATTTATTTGCTTTTATATTCTGCATTAGTAGATTAATTAATTAAATACATATTGAAACCATTATAATTCTGTGACAATTAGACTTAGTAATAATCCAACGCACATAGCTCTTGGGATGACCTCGGCTTTACCATTTACTACACTACACACAACCGGTACACCGCTCGTTAGTGCATTAGGGTAGACCATAGGTATAGCGAAACACTATAAATATTAAGACCAGTCAAGAAAAACAGATTCAAGTTTTTGGCGCCACGGGAGCTATTTAGGATTTTAATTTAAGTTTTCTTTATTTTTGTTTTAGTTTTCTTTTTCTTCTTTCGACTTTTTGTTTGTTTTTGATATTTCGTGATATGGAAGATTGATTTTGACATGCTTACTATGGAAGAATATATTGCGTTGACTCGAGATAACCAAAGATCGGGCGTGGTATGCCCCGAATTGAATGATGATATCGACTTTGAGATCACCGCCGCTCATGAGGAACTTAGACAAAAACTTTTCGCGGAACCGACGATGATGATGCCCACCGCATGTGCGAAGAGTATTGGAGATCGCAGATCTTTTACACACTCCAGGAGTTTCTCAAGATGCATTAATGCTTAGAGTGTTTCCAATTACACTCACATGTGCAGCCAGAAGATGGATGAAGATGCTTCCTGCGGGGTCAATCAATACGTGGGATCTTTTGAAGAAAGCTTTCATTTGGAGATATTGTCCTCCTTCAAGGATTGCAAAGAAGATGGAAGAAATAAGGAGTTTCAGATGAAGATGGATGAAACGCTAGATGAAGCTTGGGAAAGATATAACGACCTTCTTTACGTATGCCCAACGATGATATCGCAACCATCGATGGTCCTTATTTTCTACAAAGGTTTAAACATCCGTCCCGCCAAATGCTCGACTCTCAAGGACCTATCCCTAAAATGCCACCTGCACAAGCCCTTAGATCAATTGAAAAGATGGCTGACCATTCACGAAATTGGTATGATGGAGCAACCACTTGGGTAACAAATAGCAAAGGCTTGGATGACATTGGTGACATCACCAAGCAGATTGATAGACTTGGATGCGATATGAAGATAGCTAAGGAGAGCATTCATGCTATACAAGAATACTATCTCCAAGAAGAATATGAGCAGGTCAGGTATGTTGAGTCATTGGAGGAAGCCATCAATAAATTCTCGGATAATCTTAAAAAGATGCACGACTCGAATCAAGAAATGATTAGGAAATTCAAGGAGGGCGCGGACTTGAATTTAGAGAAGCTTGATGCTAAGAGGAAAAGCTTGGAGGCTATGCTTGATAAATTAAACCAAAAGGTCCTGGAAAGTAAAAAGAATGCGGTTGGAGCTATCAAAGCAACGGTGGGAAAGATGAAAGAAGTCAACAATGAGGAGCCGGTTCCTCATATCAGACCTTATGTCCCACCTATCCCATTTCCAGGACGTTTAAAGGTTGCGAGAGATGAAGAAACAAGCAATGACCAATCAAAGAAAATGGAAGCAAAGAGCTTACAGGGTGATGAAGCAATTCCGCAAGCTCTTATTTTATTCCTAACAATCTTGCTTGTTTTTTAATGAAGGTTGCTGAAATTATGGATGAAATCGTGCAACCCGTCACATCACCCGATGATGGTTATGTAGCTCCGGCTACTGAACCAATTTTAGTTGATCTTGCAAAGGAATTAGAGGACAAGATTTTGGACACTTTAGTGATTAACGAGAAGACATACGAGCCGATAAATCAGCCACGTCATGAGGTGAACCAATCATCAATGCCATCGACTAAAACGGGTAAGGTATGGAGGGAAATGACATCTCCTTTCAGGTATGATCATAACTTATCATTTCCCCATCCCATAGAAAATTCACACCTCATGGTGTTTATTGTTATTTTCACCCACACTTGATTTTAAGTGAGGGATGAACACCCTTTACGTAGTAAATAAGGGTGGAGTCAAGCTCGTGACTCGAACAAAACAAGCGCTTAGTGGGAGGCACCCATGCCTATCTTTTCTTTTCGCTTTATTAGTATAGTTGGGTTTTGTGTTTTCTAACCATTTTGTAGGAAACGAGGAAGTAATTGCCGCAGTTTGTTGATCGAAAGTTACTACAGAACTCATCTTAGTGATTACACCGTAACCAACTTTTTAGCGCAGTAATTCTTGACGATTAATAATTACGGGTAATACCATCACCGTGGTTACGCCGTAACCACTGCTTTGCGCCTTATGTCGTTTTGTTAGTTACGGCAGAACTCCCTCATGAGAGTTACGACGTAACCTTCCTCTCATCGTAATTCTTTCATTTTAAAACACAATAACCTTGTATTAGTATTTTAAATGAACTTTGTGGGTGTGTTCCTCAGTAAACCCTCACGAGACTTCACTCGTCCACTTGGGACACTAAGTGGTTTAAAAGGCTTGTTGCATACGCTAAATGTAACCGTGATTCCTACGAAGTGAGTTAGGTTTGTTTTTATTTTATTTTTCTTTTAGAATTATGCTTGTCGGTATTGTGATTTCGTGGATTGAAGTTTGTTCATGACGATTAAACGAAGGCACGGTTCTTCTCGTGGGCCTTCTTCTTTGGAGCAAATTTGGGAAGTTCTCGCCTAATTCTACCTTTCTCTTCACCTTTATTTTAATGCTTAGTACAAAAGGACTTTGTACAATTCAAGTGGGGAACGGAGTAGAATTATCTCTTGAACTTTATTTCGCCTCATTTTTCTAGTTTATTTTGAAAAATTACGCCATTTTAATTTTGACATGTTTTTCCGAACCTAACTAGATTAGACCTTAGCCGAGCACATACAACCCTTGATTTTACATGGTGAGATTAGCCTTATCCATTTCAATATTTTACCCCAAATCCACCAAATTATGAGTGTCTTGGGTAGCTTGTAAACTTTAGAACTTGGCATTTGCATCATTTCGAGACCATAGACGAGGTATGTTGAGTTAGCTTGATGAATTTGGACTTTTCAGTTTTAGAAGGCAATATTATAGGATTATCACCCAAACAGCCTACCATTGTGAGTCTATCGATTAGTCACCTCGACTTTTCGACCCCATGTGAAACCCTTTTGTTGCACTCCCTTTAGTGCAAGATACCCTAGATACACCCTTCCGAGCCATTCCTTTCATTTTGTCAACCCAATATATTGTTTCACATAACCTTACACCTAGCCTACCCCGTAGTCTTTATTTGTAATTGGAAGTCATCATTTGCCTAAGTTCAAGGTTCGAGTGGAAAGGTTTGGAAATCACTCTTTCATCGACAACAATTATGAAGATCATTGAAGACCCCCAGAATTCCCATTGTTCATCTCAAGTGGGGGGATGTCATGTTATTTTGTTATGTTAAAAAAAATGATGATGATTCGGAAAAAAAAAGTTGATTGAGTTATGATATTGTAAAGTGCGATGTTATAAGCACTATAGTATGAGCTTTATTGATTAGTATCGAGGAGGCCACCTCGGTCACCTTAGAAGATTGGAGTTGAGTTATACCAACCGAAGAAGAAAAGGTAGAGTGCCCATCACGACGCCCCTAATGACGATCTACCTCGCATTTCATGATCCGTCTCTAGACTTCTAAGCTTGAACTTTGGGCGGACGATAAGTGGTGATGACTTAGTTATAGATTTAGACTACCTGCTTGTTTTTCATGTTACACCAATTATATATCCCATGTCTTATCCTACCCTTTAGTCATGAAGCGTGTCTAGGTGATGCAACGAGCAATCTTTGGTGTCTTGGCCATGGATTTGGTCATGTATCATTGATTTTGTCCACTTCGCCGTGACATGTTAGTAATGACAAATCACCCTTAACCTTTGTCGTGTCTACCCATATTGCCTTCGAGAATTGTTTAGCCCTTAAATCTAGTGGTGGAGATTTGTGTAACCGCCAAGCTTATGATAGAATACATGCTATGACTGTGCAATGAGTGATCACCGCGAAATTGACACTTAGAATAGTTGAGAGATTTGAGTGTTTGTTCCCTTCGTGAGGTGTTCGGCTTTGTTTTATTCTAGCATAAGCGTGTTTTGGGAGATATCTTTTAGGAGTCTATCTAATAAGGTCTACTTGAGGGCAAGTAGAGTTCAGTGGGGGATATTTGATAACATAAAATAGTCCTAAATATTAAGTGTCAATTTCCCGATAATGCTCGTTATTTATATCATTTATATGGATTTACGCTTGTTTTCCATTGTTTTCCACTTTCGTAAATTGCGAGCATTGAGCTAAAGAGACGCCGGAAATCGAAACATTACTAAAGATTTATCACAAGATGCTTATTTTGAAAAAGTTATGGCGTAACTCGTCTCTCACATTACGCCGTAACTATTGCATAACCCGTAAGTCCAACTTATCAAGAGGTTACGGCGTAACTCTTCCCAAAGGTTACGACGTAACTCCATTAGGTCAAAAGAGGTTCCACGCCACGATACTTACGCCGTAATTCATCGCATCACTTACGACGTAACCGAGTTTATTGATGACTGCGTCAGAACCACTTATAAGGTTACGCCGTAACTAGCGATCTAGTGCATTTACGAAGAAATAGAAGGCTACCACAGAACTCCTCTATTAGTTACGCCAGTAACCCGCACCGCCTATAAATACCCCACTAATTTCGCATTTTATATCATCTCTTCTCCTCCTCTCCGCGGGGCGATTAGGGAAAAATCATCCCATTCCACACACAACACTGAGAATGTGGGAAAAAGCTCAAGGCAGGTCTAGAGGAGCATATCTGAGTCGTTTCCAAGGGAGAAGTCACACCATTGCGATAAGCTTTAGCTTTTTATATTTCTTTTACTTTCAATTAATGTATTTCGTACCATTGAATATTGAATTGATGTGCATGATTAATATGAGCGGCTAAGCACCCTTTGGTGCTAGCCTAGTTATGATTCCTTAATTGTATTGTTTGCGTTTACCTTTACTTTCGTACAATTATTTCTAAGTGTATGCATGCATAGTTCTTTGGTACTCACCCTTGGTTCGGTAGTTTTGAATGGTGATAGAGGCCAATTGCCTAGGAGATATGACCAAATGACCCTAGGTGAGCGGACTGAGATGGGAAGGTAAGATATGACCAACCGACGACCCTTTCTACTTGTGCGATTTGACCAACCGATCAACTATCGTTTGGATGAACTTAAGAATGGAGGGTGTAGTGTCTAAGTTCCTAAAGGCCGGTCACTCACTATTTAGAATCTAGCATGTAGCGGTACTTAATGACTCGGCTTAGGGACCAGGAACAACAGGACTTATGACGTGCGCTGATTTCTCCTGTGGTGGCATCTTTGCCGATGTGTTACGCGAATTGACCAAATGTTGTCCTCCGAATTTGACCCCACCAAGTAATTGGAAGTAGGTAGACGAGACATAACTAGCTAGGAGGATTAACTAGGTTAGCACCACTATTCCTCTATTGATTTCCTTTACCATTTATTTGATTTTATATTTTGCATCGTAGTTTAATTAATTAAATACCTATCGAAACCATTATAATTCGTGACAATTAGACTTAGTAATAATCCAACGACATAGCTCTTGGGACGACCTCGACTTTACCATTTACTACACTACACACGACCGGCACACCGCCTGTTAGTGCATTAGGGTAGACCATAGGTATAGCGAGACACTATTAATATTAAGACCGTCAAGAAACCTCGCATCACATAGCCGGTATTTTGTTCCGATTTTACATGCAAATATGAACCTTATAAATATTTAGAAAACACTTATCCACATCGACATTTAAGGTGGTTGGTGGTATTCGTTGCCATGGGTGGGAATGTCTTTGAAGAAGATGAGGTTATCCACATGTTGGCGGGCAACCCATGATGGTTGCAACCATGGTGGATGCATCCTTTTTCTTAACAAGTTACTTTGGTATCTGCTTGAGGTTACAACTATTGCAAGTGTAACCATTGTTTTCGTTGTCGCCGTGAAACTATCTTCGATTAAAATATCACCGGATATTTTTCCGAGGTATACACGTTGGGATCTAAAAGGTAAACAAACGATGTGAGGGAAGATGAATATGATGGGTCATGTAGTATAAAAAAATATGCCTATCTGGTGCCTTTATCCCAGTAATGTTGTGACAATGAGGTATGACCATAATATATATTATGTTTCCTATTTTACTTTGCGTTGCTTTGTTCATCAAAACACAATAGAATGTCGCAACATTGCTTTATAATTTTTTTCGGGATGGCTAAAGGCACTTGATGAAGAACCTTAGTAGGAGAAATCTTGATAATTGTTGTGTGTGTGTGTGTATATATATATATATATATATATATATATATATATATATATATATATATATATATATATATAAGGTCACCGACACAATGACGATACTTTTTCACTTCGCTCTATCCGCATGGCACCTATATCCACATTGTGGTTGCACCACGCTGGGCCTCTGGCGCCACTTCCATACTTGCGATCTAAGCATCTTTATATATTAAAAGGGCAAAGTAATATTCATATGAACGCCTACCGAATGTTATTTAGAAGAATGACAATCTTTTTGGTTTCGTTTGGCTGCATAATGGCCAAATTGAATCATTTTTGTTACCTTGGTCCAAGGCATGTTTGTTAATAAGTGACCATATGGTTGCAGCCATGTCGTTTTTTCCGTACCATTTCCGTTGGGACATCATGAGTAAGAAGGCCCCATGAATGTTATTTTGTATAATTCCACTTTCTGGCCTGGCTGCCCTGTTAAATGGTTACCTTATGTATTCCTTTTTCGAGGCTGTGATGAATTAGGGTTTATTCGGTAAACGTGAGATAACCCGTATCTTGGCAGGGTGACATACGATTGTTGCACCCATGGCGAGTGTATCCTCTTTGCTTAAATATTCGCTCATCTGACCAACCTGTCCAACTACATTTCCACTTTTGTTATAAAACTGATTGTCGGTTCTTTACCTTTAGCCTTCATTGTTTGCACACACAACAAAATAAAAAACTTTTTGGTTAAGGCAATGATGATATGCGTATGAAATTTAATGTTTCGCACACATGATCCGCCGATGCCGGTATCTTGGCAGGCGCTTTGTAGTGTCTCATTGCACAACCGCAGCTTATGTGCTTATTTGGTATAATAATTATCATGCTTATAACTTGCTTATTGTGCTTTCAATCGCTGGTTGGTGGTATTCGTTGTCATGGGTGGGGATGCCTTTGAAGAAGATGAGGTTATCCGCATGTTGGCGTGGTAGCCCATGATGGTTGCTGACCACGGTGGATGCATCCTTTTCTTAAGTGTTAATTTTTTTGCCTGTATTTTTGTGGGTGATAAGTCTTGATTTGTCTTGGTTTTTCTTTGCCTTCTTTTTCCTCTTCTTTATTTGCAAACTATCATTCGATAATTCTTTTATTCCTTATGATAACAATTTAAAAATGTTGATAGTCCTACTTTTCTTGCTTTTTATTGTCTTCATAATTGGGTTGTCGAATGTTGATAGGCATTTTATTGCTCATGATAACTATTTCAAATGCACCAATTTACATGCTACGATTTCAACGTTGATAGTCGTTGGTTGACCAATGTTGTGCACACAAAGTGTAGTATGTTTAGATAGCATTTGCTAATCTTTTGTGCACACAAACTATAGTATGTTTAAAGCAATTGTTCAAGGTGTTAAGTACTCTTTTGTAATTTAAAGTTTGCCAAAAACATTCCTTAGGTGGTCACCATATGGTTGCACCTTCTTTTTTTTGGGAACCATTTCCATTGGGCTATCATGATTTTTGCAAATTAACTCTTCCATCGCTGGCTTTTGTTTTATGTTGTCATATATCGCCAGATTTGTTTTTT
This sequence comes from Chrysanthemum lavandulifolium, assembly GCA_022545495.1. Taxonomy (NCBI): domain Eukaryota; kingdom Viridiplantae; phylum Streptophyta; class Magnoliopsida; order Asterales; family Asteraceae; genus Chrysanthemum; species Chrysanthemum lavandulifolium. Next base: position 292,020,576 of record CM040240.1, read on the forward strand.
TATCTTAGAACCACATCGAGGTTTTCTTTGGTACCACTTCCAGTGAATGATGCTGTTACAGGCAAGAATTTTATTTTTATGTTGATGCTGGTGAAATCTGATTGCATGAAAATTTCATTTCATCATCGTCGGTTACAAATACAAAGAAGGCCTCATGAATGTTATTTTGTATAATGCCAGTTTTTAGCCTGGCTACCCTGCTAAATGGTAACCCTTTGTGTTCCTTTTTCAAGGATGTGATGAATTGGGGTTCATTCGGTAAACGTGAGATGTCCCGTATCTTGGCAGGGTGATATACAACTGTTGCAGCCATGGCGAGTGTATCCTCTTTGCTTTAGTATTCTCCCATTTGAGCCACCTGTCCAGCATTCTACTTATAACAAGTTTTTTAGCATTTGCATGTGTCCTTTTAATTCACTCGAAACACTCCACTGTGTTCCCATCTATTATTACATATGCTCTTTTTCTGCTTCTTACAATTGTTGCAGTAACTGAAACAGCCATGCATGTGTCGTTACCGACTTTTTCTGGTTTGTTGGTTGAAGAAAATGGAACATATATGCAATAGATTCTCTCTCAAATGGTATAACTTTTATCAATCTTTTATGTTGAGTTATACAATAAGATTTTTACCAGATATAAAGATTACTCAAAAAAATGTAACCTGCGAACATTTACTTATGATCACAGTGTTACACAATAAATATATGCACTTCTGAAGCATGTCCGTGCAGCTACACTTTACTAGCATAAAATAGCGAGTGTAAAAAAAATGCCGATAATACGATTTACAATAGCCCTAGCTACCTTCTTTTTATGTCCACCATGAGTTACTAATACAAAGATTTCTTTTTTACCATGTATACCTGATCATCAATCAAAAACAGCCAATACTTACATTTTCCATATTTAACTAGCTGCAAGTTCCCATTTGAATCGCCCTTTACATTTAAACTACAATTTGAGTTATCATAATTGAAAGATTTAACATTTAATTTTACTCCTTACACAAGAACTATAAACTTATTGTAACAGTTGCACAGATTGCAATACTAGTAGAGTCAACTACTTATGGAACAAACCAAAGGCTCCCAAGATCAATTTAACTCTACATGCCTACAACATTATCATAGCAAGACAAAGAAGCTACAAGAGATATCAAAAATAGGTATGTTCCAACAAAATTAATATGGCCCCATAAAAGTTAAATTCATTGACTACTGAAACATAAAAAAACATATGTTCATAGACACAAAAACATACACATTAACAAGTGTTAGTCAACACATCCCAACAAGCCTGCCTATTGACAACATTTTTAAACCCAAAATAGATTTCCAAAACACCAAATTAAACCATATCAATACACCATCCCCTTCATCTTTTCGATGAATGACATAAGCTCCTGTGCTCGCTTCTGCTTCTTCATGGCATTCACCAGAATCGCTGCAGCTTCGCTCAAATCTTCAGTTTGTAGCTTAGTCAGCTCTGAAATACTCTGCATACAAGTATCAAACGGATACAAAAGCTCCAAATCTCCGATTACATAGTCCCTCTCAGCCACACGAGCCCTAATGTCTTGGGATTTTTTCATCAATTCTCCTTCATCCACCATAGTGACATCCACCTCTCTCGAACCGAACAACCATCATATCCCTCACAAGGCTAGAGCCAAGAAATTGCAGTAGCTCTTCACGTAAAGGCATTGGTGTCTTCATCTTTTTCATGTTTTTTCTTTCTAAAATAGATTATCTTTGCTATGTGTGTCTTTTAAAGCGGCGATTGGGTTAGATTATGATTGCTATAGTGTGATAGTACATGACTTATGACCCCTTTGATTTGACTGCCACCCTAGAGCCATCAAATGCAATAGAAATTAATGATGAGTTTTGCTTCCTCATAAACAACCATTAATTAAGAAACCTTTCATATACTTGGCATTTTTTTTTAAATGCACTTCCACAAAAATTAATCATTCTTATTATAAAAAGGAAACCGATAAAAAATATATTTATATATATGAAACCGTGAAAAAAAGGATAAAAACTAAAAACATGATAGTTGCGTAATTTAACCATTATAGATAGAGAATGAAAAGTTGAAAACTCGATATATCTTAAATGCACACGAGTAGAATGAGAACAAATCATTTCTTTACTTACAATCCAAGTTTGTTGATTGAATGGCACGTCAAACCTAGGATCATTTGTGCAATTAATAGATCATCCTAGATCCGCATGCCATTCGATGAATAAACCCGATTGCACCGGACAAACAAATAAGAGTGAGTTACTTGGTATGTGTCATTATATCTCGACCTCCGTGTATGAATAGATATCGTCGTTTTAATATTTGAAAACTAAAGTCGGCTTTTCATTAATAAAATATAAAATTGTGTCATGTGAATAGTAGTTTATACTCACTTTTCATTATGGAAGATGGTGAAAAGAAAGGAAAGGTGAAATTTGCAAGTATATATATTGGATCAACAATCTTCCATAGTGAGTAAATTATCGTACATACCTTTATCCTAAAATTTACAAAATTCACAATGATCGACTATTGATGAGGATACAATTGTTTTATCATCACATGTTAATTTTTTTTCTCATTTCAGTTGATTGTATACTCCTTTTTCTTAGATTTAGAAACACGCTATCCGTGGACTATGAATATGAAAGGATGCTTATCAACCAAGGCCGCTCGCATTGGTTCTGAAACTCGGCTTTCTCAAATTTTTGAGGTAGTTGCGGATGCTCGCGTTGGAAGAGCTCCTGCACATAAGTTGGCTTATCACGTGCCATGATTTTAAGTTACTATGTAGTGATATGTCTTGATAACTGCTGATACTACTAACCATGGCCGATAAGTGCATTTTCATGCTTCCTTTTAGTGTCTACCTATAACCAACAAATATCAAATTTTTCATACTTTTCTTTTCACCGAAACTTTATTTAGAGGATCGAGTACTTTCAATATTAAAAATATGCAATTTCTTTTACTATAAAGTTCGAGAGTTTCAAAGAATAAACTATGATACTCATGGCCCGCTTGAGAATTCTTTTGTTGACTACCCATATTATGTAGTAATCGCAACATTTCAAATTAGTGTGATCATGCATAAAATCAACTCATCGACTACAAACATGTCCATTGTGCAGAGAAACGCAGCCTACATAAAGGGTTTATAGGCCGATATACAAACATCTATTCAAGAATCGCGCGCCTTTACAAGAGAAAGGTATGTGACTTCCATTCCAAACATTGGAGTATTCTTATTTTTACACATGCAATATAGTCATAGTATTTGTCGCTTGTGTTTTGCCTTGCTACTCAACTAAATATGTATGTTCGAAATGTATGCAACTACCCAGAGACAACTAGGAACGACATGAGCACAAGTTAAGACTGCATTTTTCAAACAGACTCGACACCACTTAAAACAATATGAAAAGGCTGTTTTATTATATCGGATATTCTTTTTAACCTTTTGCATTTGTGATAATGTGATTGATTTAGGTTTGGACAATCAGATTATAAGGTTTTATATATATAGATGATTAGTATCACCTGTCAGAACTGAATTTCTGTAACTAAAATGCTTTTTGAAGAACATGTAACGACGTTTTGCGGCCTTGCTCTTTTAAACTGATAAGCAAATTGTCCTTTGTAAAAAGTATAACTCGATTAATGGAATGATGCATAGGCTTGAGGATTCATCAAGAAGGTTCGAGGCGATGATGCAACAAGCTACGGCTCTATTGTTTGGAACAAAGTGCTCGCAGTAAAATTTACTCCATTATTTGTCGCTACAAAATGTTTCATGTCACCACCATTCATATGTGGTAGGTGTGTGATTGAGAATATGTGCATACAATATATAATTCAAAATCATTATAGCACATTCACTCCTCTCAAGCCTCCACCCACAATTTGATTCACTATTTTTTCATCGCATAGCACCTTCATCATTTCTTTTGATAAAATGGAATCTTTGATTCATTATTTTTCTTCAAGCATGCATCGCACATCCAGATAGCACATCCGCATGCATTCCATTATTGAAATCGATCATATAAAACACTCAACCGAAACTTGTATAGGCTCGCTAAAATCACCTCAAACCAGTATACATTCACCGCTTTAATTCACAACTTTTTCTTCAATGCTACACATTGTCTCGCATAAATTCCATTCATAAACCAAGCACTCATCTAAAATTTCATCTATAAAAAGCTTCTCCACCAAACATTCATTCACCAAACAATAATATGAAACAAACCACACCATGAGCACATACATTGGCTTTTTTTTTTCATGTGCAGAAATCATCTACATTTCAAGCATAGAATCAAGCTCTGAAGGCCTTGAACTTCCTATGTCATGGGAAGACTACCTTCCAATTGATTATTGTGCCTCAGGCTCTAAAAAAGAAGATGCTAGGAGGACTAAAGCTCCAAAACAGCTTGCCCAAAAAACTGCAAGACAGATTGCCAAAGAGGCTTTAAATGCAAGAGTCAAGGTTCTTGGCCTTCCCAATGCTCATTTTTGTGAAGAGATAAGTATGAAACCATTTGCCCAATATGGGTCAAAAGGGAAGGGAAAAAAGAAACTAGCGATTAGTCATGAATGATGTATGTTGGTAATTTCTTTACGGCTTAAATGCCCTTAAATAAAACTATTATAAGGCTAAAGAACCATAATGTTTGACAGTTTATGTTTGTGTTGCTAATTGAACTTTGCCAAAAAACATACCTTGGTGGGGTGACCATATGGTTGAAGCCATGCTGTTTTTCAGGTACCACTTCCATTCGTCTATCAAGAATTTTTATGCAAATTAACTCTACCATTAGTGTGGCTTTTGTTTTTATGTTGCTGTTACACACGAGCATTTGTTTTTTATGACGGAACTGTTACTGAAGTTTAATCGAGTACCAATTCCACTTAATGATGCTGTCATAGACAAGAGTGTTGATGCTGGTGAAATGTGATTGTCTTAAAACTTTGATTTCATGATCGTGAGTTACAAATTCAAACAACGCCCCATGAATATTAAACTGATGCACAAAAGAAACCACATATTATACATTTACTTTAAACCAACTAGGTATGCACCCATCTTTAAGAAAACACACAATGACAATGCGCAGTCTCCAACTAGTTTAAACATCTTTTCTACGGACTTAAACATTTTGGTGAAGTTTTATTGGGGACTTTTCCACCCACTAGTTGCAACGTGGTTCCGTGGCTCCACCCTTGTCATCATGTCGATTCCCGATCAATGTATCAAACTAAACATGTATTAATTACTATGTTCGTATTCACGTTAAGTAGGTGGATTGGTTCTTCCACCTGAATCGCGAAATATTGGTAACCACAACATGGGTGCATTCTATTTAGTGAAGGTTTACATGAGATTTCCTCTAGAAGAAAATTGGCAATAACGATTAATGCATCATAAAAATGTAACTACATTTCATTTTAGAATTAATATATTGTAGCAAATGTGAAATATAAAGCTAACATGCAATTGTTGTCACTAGATACCTTGAATCGATATATTTATTAGTGTTAAATCATGTTTTATAGTATTTATATATTTATTTGAAATCTACAACCTTCTTATTTTAATTGGTCATCGCAGACTATGCATATTATATATCATGGCATCACCATCTCCAGCAGCGGCCCTTATTTTAATTGGTCATCCAGTATAAGACCACGTAAATCTTTCATCGTAGTCGCTACTTTGCCCATAATCCCAATCATTGTATTTCTTCCCTGATTAGCCACTCTTGATTCCGCACAGTTTTCATTTCTTTGGCCACTAGTCATTAGCAGCAGCCCTTAACGACCTGTTTAACATAAATGATTTTTCAAAGTCAGGTATCATATCATATTATTGTTCATAGTATTGCTGGGAAGATGCATATTGTATTGATGTTTGTGTCAAACTTTGAATATTTCAATAAAAGAAGTTTCTATACGCTATGGACATTTTGTTTAATGTTAACGGTCCAAAAGTCAAGACTCTACTACAATAATAATGCAACTAAACTACCTTATTCACATCTTCTATATATACAAACACATACCAAAGAGATTTATGTATATCACCCAAACACTCCTTGGCTTCTTTTGTAACAACCCACACACCCTTTTTTGTTATACATGATATTGATGTTTGTTTGTTTTGATATTTATTGGATTCAAACTTTGAATTATTCAATGAAAAGGACGTTTCCTATACGCTAAAGGCAAAAAGTCAACTGTCTTAACAAAAACCAGTCCTCAATCCATTAAAAATGACAAAGAACCATATGATACATAATAATTACTTCAAATTTTCCTATTATTTAAGTCTGGATTTATTAACTGTCTTTATCTTTATAAATAAAAAAAGAAATTTCATTGTCATCACTTTATAAATGACAACAGACTTGTTAAAGAACTTGCACAAGATACAAAACCCTTAGCATCTAATGACACCTAATGAATTATTTCCATTGATAATTGCCAATTTATAATATTTATCAACAAGTATTAATTAAACTTATTCATACGTTGTTCTATTTGTTAGCATCTAATGATACATAATGAATATTAATTCCATAAATAATTGGCCAATTTTATAATACTTATTAAAAATTAACTATTAGACTTGTTCACATGTTCTTGTATTTGTTCACATGCTCTTGTATCTAAATGGAAAGAGGACTTTTTAGCCAATGTTCCGCTGTAATTAACTGCACATTTAGTGATTTGTTGAAATGAAAATTAGCCAAGAAAATATCACTTGATGATCTTCCGCTATTGTGGTTTTGAGTTTATGTTGATGTTTTTTTTCAACCAATTCCAGTTAAGTGGATCGATTCAGGTTAGGTTGTATCTCTAATTGATAAATCTGGTTAATTAAAAGAGTTCGCTTAGAGCAAAATGGGTCAGAAACTGGCCGAAGGTCTCCCAGACTAGCTTTAATGCGTCAAACTTCATAAATCACTTTGTTAACAAAAATGGGATTACTGATATACAAATACTGTTTTCTTAATCATAATCCCACTAATTATGTATAAGATTCTAGAAATTTTGACAAAAAAAATATATCGGGTTGACCCGTAAGAAGCCTGTTTCAGCCCTAACCCATTAGATAGCGCATTTTTCACCTCTATAGTATACCATGTTTTTACGTCGATATTCTAAACCTAGGAATGAACATTCTTTTGGTCAGACTTTACCTAGGATCGGTGTTTCATGTGCGGAAGGTTCAAAATGTGAAAGATGTTGGAACTACTCAACTCAAGTTGGCACTTTTCTTGATCCACACTTTGCTGAATTTGCTATGATCTTATCGCTTGTCAACCACATTTTGCTGCTAGGAACTTTACAAAGATACAAATACACATTAGCAAATAACACATATATGCAATGACTAATCAATGAATATCTTCCATTGCTAGTTGACCGATTTAATAACAATTTAGCCAATGTTCACCGTAAACTTGTTCACATGTTCTTGTATTTGACTAAGTGGATGAGCGATTATTTAGCCAATGTTCTGCTGTAATTTTACTGCAGATTAACCAAGAAATCATCACTTCATGATTTTGCGCTCTTATGGATTTCACTTCATTTCTATTAATGCTAGTTAGTTACCAAAAAAGAAATTCTTGATGATCACTAATCATCAATACTAGACTTGAGTTTGTTAATTAATTCATGTGTTGGTAACTGATAAGGGTTCATTATAATCAATAAATGTATATAACTATGCATGTAATGTGCTTGATGAAATTTGCCAGTTTCACTGAAATGAAATGGTTCTAAAATTCGGAAACCACGTGTTTTGGACCACTTGACGAAACGTATTGCTCTGTCACTTTATGTATATGAGTAAACCTCGGATAGATTCTATGTTAATTTTGGAATTGAGGTTTGTCCATATCAGCTTGTTCCACTTGTTAATAATGAAATTTGTAAGTTATGTTGAATTTGTGATTTTACATTCACTACTAATATGGTCATTTGGTGGCACACAATTTTAATTGCAAAAGTATGTAGAGTATTAGATTAAACTATTATGTATGGTAAGTTACTATTATAAGGTTATGCATTAATGGCGAACTAGTTCGGCCGCCACATCGCCTTTCTCTATCCGACGACCTAGTTGCCACAATGGTGACACGAGATTTTTTTTATTTTTTTAATTCAAATATTTTTAAAACAAAATTAAAATTCATTAAAATAAATAAAACATTACAATATATTAAAAATTAAACGATCGAAATACATAATACATAAATCCTAAATCTTAAATCCTAATCGAAAACTCCTCGTCCGCAGGATCAAACGCGGAGGTATATAATCCTCGAGGTGAGACAAAGCTTCCTCGCTCACCGGAGATCCTCACCGGAGACTCCTGGATCATCATCTTTGTTCACCCGATAGCTCCAATTGACTTTGGTGTTGATGTTGTTCGTTATCCGTTGAACACACTTCCACAACTTGTCAATAAGTTCGTTATCTCGGGCTTCCTCCAAGGAATTTCGATAACACCTTTTCGCTCATTCTTGATGTCGCTGCAAGTCTTGTAGCCGCCTCTCATCCGCAGCCTTCTCATTCCTTTTGTCCTCAAAGAATTGGATGACGCCAGATAATAGCGTCTTTTCTAGCCTCATCGCGTCTCGCATTGATTTTGAACGCATCGCTCGCATATCAAGAACGGAATGAGGGGACGACAAGCCATAATGATGTCGCGTAAAGAGAATGTGAATTTTATGTTGAATTGTGTTTGAAATTGTGTGTTTAAAATGTGTGAGGTTGGTATTTATAATGTTGTAAAAGTGGTAAAGTTTTGAAAAAAAAAAGGTAAACTTTGAGCTTATCACTTGGTTGTGTGCTCAACCGAAGTTTGGCTTCCTTCTCCCCAACCGACGGGCGATCAAGACTCCACGTGGGGCAACCGAGCTCGACCGAAGGTTGCAACCGAGCCCAACCGGCTCCATTGTGCATAGCCTAAGGATCATCTAAAAATTAAATAAAGACAGCAGCCCTTGAAGACCTGTTTAATCATATTATAACTTGATGTTTGTTTTTTTGTTCTTTATCATTTTCAAACGTTAAATTATTTAATAAAAAGAAGTTTCCTATATGCTGTAGACAATTTGTGTAACCTTAATACTACGTCAAAAAGTCATTAGTCTACTACAATAATAATGCAACTACCACACTTGACAATTACTAGTAGTAGTTTATAAGTTTTCTTTTAACTAAAATATGTTTATTTATTTAGTGGATGTTAAAAGGCATACCAATCCATCTAAATTCTCAAATCTATCAAGTGGTTCACGACACCAATGTCAACAAGTCAGATAATGAGTTGATGAAATGCTAAGTGTGGGACAAAGTTCAGTAGTAGACTAGAAGATAAAGGAGTGTACAGTAATAGTCATAGACTAGTAGGATAATAGCACAGACTTTGATGGTCCTGAAAAACACACTATGGGATGTCACCAAGTACCAACACATTAGAGTAATAAAACATTAAACTTCCTGAGGGTGCAGACGAAGGGTGGAGCTATTAAGGACCGAAGGTCCCGCCCCTGCGCCAAGTTCTCGTTAACAGATTTTTCGTGATTTCACGCAGATTTCCAAAACAAATTATTACGCCATCCCATTTAATGATTTCAAAAAATTTGTTTTATCCCATGAAAAATTTCTCATTCGCAGACCATAATCTTCGGTTAACGAGTCTCACGCCTAACGCGATTATACTAGTCACAAAGGTTCACAAATGTCACACAAAAGAAATAGTAACATTCACTTGATGCCACAAATGAAACATATACTACGTACTATGACTAGCTTATCACACCGCCAACCGCAACCATTTGTGCCGCATTTAATTTTTCCATCGTCATCCAACTGATCACAGAAAGTGGCTCACTGCTACCAATCATGGACATCACCACAAGATGCTCATCCAGTGTAAGACCACGTAATCTTTCATCTGAGTTGCTATTTTGTCCATAATGCCAATCACATACTGAATTCTTTTGCCACTAGGCACTAGCAGCAGCCTTTAACGACCAATTTAACATCTATGACAATTTGGTGAGAAGGCGCCATCACGTGTTTGTTTTTTGTTATTTTTTTTTTTTTTTTTTAATTATCTTCCTGAACTTTCGATTGTTTATCTACACGTAAAATGCTTCGTATTTTCAATACAAATTTTGTCGCAAGTTTTATCTTCTTGAACTTTAAAGTATTTATGTACATTTATTTGTAAATGTAATTTTTTTTCATGTTGCACTTCAAAAATTAAATATAAGAATCAATAATCATGACTATTACCTCCTGGGTTAGTTATCCACACCCTTTCAAAGTGAGAGTATCCAATCATCGGACGATCATCGGTTTTGACGGCACAAGATCATGGGCCAGACGGTTTGACCAAACCTATTAATGTGACAATATAGGAGGTTTGATAACATACCTCTTACTCTCTTTACTTGAAAGTTGAAGAGACAACCCACCATCATCTTTTTTTTTGGTCAACTATACTTGCTGTCTCTTTTGTCTAAAACACACTTTGTCCTCCTTCATAGTTGATAGTTCATACCACATATCTCATTTATGCATATTTTTTGTTGTGTTTGAGATTGTTCATATGCAATATTTAGGAAGTTTGTAATTTTTCTTTTTTCTCATGTATCATTCAGTCTTATTTGTATACAGAACGAATACTATAAGCAACTTTCATAAATTCTTGTGAAGATGGTGATATTTGCTATTAGTAATGTTTTATTTTCAAAGTAATACATATGCAAGTTGAAAACCATTTATTTTTTCTATTTCCACACAGTAAATACTACCTTTAACAAATAAAGGAAGTTTCCTGTACAAATGCAGAAGTCAATATAGTCTTCTTTTATTAATAGAATAGAAATATCCAAAGATATATAGATACTCATTCACACATTCATATCACCACCACCTACCTCACTCCTTATTCACTATCGACTACCAGTCCACCCACTAGCTACTCTCTGTGTATTTCTTCTTTCAGATCTCCTTTTTGTAACAACCCACACACCCTTTTTTGTTCAGATAAACAAGCCGATACATACATGATGTCTTCGGTCAATCAAGATAACTTTGCACACTTAAAAATACCCCTTGAAGATGTACTAACCGCCACCGACAATTTCGCTGAAGAAAATCTCAACTGCGAAGATGGATTTGCAAATGAATACTGGGGAAAGCTCTTGTGGTCCGGTGAGTTGATTGAAATCACTGCTCGGAGGTTAAATAAAGACATGGATGATGAAAAAGAACAATGGTTTTGGACGGAGATGTCAATGCTTTCTAGTCTCAAGAATAAAAATGTGGTTTCTCTTGTTGGGTTTTGTGATGAGAATGATGAGAAGATCATCATTATCAGGCGTGTGACCAAGGGAAGTCTCAGCCACCATCTAAGTGACCCGATGTTGTTGACATGGGTGCGAAGATTGGAGATATCTGTCGGTGTTGCGCAAGCATTGAGCTACATTCATTATGACGAGCCACGGGATTTCAGCGTAATACATCGGGACATCGACAGTAACACAGTTTTATTAAATGATGACTGGGAACCCATGTTATCAAATTTTGACCGTTCCATAAAGATTAAAGCAACTCAAAGGCACCATTCTTTCGATACTGATGAAGTTTGCAACAACCCTGGGTATACAGACCCGACATATATAGAGACTAACCATGTAAGCCACAAGTCGGATATTTACTCCTTTGGGATAGTATTATTTGAACTACTGTGTAGTAGGAAATCAATAATAGACAGCGATAATAACAAGTATTTGGCTCCTCTGGCCATTACCCATTGTAGAGAGAAAAGACTCAATGGAATAATTGATTGGGACCTGTGGAATCAAATGGACTCGCAGTCATTCAACATTTTCGCGGAAACAGCGTATGACTGCTTGAATGAAGAACGATCGCAGCGCCCAAATATTGATGAGATTGTCACGAGACTTGAGAGAGCGTTGGAACTTCAGCTCGCGGTAAGACGGTTTTTCCTCTTCCATCATTCTTTAATAATAGGTATTACTATCTATTTGTTTGAGTTTATAACTGTATACAGCTTCACTCTATCAGTTTACAGTTTAGCTAGACCCTATAAAACTCCTAGTACCTGATTAGCACACTTATAAGATTAAAGCATATATACCTGTCCAAACATCCAACTTTCTGATGTCCAAACAGCTTGTAATTGCTCTGAAAAATAGCATACAAGCCTTTGAAAGTATGTAATTGCCACTCGCTGTAAAAAAACAGCATACATACATGTAATTGCTGCACAAAACAACATGGTTGCTGTAAAAAACTGTTTCGGAACAGCATATAAAAGCTGTAATTACTGCTAAAAAACAACATACAAATATGTAATTGCTTTTACAAAAAAGAGCATGTAATTGCTGCAAAAACTTGTTTCCAAACAGCCATGTAAAGGCTATGTCTAAACAACATACAAATGCTGTTAAAACAGCATATAAGCCTGTCCAAACAGCTCATCTTTCTGCTGTCCAAATAGCATATAGAAAGTGTATAAAACACCATAAAGACCTGTCTAAACAGCTTTTAAAGCCTTTAAAAACTTGTAAAAAGCAATGTGGAACACATATAAAGATTTAATGACAAACCCAGCCGGAATTAAAGAAACGGTAAAACTCAAGGGTCACACTGGTTTTGAATTTTAAAAACCGGTTTCTTTTGACCTGTTATCTAAGCCGGAACCAGTTCGATCGGTCGAACCGGGTTTTAAAAAATTGAGAAAAAGAAGACTGGTATAATAACAGTACTTGTTGATGTCGGTAAACATTTGTGAGCTATGACTACCCAACCGAGATTTTGGCAGGAAGTCCTGCAAACCTTGGTATTATGGGTCCCCTTCTCAAATGCTTTGGAAAAATCATTTTGTGTTTGAAACAAGAGTGAGTAGTATATAAGAACTGGAATGAGTGCAGCAATAGCATAATCATTTGATTTCGAGAAGTCTATAGAAAGATTACTCAAACTAACAGATTTCAATATTTCGCTACAAGATGAAAAGCCTTGAAAAGTTAGATAAGACAACATGAAGAACCAAAACATTTCAAGTTAATAAGACCAAGCACTTCCAAAACTATAACTTTAAAGTACATTACATATACATTGAAGGCAAAATGCATAGCTCAACATATCTTAGAAAGGGATTTCATCCAACAGTTTGTAGTCATTATTATGCACTTCAATAAGCTCCCTTTTTCTAACTCACATTTTTACTTGATTAACAGAGTGAATTTGCTCACCCCAGAGTCTCCCTTGAAAATATCCGGTCTGCCACCAACAACTTCGCTCAAGAAAATCTCATCATAGAAAATAGGTTTGAAAAGAGATACAAGGACAACTCGGTGGTGCGGTGAGTTGATCGATATCCATGCTCAAGGTGGTTAAATAAAGAACAACAACAGTTTTTATGGAGATTTTCATGCTTTCCCGCCTCAAGCATAAAATGTGGTTTCTCTTGTTCTGTTTTGTGTTGAGAATGATGAGAAAATCATCATTTACAGGGATGAGATGGCCAGGGGAAGTCTCAGCCAATATCTAAGTGACCCGATGTTGTTGACATGGTTGCGAAGATTGGAGATATCTGTCCGTATTGTGCAAGCGTTGAGTTACATTCATTATGATGAGCCACGTGATTTCAGCGTAATACATCGAAACATTAACAGTGCGACAGTTCTATTAAATGATGACTGGGAACCAAAGTTATCTGATTTTGAACGTTCTAAGAAGATTAAAGCATCTCAAAGGCACAATTCTGTTTATACTGATACAGTTGAGTATACGAATGGGTATGGAGACCCAACGATATTGAGACTAAAAGTGTGAACCACAAGTCGATATCTACTCCTTTGGGATTGTATTGTTTGAACTACTATGTGGTAGGAAGTCAGTAATTGACAATCAAGATAATAAGTATTTGGTTCCAGTTGTCCTTTTCCATCATAGAGAGAAAATACTAAATGATATAATTGATCCAATACTATGGAAGCAAATGGATCCGCAATCACTCAAACTTTTCGTGGAAACAGCGATGATTGCTTGAACGAAGAACAATCGTAACGTCCGAGTATTGATGAGATTGTCCCGAGACTTGAGAAAGCCTTTGAACTTCAATTGAAACGTGAAAATGCGGTAACACCTTGTTTCACTTTCATCATCGTGTCAACATAATTACTGTATAAAGTATTGATTTAGTTCTTTCACTTGTTATTGCAGTTAAATGAACACTCAATTGTTGCAGCCGATACAGCATCTACTCATCAGAAGGTAATTACTTGTCGAGTAAATTACATAAATTAAAAACTCCATGTTTTTATCTAGACTATGAATATAATAACTCTTGCATTAAAGTTACAATTTTTGTTTATCTTACAGAATTTGTGTTGCATAAATAATCATTTCTAATTCTCATTTTTGAAAATGACAGCAATCCACTTTTGAAACTTATGCTTTTGGTTAGTCAATTTTAGTTTATAGATTAAAGTTTATTATATATATTTTACCTGAGTTTTAGAGTTTATCAACTTAAATAAGAAATATAAACTCAACTTAAAAATAGTGGGCTTTATGAGTTTTTCAAAATATAGCCTGGTAAATAAGTAAACACAACACCACCTTATTAAAATCATACTCAGTAATATTTAACTACAAGATTTTTATTTAGTTGCTTTTCATTTATCAATTACGTGAAAACAAATATATTTTTAAGAACGATGAATGATTATCTAATTATAACGAGAATAAACTTACCCGGACTTTAAGCAGTGGTAATATTTTGATCATGTCTGTTTTATTCTATTCGTTTGCATCTGAGTAAAATTTGAATTGCGAATATTTATCACATAGAACATTTTCAAATATTATAAAGAAAACACCCAACCTTCTATATATGTCTAGCTATGAATTATTAGTAATAATAACGTGATTATAATCATAATAGCGTCGTCATTTCTAATCTAGTTGATGTGTTAATCCGGTTTTAGTATTTATAACTAACCTAACAAGAAATAGAGAAACTCTTACGGGTAGTGTACCTGATGGTGTATTGTATATACTTGATAAGACGAGGTCGATCGCAAGATCGACGGGTTAAGTTGATAAAATAAAAAGGAAAAAATGCATATATATCCCTCCCAAAGTGAATAATTGCATATATATCCTTTGTACAAGTTTTTTATGCACATTTTACAATGGTTTTTATGCATGCTTTGGATATATATGCAAATTTGCATTTTCGGAAGGATATATATGCAAAATGGCAATAAATTTGTTGGGGAGGGGACTAGACCTAGTTTGGGTAGCTAGAACCTAACACATATGTTTATTAGTATTTAATTTTATCCTAATAGTCTAGCAAGCGTTTATCCAATTAATGACATTTTATATCCCTAATCACGCATACGCGAGATGTCTAGACATATGATTACCGATGTGAAATTTCTTAATATTCAAAGCTCATCCGGTATGAATAAACTCAACAATTGTCTAAAAGGGAATTCATTAAAACATGTAAATGGAGTCAAATAATAAAGATAATTGCTACTTGGTAGTTTAAGAGTGTGGATAACTTGTCGGCAAAGAAATAACAATAAAAATAGAAAGAATATTTTATTATGTTTGATACGTTGGCCCACTATCATTTAGCTACTATTACAATTTATACAATAAAGAAGTCTTTTTTACTTGATTTCCGACTTAACATTGTGAGCCGACTAATCTCAGGGCAACTACTTTTTTGGATAGCCCGGAGTCGGTGCATGTGAACCTCCGTGGCCACATGAGGATTAATTTTCTCCCTGTTGTATTCGAACCCTTAACCTCCTCTTTAAAAACAAGGCATTCTTACCATTAGATCACCTCTTGTAGTTAGAAGTTTTGAAGGTCGTATATATTTTTTGGTATATGATAAACATTAACAAACGTTGACATGTATAAATTGTATGCCCCTTCAAACTAGCCGTCTACTCATGAATTTAACATTTTCAAAACAACTAAAATTACCACAAATACAAATGTTTTAGTATTAAATATAGCACTTAAGGCTACAAATAGCAAGATCTACGATTTATTAGTGAAAAAAATGGATGCATGACACGATAAAAAAAAGTGATATATTTTCAATCGAATGGTGTTAATGTGCATGAAAAATTGTGGAATATTACTGTCTTTGTTTAATCTATAATTTTGAAATACGAGTAAAATCAACCCAATATTGGAATAATTCTTATTTTTGGAAGATAAAAATCGTAAGATATTTAAAAATCGCAATTTTTATGATTAGTTTCGTAATTTCTTATCTATTTTAATATACAGTTTGGTACAAATAAATTGTGCTTTGGTTAATTTTAGTGATTTTTTACCAAAATTTTAATACGCGAGACTTTTATTAGCCCTATTGCTAGGATGAGAGTATCGTTATGACTTGCGAATAAATTAAATGTGTTATTATTATGTTATGTTAGATTTTTTTATAATGATGGTCATATTAAATTAAGATTCTTAATTACACGTTTAAATATTGTTTGAATATGTTCCCCGCATGAATAAAATTCAAGCTTTTAGTTTGTGCGGGCTAAAAGATCCTTGGTACTGTATAATACAACACTAGTTCCTTTTTCTAATAAAAAGAAACATAATACACAGTACTAATTAACCTGAAACAAGTCAGTTGAGGCTTTTGATCGTTTTCATATTGTTAATTTCATTCGGTTATAAAAACAATTTCTTTATATTTTCACTCCCATCCTTACTAGCCTTTATGGGGTGATTCATTACTCCACTATGTTGCAGGGGAAGAGCTTGGAACACTTGAAGATTGGACTTACAGATATAGAGTTGGCTACCGAGAATTTTGCTGAAAAATATTGCATTGGGTCAGGCGGATATGGTAAGGTATACAAGGCACAACTCGAACATCTTGATAGCAGTAAGTGGTCTTCGATAGAAGGGATAAATGAGTGTGATCTTCCCAAGAGACGAAGCACGGTAGCCATAAAACACATTTTCAATCCAGAAGGAAAGCAAGGGTTCGTTACAGAGATTGAAACTTTGAGTAGCTGTAAACATGACAATATAATCTCCCTTCTTGGCTTTTGTGATGAAGGTCCTGATCACATGATCCTTATATACGAGCTTGCATCTAGAGGAAGTCTGAAAATTATATTGAAAGCGATGATAGAATAACTAATCTTAATTGGGTGCAACGTATAAGAATATGTCTTGATATAGCACATGGCTTGAAATACATTCACACCAACACGGATCTGGATAAACAAAAGATAATCCACCGTGACATCAAAAGCGCGAATATCCTATTGGGTGATAATTGGGAGGCAAAGATTGCTGATTTTGGGCTCTCCAAAATCCACCCAACAGATCAAGAAGCCAGCACTATCAATACCGCCACGATTGCAGGTACAAATGTGTATTTGGATCCAGAATATAAGAAGTATGGTAGATTAAATAAGAAATCAGACATTTACTCTTTTGGAGTAGTGTTATTCGAGATCTTAACCGGGACGTTGGCCTATGATCGTATTTACACCAAGGTCAATAAGAAGGGGATTGCACCCATTGCACGACATCATTTTGAAAATGGAACACTAATCAAAATTATTGATCACAAGATAACAGAAGAAGCTGATGGACATGTCTTTGCTCGAAGCAAAGGACCCAACAAAGATTCTTTGGACATATTTTCAGGGATTGCATATCGATGTGTGGTAGAAACTCAAGCCCAACGTCCAACAATAGATGATGTCATCCATGAGCTAAAAAGATCGTTACAAGCACAGGTAAGTGATATTCTTATCCCATAGTAATATGTGACACTTCATGCATTCACTTTCTCGTAAGTTAGTTTTTTTTTTTTTTTTTTTTTTATGTGAAACTGCATAAACAGAGTATAAACGCTTTGTGATTGCTGAATGATTCTCACTCAGAAACAATTCATGTTCTAAAAACCTTAAAATGATCAACACATAAAACATCGGTTTCAAACTGATGGATCAACACATAAAATCATCTATCACAAGCCCTCATTATTCACTTTAAATTATATGAATCCGAAGTCTTTCATCTTAGCGGAAGAATTAGTCTTTGAGCTTTTGATCCATACGACTGGAACACCAATAAATAGTCTGCAACAACATTAACCCAGAAACAATTCTGATGCAGTAAATCAGACAATTCTTTGAATCATGTTCAGTATGCAAATTGTATTGCAGGCTTATTATAACATTATAAAGAAGCATGCACTGATTTATCTTCTCATTTGCTAAAAATAAGACATGTTGCCCAATACACCTTCAACGAAACATAATAAGCTGAATATTTGAGTTTTAAGGATTTCATTATACCTAACCCAGAAGAACCTTTTTTTTTGGGTAAAGGGGAGTAATGCACCCTGGTAAATATATTAACCAAATAAATGTTTAAGTACAATGTATATGAGTGAGATCCATATATCACCGTTACATAGGCATAGAGCTTACATAACAAGATACTTCCAATTATCTAAACAAGAAACAAAACACTACTCAAATGATAACATATGACACAACGAAGAAGATTATTTCCTAGGACCTTGAAACGTTGTGCCATACATGGCATTAAAGGCATCCAAATTCTGTGAAGATCACGAACTGCTTCAGCATAGTCATCAAGTCATATTCATCATACTCATCTTCATACCCTTGGCCACCACCAAATATATTAGCAGACTCATCAAATGGGTTAGCAACAACCTCATCTTCGTAATCGACACCTCAATCTCTCCCACTTTAGAAAAGGGTTAGCTCTCTTAGTAGAAGAGGTAGACGGAATAGGTTGACCATCATCATCCACAAGAGTAGCTTTCCAAAGAATAAGTAGTTTTCAATCTTACCAATTTTCTCAACTATGGAGAGAACCAACATCCATTGTTCCTATTGAATCACTCACATGTTTGAACATGTGATGTAGAACCGATCTTATTTAACACATCCTCATTAACCTCCATGTACGACCCTTATCCACATCTCGCTTCCTTAGAACAACCAAGAGAATCCCCAATCATCGCCTCCTCATTAACCTCCTCAAGATTAGAATCAACCACGTGACTTTGAATGCCCATGTCCTCATGCACCTCAAGTGTCCCAAAAGAGTTAAGTAGTAATGTGAGTACCGTAGCATTAACGTAGCAACGTCCGCGCTTCTTCTTTGGGATATAAACCCGCTTCCTAGGAGCAAATTTAGGCCCTTACCCATATTAATACCGCTAGACAACTTCGCACTGGGGTTTGGTTTTCCGATTCGCACCACCTTAAAACCATCATCATTCACATCCGTTCGAGGTGTGAGCATCAAAGATGATGCTCCTTAGAGACTTAGGACAACAAGCATTATCATGCCCAAACACTTTACATTCCATGCAATGGAGGTTTCATTCATATTCAACCTTGATACTAGCCGTCAGAAACCACTATCATCCTTCTGGGATAGCCATAGTTACCACATGTTTAAGATCGCCCGATGATAACTCAACAAGAGCACGAGCAACTAATACGACCCCACGAGTCAACGCACATGGAGCTAGTGAATGCATCTAACATGATCGGCTTACCCACCGAAAGTAGCAATAAGGCTCAACCTGCCTTCCGAATATGCAAGTAATGGCACATTATGCAATTTAATCCACACAGCACTTTGTAACCTCACTTTTGGACAATAGCACGTCAGAGTCCATTTAGTGAGAATGATAGAGAATTACGAATTATCCAAGGTCGTTGAAGAACATTCTCAACACCTCTTTAGAATCAAATTTAAAGAGAAATACACCATCATCATTCTTCATAAGTTTTAAACCAAACTTACCCCATGTATTGGTGACATAATTCTTGACCAACTCGAATGCAATATTCTTGCCGACAAAGAAGCCAACAAGAGTATTACCATAGCGGTTAAACACACCTCCATAGCGACCTTAGGAAGAATCAGATCATGATTAACAATTCGATTCTCATTCACCAATGAACGGAAGTTAATCAGAGATACACGCCCGAGTTTAACACATTAGCAAACGACTCACTTCATTGTATACTATCACTCACATAAAGACCGAGTAGAAACATTCTTACCATCCATCGAAGCATTAAGATCAGAAGTAACAGTATGATTAGTACCATACAATTGGGATTGCATAGCCACATCAAAACTCGACAGAGGAGTATTTGCAGAATAAACTTAATACCATTAATACCACTCGAGTTGTTCACATCAGAAGATGAAGCCATCTTAGCAATATCATCGTCTATTTTATTCATTGTCGCATCAAATTTCGATGCGCATTAGCAATCAACCGCCCACATTAGGTCGCTTTGAAACATTAGAGGTCAATCAAGATATCATGACAAGGGCTTGAATCAAGTGAAACCGCTCCACTTGTCCATCAAGACCAACAAGAGGTGTACCTTTGTCGACCGCAAAGAAACAATCGAATCCATACCACCAACTTGATCGGCCAAGTTAGTGGTCTGTTTTTGACTTTCAACCATTTAATCCTTGTTAAAGAATTCTTTCTCCATCTCTCTAAACCCCCAAAAACAATCCAAGAACACGACACAAAACCAGCAGCAGCTAACTCAACTTCGTACATAAACAACCTAAACCCTAACTCAATCGTTAGGGTTTAAACACAAACAAATAGCGTCTAACCTGCTCCCATGGTTTAATCGCATAAAAACAATGAAAACCAAGACCAATGAAGGAGTAATAAACCAATTCGATCCAAATCAGAGCACTCACACAATCCGAATTAGGTTAAACCCAAAAAACGATTTTGTAAACCCTAAATAAAACGAATCACCAAATTAGAACCAAAGCAAGAAGAAACGCAAAAATCTACTTTCAAGTGTAAGGTTTAGTCAAAGTCTGATAGATTATTTTACCCACTAATTTATTAATATTCTGTTATATAACTTGGCTAGTTTGCCTTAGTCAATTATTTGTAATTAAGCAGTATTTACTTCTATAGGAGTTGTAGCAAGTTTAAAACCTAAGAGACACTGAAACTAAAAAATCAAAATAACAATTTAAAAGAAATTTGGATCGCAATCCATTTCTATTTTCTTTTTTACTTATCAAATTGATCGTCTGTCCAATGATTTACAGGAAAAAAGCCAGAAGGAAAACTTCAAAATGTCACTTGAAGACATTAAATCAGCCACACAAAACTTTAGTGATGACAATATCCTTGGAAAAGGAGGTTTTGGGAATGTCTACAAAGGAGTAGCTTCTCATGCTAATGGACATACCATCATTGCTGCAAAGCGGTTGGATAGGAGGTTATTTGGTCACGGAGAAACTGGTTTTTTAGAGATCTAGATATCCCTTTAAGTATAAACATGAGAATGTCATTGGTCTTGTAGGCTATTGTGATGATGAGATTGAAAAAATCATTTTGCATGAGTTTGCATCGAGAGGAAGACTTGACGGGTACTTGAGCAACGCAAGTCTTACATGGGTGATGCGGCTTAAAATATGTATCGATATTGCAAGCGGGTTGAGTTTTCTACATGCAACTGATGTAAATCAAGAAGTGGTGATATATAGGGACATCAAAAGTAGCAACATTCTACTATTTGATGATTGAAAGCAAAATTGCAGGTTTTGGGTATTCCTTGGTATGTCCAAGAAATCAGGACATAGGATATGTCATCGATGATGCAGCAGGAACTATCGGCTATTGTGATCCACTATATTCGAAAACACACATTTTAACTAAAGAATCTGATATATTTTCATTGGGTGCTGTTTTATTTGACATATTGTGCGGAAGAAAATCATCTATAAAACTAGATGATGAGTATCTATTTTTGCCTTTTTTGGCTAAAAATCGATATCAAGCAGGAAAACTTGATCAGCTCGTGTTTGAGGGTATAAAGGAGCAAGTTGATCCACAATCGTTTGTAACATTTGCAAGGATTGCATATCAGTGCTTACATCACAAGAGAGAAAGACGGCCAAAAGCAGGTGAAGTTGTGATACAACTCAAGCGAGCACTAGAATTCAAAGTAAGTTTCTATAATTTCATAAAACTTCGAAACATTATGTACCATATATATCCATTTTATTACATGTAAATTTTGTGATATCAATATTTTATTTCAAAAAGATAATTCAACGATTTTACCTCTTTTTACCTCAGTTTCTTGTCAATTTTTTCAGAATTTTTGAACAAAAGTTACAGTTTAACGTAACTTCATAGTCCATTTAAACTGTGAAGATAATAGTATTTGATTTTTTTTCCAGCGATTTTACTTCTTTTTACCTTTAGTTTCTTGTAAAGAAATTCATATTCTTTCGAGTAAATTCAAAGTTTAAACTTAACTTCACAATTTATTTTTTCTATGAAGTTTATGAAAAACTCATAAAATATTCATCAGTTGACTTCTTATTATTTCAAGGTTCGTGTTAACTTTTTAAATTATTACAACTACTTCACAATATAATTTTAATATGAAGATAGTTTTTTTCAGTAAATTTCTATGTTATAACCTTTACTTTATTGCCAAAAGTTTTAAATATTTTCAAGTACATTTAATTTTTAACAATAACTTCATACTTAAATTTTACCATTGAATTAAAGTGGCCGCTTAACTTCTCCTAGTATATCTTTAGTACATATAAAGAGAAAAACAATTGCTTAAAACTTATAAACTTAAAAATTATTAATGTTGTTAGACTAAAATACACCTATTTATAAAAGGTAATGAAATCTATTAAATATTTAAACACTTAATTACAATTTAAAACACTTACTTTCTCCACTCTCAATTTTTCCACACCTATATATGAAAAATTGCACACAAATTAATTACTTTACGCCGCTATGCTGCATAATCGCTCTAGTATATAATAGAATGTGCTAAAAAGTAACTTTGTGGAACACGAGTTAATTGTTTGTCTAAAATAAATATACAGGAGGATCATGATCTATGGGAGTCCAAATTGCCCACAGACTATAAAGAAATAATTCAGATGTCAAAGTGTCCGTAAATCTATTCTACCGTAAAGAAAGAGGAACTTTGCATAAATTTTTCTAAAGGAATCCTCCTTAACCAGGACAAAGTGGTAATGAGTTCATTCTCGTATCTCTATTGTTTTGTGTTTCGTGTGTTCAATGTATCTTATATGTTTTGGGGAACTAAGTTGCTCGGGGACGGAAACGGGAACGGGGACGGGGACGGGTACGTGGAAACGGCAACATCCTAAAATTCAAGAAACGGATACGGCATAGAAATGTCTATATATTTTATAATATTCTAGTATATGTAACAAATTGTCTTCCAAAAAAATATTACACAACATTCAAAAATCCAAAACAAATATTACTCAAATCATCAAATGAGTTTTAAGTTTCAAACATTTTAATCACGTAAGTAATATACCTAAAAGATCACATATAATTATATATATATCAAATAGTACTTTTGTAATACATGTAAATATATTATATAATATAACATTTCTCTAAATATTTATCAGTAGTTAAGTAGATATCTTGAGTGTTAAATTAAATTAAATGTGTTACCTTATTACTTTAAAACTTTAAATATTCAAAAGATAACAAAACATGAAAGAAAAAAGAAAAAAGAAAATAAAAAGAAATATGAAAAACAAATTTACGTAGATGAATAACTACAAAAGTTAAAAAGTACTATCAAATCACTCATTTATTTCTATCACTTTCTCTCTCCAATTCATTCCTCTTTCCAACTCTTCTTCTTCCCAACTATTCTTCTTCTTCAACATGAACATCAAGAGCTCCAACAATAGGAAACGTGATTTTTTGAGCAAAGAACGTTTTCCCAAACGTTTCCTAAATAAGGATCGCCGCACTCGACTGAAAAACGCTTCCAATTTTTCCGGGACATTTCTCAGGCGCTCGCTTTCCCGCGTTTCCGCTTCCGGACGTTGGCACGTGATACGGCATCCCGCTGACGCTTCCGTATCCTAGTTGGGAATAGTTCAACATACACTTGAATTTAAAGCATTATAAAATTTGAGTCTGATTTGTTTTTTTTTTTTTTTTTTTTGTTTTTTGTGTGTGTAATAGTGGCTATCATGCAACAATAATGGAGAAAGAAATGAAATGGTATCGGCGACAACATTTTCGTACATAGACAGCTTCTCCACATAAGTGGAAATCTCTTCCAGAATCAAGGTTAGTCTCTTCTTTCCACCATTTTGATAAGTGATATCATAACCATTGTTGTTAGATTTGTATATTTATTAAACATTACATATGTGTACATATGCATTGTTGTTAGATGAATTGTTAGTTAGTTTAGCGTTAATTATTAGTTCACAGCATACCTATATATTTTTTTTTCTGCTTATGAAGTGGTGAATTCAAGAATAATGCTAATGTGTTCATTTATTTAGTTGAGGGAAATAAAATAAAGCGTTAAACGTCAGGTCAATTTAACACAATTTTGTTTTTCGGGTTGGGACGACGGTTATCGCTTGGTACATACAACTAAATCATTTTACATATACTAGTGTTGCTTTATATCTCCATGTATTGGTTCCCCCTTATCCTCATCGTTTGTTGTTTGATGATCATATGTAAAGTAACTAGATGATTGTATCTTTTGTAAGAACATTAACATATGGAGAAAATAATAAATTAATAAGATTTAAACTGTTAGAATAATAACATTTCTACTTCATAATTACATAATTTGGGCCCTAGAAAGTAAATATTGAAACTTATAAAACAAAATGGGGCATATATTCGCCCATGTATCCCCTAAAGGATTTCTATTTTTGAAGAGGTTTCTAGGAATGACACACCAAAAGCATGGATTCGCCCTTGTGCTTAGAGAGTTATGAATGATATAATTGGTAAAATTCTTGAAAGGTACTTTTTGCACATCAAAAGGAGATGAGTAGACGTTCAGTTTTCACCAAAGAATCTTTTTTTGTTTTGAATTGGATTATCATAAGCCTCTGATGAGCAAAAAATTAGTCGATACTCGATACACACATTGGCAAAGTTGGTATTTTTGTTTCTTTTTTGGCAACTCTCCCCATATAATAACACTAATTAATGGGTAATAATCTGAGTGGGCCAACTCAGATTCTGCGTCCATTAGGTTCATATATGAAGATGGTAGAATTTGAATATAATGTGTCTCAGGTTCTAAATTACTTTCTGTTCTCACAGCTATAAATGATTATGTTCTCGCGGCCATAATGATTTATATGAGTATTGACACAATAAATCTTAATATTGAGAATTTGAGATGTAACTCTTGTCTTAGAACATTGAATTTATGTCAATTTATGCGTCGAAAATAATTGTAAATCCAAATCTAGTAGTGTGTATTTTAGAAATAAAAGCTATGATGATTGAAGCCCGAATAATATGTGCAGGTTTGGGACATCAGTGGAGATGTTCGATATTTCCAACTTGAACATCGAAATCAAGACAAAACCTCAATTTTCATCTACTAATGCTGATTACAGGGCCTTTTTAGTCTTCAAATTTTCTGATTCACGGAATTTTTCGAGTAAACCTATGTATGTTAACCTTAAGTATAAAAAGGGGAACGAAAGTCAACATGCATATTTTGCAACATGGAGAGACAAGGAGTGGATGATGATTGAGTTGGACCGATACTCAAGCGTAAAGAGGACGTCGAGTTTCAGTTTCTATCGAGAGCTTTTCAACCTACCAAGATAGAGATGGTGCGATTTATGTTGAAGGCATTGAATTTCGAGCCATTAAAAAGGTAAATTTAAATATATTCCTTTGTTATGTTCTAAATTATTGTTTACAACATAGAGTAAACTGTAAAAACCATCCTTATGGTTTGTCCAACTCACGGGCGCAATCACTATAACTTCGAAAGTGTAGGCGCAGTTTGTTTTTGGGAACTTTCGGTTCACTTTTTGTCCTGGGAAAAAGTGAAACGATCGAAATACCTTCATTTGGGTAACCAAAAAAGGTCAAATACGGTATGCGAGTCCTTTCACCGCCGTGACCTAAAATTGTTGGCCTCAATGGGGTATGGATCAATGATCTTACTAACTAAAGTCAAAATATACCAAGTAGATTTGAAACAAAGATTATGTAAATGCTTTGTATTAATGAATTATGTCATCTAATGTAATCTGTTACAAAGTGCTAACTATTTATAATAAACGAACGGGTACAATGAAAAGTTGTGTCGTTTGGGAATATAGCGCTTATATCAGAATCGCCATTTGATGCTTATTTTTGTAACCGCCATAAACCGCTGTGGTTGACTTTTCGTGTTTGACTGGGATGACCGAGTCATATGGTGTTGACTGGGTCGATTGGGATTAACCCAATATTCTATTCTCCCCCTTAATCACAATCGCTTTGTTGTAGATCTTTGACTCCGATTAGTTGTCTCATTGTTAGGAATCTGATCTTCGGTAGTGCTTTTATTAGTCTGTAGACTTTTCTATTATCCTCTTTCTTTATAAATCCTTCGGGTTGTGTAACATACACTTCTTCTTTCAAGTCTCCATGTAGAAACGCATATTTGACGTTAAGGTGATGTACTTCCCATTTATTATTAGCAGCTATGGCTAATAGTAATCGGACTGTTTCCATTCTTGCTACAGGTGCAAAGACTTCTTCAAAATCTATGCCATGCTCTTGTATGTAGCCTTTGGCTACTAGTCTTGCTTTATGCTTGACTATATATTCGTTAGCATCTTTCTTGGTCGTGAATACCCACTTTAATCCAATGGATTTATTTCCTTGGGTAGAGTGGTTAGTTCCATGTATTGTTTCGTTGATGGAATCTAATTCGACCTTCATTGCTTCAATCCATTTTAGATCGCTTGATGCTTCCTTGTAATTCTTAGGTTCATCTTCACCAAGAATAGTTGCTCGTAATATTTCCTGTTATCGTATATATCATTTAATGTTCTAAAACCTTGTAATGGTGTATGATCAAAGTATGGATGTAAATTCCTGGTTCTATTTGAATTACTTTGATTGGTTCATAGAACTAAGGTAGTTGGTGTAATTTGAGCGTTTACTCGCGATGAAGTTGTAGATGGTGTGTGAAATGCTTGTTAGGGTGAGTTTGTTGTTGATGTTGTATTTTCATCATCATTTGTAGGGATATCTTGTCTTCTTCATTTGGTTGGATTTCTTGCTCTTGATGATTATTTGTGGCTATCGACTTCGAAGTCAAACCATTCAGGTTCATTGTTGGTGTGTTCGTTTAAGTAATCCATCCAGTCCCATGCTTCATCCTCTTTAAACTTCACATCTCTACTAACACATATTCTTTAGCCGCTGGATCAAATAGTTGTAGGCTTTTGATCCTTGTTCATTTCTAGGTATACCATTTTGTTGCTTCATCATCTAATTTTGTCATATGTTGTGATGGTACCTTTGCATATGCTATGCAGCCGAAAACTTTTAGATTTTCTAGGTTTGGCTTTCTTTGTTTGATCGCTTCATATGGAGTGATGTGAGTGATGTCTTCTAAGGCTTTTGTAGGAACGCTGTTTAGAATACATATTGCATGTCTAACAGCTTCAGCCTAAAAGTTTTGAGGCATGTTGGTTGCTTTTATCATGCATCTTGTTGTAGACATAATTGTCCTATTTCTTTGTTCAACTACTCCATTTTTTGTCATGTGAGTAAGGTGCGTAAGTTGTCGTGCTATGCCATTTTCTTTAAGATTGAGTGAATTTGTTATATGTGAATTCTCCTCCACGATTAGTTCCGAACATTTTTAATGTTTTCCTTAGCTCCTTCTATTTTTTTATTCTTAAAAGTATCAAATGCTTGATCTTTCGTGTTTAGAAGTACGTCCACATATATCTTGAATAGTCCATCACTAAGAATATGTATCTTTTCCGTATGGTGTTGGTGTGTAATTGGTCCACATAAATCTCCGTATGCTAAATCTAAAGCGAGGTTGATCTAGTTTTGCTTTCAGAAAATGGCACTCTACTTTGTTTACCAACCAAACAAACATCACAGATTTGTGTTGTATGTTTAGCAAGGTGTATTCCTTGAACTAACTCTTTGAGTAATTGATTTTAATGATTCAAAGTTGAGATGTCGTAATCTTGCGCGCCATAACCAAGTGTTGTCCTTCAAGTTTGCTAGTAGGCAAACAGGTGTGCCTATCTTCAGACTTGCTTTGTATAGACGGTTTTTTTTGTCTTGTGACTTTCATGAAGATTTTTTTGTTTATGTCATAAAGTCGTAGTTCATCGTCTTCCATTTCTACTTTACAACCGATTTCGGTGAATTGTCCAAGGCTCAATAGGTTGCTTTTTAGGCTGGTAATGTAATATACGTGTGAGATGATTCTTTGTTTTTCGTCATTACATTCTATTAAGATTGAACCTTTCCTTTGATCTCTATGAGATCCATCTCCAATCTTACTTTTCCACTAACGTTTCATCTAGCTCTTTGAAGTGTTCTCTCATTCCGCTCATGTGATTGATGGCTCCATTGTCTAAGTACCATAGACTATCTACATTTTCTCTTTATATCCTACATCTTCATCGTGTGAGGCGCTTGATCTTTAAGTTTTGTTATAGGTAGGTCTTCTAATATTGCCATTAGTAAGGTAGCTCTAAGTCTTCCTCGACAAGATTAGATTGCATACTAGCGTTTGGTTTTGAATAACACTTAGTTGCATAATGACCCATTTTATTTCATTTGTAACATTTTACTTTGCTAAGATCAATATGTGATTTGTTGAAGTTGTTGTGAGAGTTTTCTCCGTCTTTCTTTTCTTCCTTCAATTTTTCGTGGTTTTTGCTGTGTGAAAATTTATACTTCCCATGTCCACATCCTCTAAAGTGTTTTCCTCTATTGTTGTGCCGTGTGAACATCAATTTTCTTGATTGTCCACATGTTTTCCCTTTTTGAACTTAATCCTTTCTTCATTAGTGTTAAGTCTTCCAGTTGCTTCTTCTATTGTCATTTCACTTAGGTCAGAATATTGTTCTATTGATGCGACTATTTGCAGATACCTATCGGGCACAAAGATTTAGTAGTTTCGCACTTGTGGTTTCATCTTCTATGTGTGTCCTAGACAAGCGGCTTTGTTTATGAGAGTTGTAAGTTTTGTAGTTAAGGTGTCGATTTTCTCGCCTTCCTTCATGTGTAACATCTCAAAGTCGGATTGAGTGTTTGAAGTCTTGCTTGTTGAACTCTGTCTTCACCAACGTGTCTAGTTTTCAAAGCATTCCAAATGTCTTTGGCGGTTTTGTGCTTTGTTATTTGAAGTAATTGTTCTTCGGGTAAGGCTTGTTATAGAAATGCAATAGTGGTTTTGTCTTTTTTCTTATTGAAATGAGTGGACTTAGTCGGCTCTATTGTTTCCCATAAGCTATTTGCTTCGAGAATGATTTGCATGCGAATTGCCCATAATGAGTAATTCGCGGGCTTTAAGATTGGGCATTGAAATTGGGGTGTACTATTTGTAATATTAGTACTAGGTTCCTTAGTACCACTGTCTTTTGTCATATCTTAAAGATATTGACAATAAATCTCCAAGAGAATTTTAACACGATGTGTGTTGAAATTTCTTATTTTTAGTGAGCTTTAATGTTTTATTTTCCTTAAAGGTGTATAAATCTTTTATATAGGTCTAGTTTTGAAAAACTATCCTGCGATATTAAAAATTCTTAAATGAAATATCCTAAGGTTAGTTACCTTAAAAGTTATTTATAATATAATAAAGTAATCACTAGGTTACTATATTTAAAAAATTGATGAAGTACTAAATTTGTAAATTAAAGTAACTTGTCAAACAAAAATAATATATATCAAAATGAAATATATAATATATATAAAATAAATGAAAGAGTGGTTTTGTAAATTTTGAACCCGAGGGTCGATAGTTCAACCCGATGCCTTAAATAAAAAATCCTTTGTTGCCCTAAATATTGAGCCTCTTTGTATATTTTCTTATCTTCTTTAGATAAAATAGATACGCCTTATATATATTTTTTATATCTCTTATTTTAGATAAAGAAAACATAAAACGCCTCTTTCGAGACTTTATATTCGCCTCTCCTTTTCGGGAATTGATCCGCTTTTTGTTTTCTCCTTCTTATGGTCAAACGCCCGTGATAAGGCTTAAATGGCCTTCCTCTTCTCCCGGCAGCGGTGTTCTTCATGAACCGATTCCTTCAATCGAAGCTTTTGTGGTTTCGTGAATTTAGGGTTTTCATTCCGTGAGATATGGATGATCGAGACCGTAATTAAGTCGATTGCGACTCAATTAACGCTCGGGCTTGATTCGTTAATCGAATACGCGTGTTTGTTCTAATTCAATTGTTATATTTTTGCCCTAATTGATGACTTTGTTATTAGTTTTGTTTGAATCAAAAGATAAACGATTTAATCGTTTCCAACCCTATTGGATTTGATGATTTTGTTTCGATGTAAAAAAATTTTATGTGCGAATTGTTTTCTGATGCCATGCTTTGAGTAATCACGGTTGTGATTGTTCCCTTGTGGCGACAAAACCAGGAACACAAAAATGATATCTTGATTTGGTTCGGATTATTTTGCGTAAAAATATCAAACAGCTTCTTGTTCTTATTTATTCGTAAACCAAAACGAAAGATTGGTAAGTGATGATTTTGGTTAGTGCGACCAAACCGCCTCGATACCAATTCTTGGCGCCAATGGGTACTTGATCAATGATCTTACTAACTAAAGTCAAAATATACCAAATAGATTTGAAACAAAGATTCAGAATGCTTTTGTATTAATCAATTATGTCATCTAATGTAATCTTTACAAAGTGCTAACTATTTATACTAAACGAACGGGTACGGCGAAAAGTTGTCGTTTGGGGAATATAGCAATTATATTGTATTGCTATTTGACGCTTGTAATCGCTATAAACCGCTATGGTTGACTTTTCTCGTGTTTGACTTCGGGTTGACCGGTCATATGGTGTTGATCGGTCGATTGGGATTAACCCAATAAAATTGATAAAATAGAACCAAGGTTCCCACATGAATTATGCCTCGCACTTTAGATGTTATCGATCGCTCAGGATCTAGGCAAACCACGACGCTTTTTGCTATCCACTTTAATATTTTATAAAACCGTGGATGTATGAAAAAAAGTGTAGATTCTATGGTTTTTAGGTACATAGGATGCGTACTCAAAAACGCTATAACATAGGATGCGGTGAATCGATCTCACTCGCTACATGTGTAAAACTAACATAACAACACACTACTATTCCAATAAGAAAAGAAACATAACGACTATCCACTAGAATAATTTGACTCAATACCAAATATAAACTAACGCCTAATTTGGCTACGAATACTAATATCAAACGCATCACATAATGTCGCTTGTTCTTCGCTTAAATCTTCAAGTTCATAGTCATAATATGGATCATAATCCTTTTCCAACGCTCATAGGCTTTTGTTTCCAATATCACTTCCACCTTTTGAATTTAGCCATGAATTCGAATCATCATACACATCTTCCACGCCGCCTCAAAATTTTTTAAAGAAGTGACGGAAGATGTGTATGCCAAATTGCGAACTTCATGGCCACATATTCTAAGTTAAACCTTATAAAATGATTTCTATACAGGTGAAACTCAAGACATTGGAAAGTTGGAGGAAGCCCGCAAGTCTTGAAATCAAACTTCACAGGATCAATGGCAACATTTGCCAACTATGTTTAAAAATTATTTAAGAAGTACACAAACTCTGAGGACATTATCTGGTTGGGCAAAGTAAACGAGAAGAAACTTCTCATGCTTTCCGCAAAAGCAACTATATTCAAATTTTCTGACGTGAATCTTTATACTTCAAGAAGATCAACTAACTGCAGGTTTGATTTTCTGAACAAACTTTAGAACATTATTAATTAACATATGGATTTAGTTTTCTGTGTTTCCAAATGACTTTGACTTCTTTAAGATGTATGTGACCACATGCAGATTTCGGACGGTGTGTGAACTTTTACCACAACAAGTATTTCATATCAAATGCACAATTGAAAGTCAAATGCTATCACCGGATACAGAGTACATTTGTTACATTGTGTTCAAGATTTCAAAAATTGCCACGGGCTGCATTGTCCGTGAAAGTACGCGATTTAATCCACCAAGAAAATAACAAGGCCGAATTTTTCTATTTTATTACCCCAACCCCATTGAATATAAATGATTTTACTCGGGTTCCAAAACAAAGAGAAGATGGATGGATGGAGATTCAACTGTTGAAATTTAACTCAACTCGTGACCTTGAGAATGACTCTTTTCCAATTAATATGAGATTTACAAGTCTTGAAGGACCTTTATCTGGCCTCATTGTATGTGGCCTCGAGTTTTGGCCACTGTAAAAGGACTATCTGCGGTAGCTAGTATTTTATGATTTTACTTCGCGTATCAGAATAAGGTTTTTATTGTTGCACCCAGATAATAATAAAAATGATGTGTGAAGGTCTATCTTATGCATGTTTTAAGTGGAATGAAAATTGGCTTCTTTTTAACAGACAATTACAAGGATTAATTGTGCCGGACTCATACTTCCAGCTTTCGAACAGCTTCCCAAGTTGCTCTACAGGCGCAAAATATGTGCAAATTTTATTGTAAAGATAGTTTGAAAAAGTTTATATTTTGTTAAGAATGATTCATAGGCAGAGGCGGAGCCATGTAGAAACTAGTGGGAGGACATGCCCCCAACAAAGCTTGTACGAACATACTATATCAATAGGAGAAAAATGCCAAACTTGAAGAAAAAAGTTCCATTGCCGTCAACCCAAAAAATGCAGTGCCCTCACATCTTCACCGAGCTCGGGATGACCACGGTTTAATCGCTTAACTGAAAAGTAAATAACAAGAGCTCAAGAGTGAGAAGATGGTTTTTCTAACGATGGGTCTGTGGTTCTTTACTTTTCCTCGTTAATCTGTTATGGTGAAAGAAGAATAGGGATGAAGATGAACCGTTGTTACTTTAGATGAAAAGTAAATCATTTGTAGCCACTTAATAGTTATCTACACGCTTTACACTTTTTTTCCTAATTAAATTAAAATATAGTAATAATATGATAGTTTAATTGTTTTGGTACCCACAACTCCTACAAGCTACAACCCATCTATTTTGTTTAGGTATAATACTATAATAGTATAATGTATGAGAACTCAGAAGTTTACGATGTCTTTGTTAATGCAGACTATTTTAGTTTGCAAGCTATTAAAGTTCGATATTACACTTCATTTTGTTTGTTATTATAACATTTTTGATACAATGAAACGAATTTAGTTAGAGCTACAACGCATGTAACACGACCCGACCTGACTCATTAGGTTAAAAATTATCCAAAATGTTATTGACATGTTGAATTGCTTTTGCCCCCCATATTTGTATTTCTTGGCTCCGCCACTGTTCATAGGGAAACACCTGGTATTCTTTGTGTCACACTAAGCTAACAAACTATGTTAACATCAGTCAAATCGCTCTTAGTGTTTCAGACGTTAATGAAATTACCAATCGTAGAATCAGGTTGTACTATTCCGATTGTCTTGTGGGCAAAAATTGATGTCTCAAAGATATTCATGGTTTCTTTCATTAAAACTGTTTTAACAGTAAATTCATCTGATATTTTGTTAAATCTGGGTTGTAGTTTTGTAAAACTAGATTCTTGGATCACAAACTAAGAACTTCAGTAAGACTTCTGACAAGTTTATATCCTATGTTTACGTTATAAGATCTCAAGGATCAATGGATTTGAACACTGGAATCATTTAACCTACCAATTTTCTAAAGGGTATGCAATTGACTCATTTATTCGGATTAGGTTTTATCTCTAACAACACAAATGAGTGAATTCAAGAAGATTAACTACTAAGACACTGCAATTCAAAACTTTGTCACAAAAAATTAAGTTGTCCTTGCCCGAGCCCAAAGGATGATAATGGTTGTGCAACGATTAGAGGTGGCAATATGGGTGGATGGTGCATGTTTTGTAATGAGTAGAAAAGGTTTAAGGTCATAGTGTACAACTTTATGGCACATGCTGAGAGTTTGGTTGGGGTTAGGGGTATTCATGGGTTAGGTAATATCCGAATAAACCGAAAACCGAAACCGAACCAAACTCGTAACTTTGCCAAAACCAAACCGAACCGAAATAAAAGTTTGGTTTTCGGTTCGGTTATGGTTTTAGCAATCCAAACCGAAAACCGAATTTAAATAAATATATATTTTTTATATATTTATATAAAAAAATATATTAAAACTCTTATAATATTATATATAATATTTTTTAAGCTTGAATTTTTTTTTAATATAAATAAATGAATAAATTATAAAAATTAGGTAATTTGGGTTATTCGGTTTGGTTTTCGGTTATTGGGGTTCGGTTTTCGGTTCGGTTTTCAGTTCGGTTTAGTCAAATTTGAATTCGGTTCGGTTCGGTTCTCGGTTATACCCATAAAAAAAAATAACCGAACAAACCGATAACCGAACCGATGAACACCCCTAGTTGGGGTAGGCGCGGAACACTTTTTGTGACAAAGTTTCGAATTGCAATGTGTTGATATTACACTTGCAACTTTCTTTCACTCGTGACTTCAGTCACACTTTGGATCCTTACCAGACATGGGAAACAAAACGATCGACCAGCCCAAACCGTCATACGTACTATACGAGTATACATAAACACGGCGCCATCCGTGTTATACGAAATTAATAGCCGCCATTTTCTCCTCTTTCCACTTAACCGAGAAAATTATAGTTGTGAAATTGTGGACATTGTTTTGTGTATGAAAAAATGAATATTGTTTATGGGTTAACTTTGACTTAGAAGTAGTCGTGTAATGAAAATATATATAGATGTAAAGTTGAATATCGGAAGGAATAGGGATAAATATAGATGTAAAGTATAATATCGGAAGGAATAGGGAGTAAGGATAAATTAGTAATTTCATAATTTTCACTTCGAAAGTTTTTACTATTATGACATTTTACTATAGTTCATCAAAATTCTCAAATCTATCTAATTTTTCACAACATCAACATACACATACTCGAAAGAGTTTACTATCATGACAACAAACCTACAAAGTCACACTTTATCCAGATAAATATGGATGCCGTTCGTTTTCTGGATTTATGAGTACTTAGTTTATAAAAATAAATTTAATTTTAGTATCACAAACCGAATACAATGGTCACAAATATAAAATTCCTTATTATGTCCGAACAAAATACTAATGATACAATAACAAATGATGGAGAAACAAGAGCTATAATCACCTCCTCCGTGCTTCCCGTGACCATTTTGCACAACACGTTACTCTCAAGCCCCTGTTTTGTATACAAAGTAACTAAAACTTCGCCTTTTACATAATTTTATGGAATCACCAATAAAGCTTTTCATCGAAAGTCAAAGTCCAGCAGCAGAGAAATTGACCCATTTACTTAGAAGTTGGGCTGATTTGAGTAATACCCCATCTCCAATGGGTCAGATAGGTAAAGTTTATTATTTGACTAAATGAAAGTCATCCGAATGGGTCAGCTAGGTAAAGTTTAATATGTGACTAAATGAAAGTTGCCCAAACGGGTCAAATGGCCCAAAAAAGATACATACCTACGGCAATTCATGAGATAATCAAGATTTTTCCACAATCTCCCTAAATAATTCTTTAGGTGCTGCAAAAGAAAAGTAGGATAAAAAACTCATAAGAAAAAAAGAAACGGTAAGATTTTAGGCATGATGGTAAGATTTAAAAGTTACCAGGTAACCCTGTAAATCTCTCGTATTGTTCATACGCCTGTCCTATAAACATCTCCACCTGTTATAATTACTGCTCCACTTTCTCCAGCTTCCAAATAATCTTGTAATTTTGGTGTGTACGTGATCAAATACCAAGCAGCATACGACTTTAAACCTTCCTGCCACCAAAAATAAGAAAAGAAATAGAAACTTTATCTCATGCACAAAATTATCTCATATTACATTTCTAAAACATATGGACCCAAGAAAGGTAGATAGGAAAACTCTAGTTGGTGTATAAACTAGTCAGTATTTGGCTGCATACCAATTGATGTAGTGTGTGCAAGTATCATACCACCTTCTAGGCTGTAAGTGCTTAAATCGTCAAGAGATATAGCCTCTCCACCAATTATGTCAGTAAGTTCTCTAGCACGATCTATGCAGTATCAATAAATGAAAACTCTAGTTGGTGTATAAACTATGCATGTAAGAGGGTGTTTGGATTTCAATGTGAACACAGGTAGAATCTAACCATAGGTCCGTCCGATTGGCTATCACAATCCTTGCACCCTTCACTTTTGCTCCATAAGCAAGTGCTTTCCCAGCACCGCCAGCACCAACAACCACAAATAGTCTACTAGCCAAGGGTGATCCAGTTGCACCGTTTTGAACGCCTGAACCTCTAAATCTCAAACGGGTCAAATGGGTCGAACGGGTTGAAAGTCACACGTGAAATATGATATGAAAGTACGAAGAAACCTCGTAGACTATCCTTGATAGCGTAAATAGCGCCTACATAGTCTCAGACATAACCATATAACGTCCATCATTTGGTCTCGATGGCACAATTGATCGCTCTTATTGATCAGAATATGCAATCAATAACACAATACATAAAAGCCGTAATTTAATAATTATCATCAGCTTCAATGCTTAAGGTTTTAGGTTTCTATGAAAATGAAACTTACCTTTAAACTGGGTCAACCTCATCACAACATTGAAGTAAAGATTCTTTGTATGGAATGGTACAACTGCATCCCGAAAACGATACATTTTACCAATCTAAATAAGCAGAAATACGGGTTTTTTTCCTTAAAAAATCAACGTACTTTCACATTTGTGCCCTTTGAGTCATTGTACTTTATATAACCTTGACTCATTATAAGATCGCCTCAGATACTATTTGGGCGCTCGTAACACAAAAACCGATCACAAAAAACGATCAACATTGTAAAATAAATGATAGGTTTATATATGTGTGATTTAGATTGATATATAATGTTAAATTTTACAGCTACCAAACGACCCAAATTGTACACAAAGACTTGTTTATGTACAAAAATAAAATAAAAAGTAACAGTGCACAAACGTAGAAGTATAGATCAAAACACAACCTGAACCCCGCTAAATCTGTAGATGAGTAAGTATTAAGAAAATTCTTTACATTATCCACCAACAAGTGTACATAAACTCCATTAAATCCAACTGATCGGAAATCTTTATTGTATAACAAAGGTGATTTGCTATGTCCGACTGGCTTTCGGATAATACCGAATACTTTTGTGTCAGGTTCTAATTGTCTGAAATTAAACAAGTCCAAAAGATCCCTAATTGTGGGTTGTGCGGGTGCCGATAGCTTTCCATGCTCAAGGGTGCCAAATGTCAAATATCCACCAAATTTCGGGTAAAGTACTCTAGACATCAGACCTTTTTCACCCATCACCATTGCTATTATTGGAACCTAAATGATTAATGAAGGTACTTAAATAACCACGTAAGCTAATAAAACCGCGAAAAAATATATATAATTTACAAATTTCATTAGATGCATGATTTACGCCGCTTACTTGATAATTATCAGTAATGTGAAAGACTGGTGCTACATCAGTCATATCTACAGCGGTTGTTGCAAACTTGACAATGTCAGCTCTTGTTGACTGTATTTTGGCAACAAGGTTCCCAAGCTCTTCTATCGAAGGAGTATTTTGATAATTGTAGGAAGAAACTATGAGTTTGCACTTTGTAGGCTTGTCCCCATGGATTAAGTTGTTGAAATCATCAACGGCCTGCATTTGAGTTACTAATATCGAAGGAGTTGTCTGATGTCAATTCAGCATACAACATCAATACTTCTATGATTACATTGACTTCAGGGGATGTTTGGTGGTAATGCATATTAAAACTGCTTATGCTTTCATGAAATAAGCAATTGCTATAACAGAAGGCAATGCTGCAAAAAGTGTGTAGATAGGCTTCTAAAGTAACGAAACCAGATTATCAGATATTGCATTTGTTTAAGTTTTCTAATCGCCTAATTAGGATTTAAACGTAAAATAATCGTAATCGGATATGTTGTTTGAATAGGCAACTCAAACTGTTACTTATAGTCATGGCTCGATTCACCATCAAATGAGCCTATAATCATATCCAAACACTTATTACTGCTGATGTACTATATCAAAGCACAACAAGGGGTGTTTGGCATAACTAAGTTAAACAGCTTATGCTCATAACCAGAAGATCAACTTATCCAAAACAACTTATTTCACCCCTAAGGTTAAACTTACGATACTGGATCCACTAACAATAACCAGTTCAATCTAAACAATCTGAAACTCCTTACTGAAAAGACCTTATTTCACCCCTAAATTAAGTAGATAAGCATACTCAAATTTATGCATCTGCTCAAAAAACACAATAAGCAGATAATTAAGTAAGGGTAATATGAACACTAGTAGAATCTAACCGTAGGTCCAATTGGCTATCACAATCCTTGCACCCTTCGCTTTTGCTCCATAAGCAAGAGCTTTTCCAGCACCAATAACCAGAAATAGTCTACCAGCCAAGGGCGATCCTGTAGCAACATTTTGAACGCCTGAACTTGTAAACAGTTGCAACAATTTGTGCTTTAAGTGAATCTCAATCGGGTCAAATGGATCGAATGGGAAGTCACACATGAAATATAATATGTTATGACCCAACCGACCATATTATCACTTAATGTAGACTATCCTCGATAGCGTAAATAGCACCTACATAGTCAGATCGCAACCATATAACGTCCCATCATTTGGTCTCCGATGGCACAATTGATCGCTCCTATTGACAGTAACATGCAATCAATAATGTAATACATAAAAAGCCATACATTCATCATTAAATATGCTTTGGTAGCTAGTTAAGCTTACTATAACAATATTTTGCAACCTCATAACAACATTCTTTGTTAATGATACATTTTACCATCCGATTCATCATCCCCCAGTATTATCAATCTCACCTGCACCCAAAAAAACAATAAAAATCCGCTTTTTTTAACAAATTGATGGAAGTAAAGATGGGTTTTGTGAAAAGGTTGGAGATATAACATTAAAATGTGAACTTTTTATGAAAATTGGGGTTAGGGTTTTGATTTGGGGGAAAGTGGAGGGAAATTGAATATGGTTTTAATTTTAGAAGCAAAATGAGGCATTTTTTTTTTTTTTTTTTTTTTTTTTTTTACAATTGCATATATATACCACTAAAACTTGCATATTTGCATATATATATCCAAATCATACTTAAATTGCATTGTACATGCATTAAAAACTTGCATTATGAGAAAAGATGCAAGTTTTAAGTTTTAATGGGTATATATGCAGTTCCTCCTTTTTTTTTTTTTTTTTTTTTTTTTAACTTTGGTCTTTTTGGGTAAGTAAGGTTAATTATTGAATATTAAGCGTGTTTTAGGAAAAATGGTATTAACAGGTTTGATTCATTTTTGTTAAAGTTATATTGCAAATATAAGGTAGTTTACTCGTTTAAGTTTGATTTGAAAAAATTGAGAAAGAAAGCTAATTATCAATTTAACAAATACATTTATTATATAAGTAAGTTAGAATAAAATATAATTTTAAAAGTAAAAATTAAAATTGATAAAATAATATGTGGTTTACAAAAGTAGTAAAATAAAACATGATACATGATTCCCTTGATTCCGCTAAAACCATACGTCCTTTTAGAGCATAGGGTATAAGTACGGATGGCTCAAGCCATCCCAATGGCGCCGAGACGGATGGCGCGAGAACCACACCGACGCTGGCTGGTTGCGGTCGCCTAACGTAGCCACCAACTCACGCATGTCGGCAATTTTTTTCCCTTTTTTTTTTGAAAAACTAGTCGTTGAAGGGTTTTAATTTTCAGAAAAAACTAGCCGTTAGGCCATTTTCTACCCCTTTTTTTGCATTAAAACACCCCACTTTTCAAATTTTAACCCCTTTAAAAATCTTATAAATACCCTACTAATCTTCTATTTTTTACACACAATTCATTATCACTTTCATCACTTTTACTCTCAATTTCTCTCTAAAAATGAATCATATTCAAAAACAACAATAGATCAACGCTATGTTAAACGACCTACAAAACCAAATGTTGAATTCATAATCCTCTTCTAACCGGAACACACCATCATCCGCTAATTCCATGTCATCAAATTTTAACCAATTCTCATATCAAATACCAAATCAATTTACCGGATATAACTCATTTAATGTCCAATTTGACCCAAGGAACAATTGAAATTTCAACAATTTCAACTTCAACAACTCCAAAAACCAAGAGTTTTCAACAACTATTCAAACAACAATCTCAACAACATCCTCACTAATAAGAATCGCAAGAACAACCCGATGAAACCGAACCCGTTGGCACGTATTCCCAAAAGCGCACTAAAAATTGTCAAAACCCCAAGGATAAACCCAGGGATCTAATTCTAGTCGAAACGTGTGGAACCAAGATGAGGAGTTACTTTTGGCGGAATGCTTTATACAAGTATCCGATGGTCCAAATGGCGTGGATCAAAATATAGACATGTTTTGGTATCGGGTTCTCGAAATTTACAATAAAGAAGTTTAAAAAACTTGTTAACCGTATGCAAGAAATATTAACAACAAAGTGGACTCAGTTGAATAGAGATGTGAAGAAGTTCAATTTGCTTATCAATGAAACTCAAGCTCTCAGCGGGGAAAGTGATGAATATTTGATATCATGGGTTCATATAATTTTCAACCGCATCACGGGTTACACTTTTAAGCACAAAAGTGCTTGGTTTTTTTTAAAGACAAACACAAGTGGAAAAACCCCTGATTCAACACAAGCAAGACGAAACCGCTTACGAGTAACTTTAGAGATGATCCGTTGTCGCGTCCACCAAGGAAAGAAAGGCCTTCAAAAGTCAACTATTTTCAAACTCATCCGCCTCTTCCGATTCAAACCCGTTATGTTTCAAGAAATGTTGCAACAACAATACACTTTGGATCGTGAGGCGAAGTTGGAAAAGTTGGAGCGTGAGACGGCAGAGTTGAATTAATAAACGCCAAAAAGAAACAAGGAATTGAAGTCAAGCATTTTATGCCCAAAAAGCCCAAGATTTGAAGGTCTTGAAAATTAAAACGAATGATATGGATCAGGAAGACGCGACTATCATCGAGGCGGAAAAAAAGAATTTGGGCCTTATATTATCCCAAAACTAGATTATTTCTATTTTATGTATTGATTTTTTATTTTTTAATGTATTGTCTTTTAAATTTAACAAATGTTTTTTATTTATTAATGAAATTAAATTTTAGTTATATATATTGTTTATATTAAATGAAAAAATTACCGACGGCACTAAAAAGTGGCGCCATAGCTAGAGAAGGTGTTTTGGTGCCAGAGAAATCTTGTGCCATGGGAAAAAGGTGTTGAGGTAGCTCCACTTTTTCACGGCACCTCCGATCCCATGACACCCATCGTATCTAGCACTCTTGAGAGTAAGCGAGTTTATATTTGTAAACAAAATATGAACTTTTATGAAATGAAAGTTAATTTTGTGGGATTGAAAAGTTAGGGTTAGGGTTTTGATTTTGGGGATAAAATGAATTTGGTTTTGGGATTTGATGAAATTTTAGGGGTTTTTTAGAGGAAAATGATTTTTTTTTTTTTTTTTTTTTTTTTAACTTTGTAAGTAATTTCTAGCGAAGATTTCAAGATTGAGATTTTATTCATCATTTTTTTAGTTTTTGCAATATTGAGATGGTAAAATTGGATTGGATTTTAAAATAGGGGGAATTGCATATATACTCACTAAATTTGCATATTTTTCCAAAACACAAGTTTTTATTGCATAATGTACAATGGTGTTTAAGCATGTTTTTGGGAAATATGCAAATATGTAAGTTTTAGTGGGGATATATGTAATTGCTCTTTTAAAATACTACTATAAAATTATATTATTAACATTCTTTGTAATAATATTCATATCTACAATTTATTATGTGTAAGACTAAAGATTATATAAATGTTTTATGAAAATGTTGTATTAAATTATGAATATGAAATGTACAAAAAGATTAACACGCTGTTTTTAAAATTATATAAAACATAATTCATAACTTATTTGTCCACTTTTGACTTTTGAGGTTTTCTTCTTACAACTTTGACCTTAATTATTTTCTTTTGTTTTATACTCAAGTATTGACTTTTAAGGTCTTCTTTTTCATCTTTGACCTTAAATTATTCTGTTTGTGTTATGTAATACTTGATGAAAATTACACCAATAAAAATACATTTAAAACTCAATCTATTCATATATTTTGCATCAAGAATTACATAATACAAATAAAATAATTTAAGATCAATATTGAAAAATAAAGACTTTAAAAGTCAATAGTGGACATTTATTTAGGGACGGAGGGAGTATAATACTTGCTTCAAAATATATGAATGAATAGTGTCTTAAATGTATTTTTATTGGTATAATTTTCATCAAGTATTATATAACACAAGTAAAATACGTGAGGTCAAAGTTGAATAAGAAAACCGTTGTTGAGTGTTCCATGAGAAAAGAGAGGTGACATCTTTTCTTATCTATCTATTTTCGCAAAAGTGGACAAATAAATTGGGACAGGGGAGTAGTTTTTAATTTGCGATTGAAAAAGTAAGATTAAATCGGATTAGATCTTAAGATCTTATAGTCGAAATCGGCATCGTATAAGATTTTAAGCTTGCCAAAAATCCTACGTAACATCTTAATCATTTTGCTTTTTAGTATCGTAAAATTATGAGTAATTAAGATTATGATCTAGATTTTAACAACCATGATTCATAATCGAGAATGATTGATGTTTGTGAATGTTAATGGATGAATATAATTAGTTTCTTAACAATTATTATAGTTCGTTTTAAAGAGCAACAATTTGCATAACTTTGAAGTGCATACGTGATATTTGTAATAAAAAAAAATGTTTAATTTTCGTCTCGGGCAAAAGTGAAATGACCAAACTATTCATATTCAAC
Organism: Chrysanthemum lavandulifolium; assembly: GCA_022545495.1. Classification (NCBI taxonomy): domain Eukaryota; kingdom Viridiplantae; phylum Streptophyta; class Magnoliopsida; order Asterales; family Asteraceae; genus Chrysanthemum; species Chrysanthemum lavandulifolium. The sequence goes on from CM040240.1 coordinate 292,063,750, forward strand.
CTTTAACCTATATGATCAGAGCATATCAGTCAATCGCTTTAGACATGAACAAAGAATGAATTGAAGCTTTTTGACAGAGACTTCACTTGCACTTTTGAAATTTTAGAGACGGAGTATGTAATTTGGAAGTTTTTACAACTTACTATTTTTTAAGTAACCTCCTACTAGTATTATTTTGTTATCATTGTTGTATAGCGGGCTCGCTATTGCGGATACAAGGACGATGAGTTATATTGCGAAATTATACAAAAACATTAAGTTGATAAATACTGAGAAAGTTATGCTAATAAAGTAATGAGAAGTTATGGCTTTAATTTTTGTCAAATAATTTGTAGTAATACCAGATATAAGTAGATTTTATCGGAAAGAACTCTTGTTACTCAAATCAAGCATCATTTTGGTTTGGGAATGCTTTTAGTTGTTTACAGCTTTTTAAAAGTGAAACTAGTAATAAAATGGCAATTATTTGACAGATATTTATGTTTTTAATAAACGATATTTATTTTCTTCTCGTTTCAAAAGAAAGAAATATAAACCCGATATCCATTTATGATTTACCAACTTTTAAACGAAAAATGGTTATAATAGCTTTAGTTCGTTTTTCAAAACGTTGTAAGAGTAAACTCCAATAGCCGTTCATTTAGTTTTTCCAGTTTCAAATAAACCATGCATGTTAAAAGATATCACCATGAATCATCCATATGAGACAAAAGTCTAGAGAAACTATCTTTTTAAAGGATCATTTTTGTAAAAAGTTAGGACAAAAATTATCTTCTCGGAGATGATTTTTGTGGAATTCTTTGCATCTTATGGTGTCACACTTTAAAAATGGTGCAGCGAAAAGGCATTTACGGGGTATGACTTCATAACCAAGAACACAAGGTGTCTAAATAGAGAAACACTAAATGCATTCATCACAACACAAGTCAAATGTTACATTGATCCCAAAATACGGTGAATACAAGTCTTACTACATAAGTTCACAATTATCAAGTCTTAAGGGGCATTTCCAAATGCATAACTCCTCGAACACATCCGAATCAGAAGTTTCGCCTTATGTCCGCTAAGCTGTGCCAATACTCAACCTTCTATGCGACTTCATTCTTAACACCGAAAATGGATACTCGGCGTCAACATAAAGTTGGTGAGCTCGTAGGTTTAAAGTTAAACTACAAAGCTGTGAATAGTAGCATAAGACAATAGTGAGCAAGATATACGAATATGAAACCCATTGCTAGCGGCAATTGAACCTACCAATAATGTTACACATGTTACCAATAGTGGAAGCTACCCCAAATAGTACTATCAATTTGCTTGACTCCAAACGGAGTTAAAGAGTTGTGCATACAAGAAACACAATTTATCATCACAAAAGGGTCACATATTGCAATCAAACACACATATTGTCCAAAATCATGTAAACAGTTTAGTACAGTATAAAACAGTTAAGACATCATTTGAGTACTATTTTCCCCCAAGGAAAACATTATGAAAAAGGGGCTACGAGAACTCACCTCAATATATAATGGACGACACCGACACGCGACCTAAATTAGTACAACAAGTTTAGTTCACAATACCAATTTAAGACTCGATGTGTGAAGTCTAAATAAGTTTAAAAGTTTCAAAGTATTTATGTTATTGTTGCTAGTGTGACAACATTTAAGTTTAAGTATTTTTTAGTAAATGTAGGCAATGATTGGCTCTTGGAAGAGTACAAGTATATAAATATGCAATAATAAGAGTGTCGGAGACGAATAAATCCTTGGTTCGACGGCTGCCGATAGATGATGAACGGAAAGTAATTATAATCAAATATTAAGCATTGACGGATTATGAAAATATTATTGTTATATGATACCAAGTGTGTATATAAATATATTTATCATGGTCATAAAATATCTAAAAAGTTAAGGATAACCTTAATTAATGTTCTCGTGAGGTTCTGAATGAAATTTCTCATTGGTGGTTAAAAGAAATTAAGTTAATTATATATATTGATTTAAAGACGGCATGACCCGTGTAAACATTTTAGGTTTTTGTGATAACTATAAGTCACAGTGTTTTTTTTTTGAAAGGCTAGTGTATGTGTTTAAATAATAGTCGTTTAAGTTTTTATAAAACCATGTTAAGCTTATACATGTTAAATTGGCGATATAAATCAATAACTATAGTTAAAACTTAAAATTTTCATTTAGACTTGGCGTTTAAAAGATTTAAATGTAAAATAGGGCTTATGGTTGTATCTGTTAAATACATATAGTTTAGGTTATGAAGTAAGTTTCAAAACTCGTTATAGATTATGTTGCGATCTCGTGGTCGAGTGAGATAAAATGTGTCCGAGTCAATTTCGAGTAAGTCGTTGGGTAATCACAAAGGGTTACAAGTTTTATTTTTTCCACATTATTAGCCTTGACATTAAGGGTGTTCATCGGTTCGGTTATTAGTTTGTTCGGTTCGGTTTGTTCGTTAATTAATTTTTTTCTCGGTATAACCGAGAACCGAACCGAACCAATTCAATTTGACTAAACCGAACCGAAAACCGAACCCCAATAACCGAAAACCGAACCGAATAACCCGAATTACCTAAATTTAATAATTTATTCATTCATTTATATATATTTTTGAAAAAAAATAATTTTCAAGCTTAAAAATATTATATATATATTATAAAAGAGTTTTAATATATTTTTAATATAAATATATATAAAAAGTATTTATTTATTTAAATTTTCGGTTTGGATTGTTAAAACAATAATCGAACCGAAAACCGAACTTTTATTTCGGTTCGGTTTGGTTTTGTAAATTCGGTTCATTTACTGAGTTCGGTTCGGTTATTTTCGATTCGGTTCGGTTTCGGTTTTGGTTTTCGATTTATTCGGATATTACCCAACCCATGGACACCCCTACTTGACATAATGTACACATTATGACTTCGCTTAACACTAATGCACCCTATGTCCGATTAAAGGTGGGTTTGTGACCCAAAGTGGGACTAACGAATTGGGCTTCTTGAGATCAATGGGCTTTGGCCCAATCATGACGCATGACAAATTGGAGCAACCAAACCATGAATTTAACACACCATATCTCATGACTTGTGGTATTTTGAGTGCAAGAGGAGTAAAAGAAAGACCCGGACATTCGCTAGACAAACTCGACCTCAAGAAATGACTCAAACTAACACACCCTTATGTATTGGACTTGGGGTCCTTTACCCGAAAGCAAAACAAACACATATGCAACCACAATTGCACATGTACAAGACTCAAAGATGCAACTTAGTTTCAAAAGTTCGTGACAACCCGTGAACAAAACCAATCGTTCCTATGTCGGCTCGAGTGGGTATCGACCCACCTGTCTCCCTTGCCAAGCATAACATTTCAAAAATTTCTTTTCATTTTCCACTCAATCAAACCAACATAAAAAACCGAACCAAATCTTTGTCCAATTTAACTAAGCACCATGAAATAAGTCATGTGAAAGTAAGCAACTCACTACATCTTACGGTTACACACACAAAAGTAGACAAAGTGAAGGAGCGAAACAAAAGTAGACAAAGTGATCTATCATGCCTTGACTTGGAAAGAGAAAAAGAAATCTAGTACAAAGGGATAAGGAGTGTAGTGGACAACTAGGTGGGGGTATAGGGTAGATGTGTTTTGTTTTATTATAGATTAGTGTATTGTGTGTATCCCGTGTTCCGTTGAGCTATAGCATAATTACGGTGCTTGGTTTATCTAAATGCGAAAATAATATTTTGGGACCGCTTTTATATAAAATTATTATAGAAACAAAATTATAGACTCGAGAAATAATTATTGAATTTGAGCCTTTACTAATGTAGTGTTGGTATATGCAACTCGTTTTCCTTAACTTGTGCACTTTAGTTAAAAGTTACGCATAAAAGTGAATATATAAACTAAAAAAATGATTATTTCGAGCTTAAGGTTGAGTAAGGACATGGAAAATTGCGGGTTGTTATATATGGTTTGTGTCACGGTTTCTTGCTCAAATGGTTTGTGTCAAAATGATTTCATGGTTCACAAAAATAAACATTTACTAAAATACATGTTTTTGGTTATTGAACTAATCTGGTGTCCATTTTATTTATACACAACTCAACTTATACAAACAGTTGCATAAATTAGCTACCGTTACTAAACCAGAACTTAAAGTCACACGATTCACAAAACATTAGTACAGTAACAACATAATGTTGCGCCAAAAAAAAGAATAAAAAAAAAACTATTTTCCTTAGGTTATGTAACCATTAGCAAGCATTTGCGCCAGACGAATCTTTCCCTCATCGTCGAGCTGTTCAAACGTTAGTGAAAGTGGTGCACTCCTACCAATCATATACATCACTAAAATACGTTTATCAAGAGTAAGACCATGTAAATATTTCATTTGAGTCGTTACTATCAAGGTTTTCAAAATCGGGATCTTACTCAGGATCGTTTTCATTGTTGCAAGATCGAAATTGTAATATAGGATCGGGATCCTAAGATCCTACGATAATGTCGTTTTTTAATAGCATTTGTAATATTATTAAAATATACAAATTATTATATTCATAAACACAAAATTATATGAGTGTTTCATGGAAATGTTGCCCTAAATTATGAATATGAAATTTTTAAGAAGATTCACGTATTGTTTTTTAATTCTACTAAAACAAAATCCACAACTTTATAGTTTTTTAGTTTGCGGTTTAAGAAAAATAAGATCGGATCAGATTAGATCTTAGGATCCTATGATCAAAATCGAGATCCTATAAGATCTTAAGTTTGCTAAGATCCTACGTAGGATCGGATCATTTTCCTTTGTAGTATCTTAAAATCGTAAAATCCTAAGATCGGGAAGGATCGGGTTTTAACAACTATGGTTACTCTGTCCATAATCTCATTCGCTGCATTGATTCATTGCTTAGCCACTTTTGCTTCCACACAAGTTTCATCTAGCTCGTTAGTTTCTTCTCTTTTGCATTTATTACCAATGCTCATTTACCTTCATTGAATAAAGAAACATACACACTAACAGGCAACACGTTAGCTTCCAAACTCGTGTTCATATTGAGTTTTTCAATGTTGTCTTCACCTTCAACAATGTCTTCAGCTTCAAAACCCGTATTAATTTTGATTTATTCGACGTTCTCTTCACCCTCAACGTCGTCTTCAGCTTCAAAACTCGGGTTTATTTTGATTTCTTAAACGTCGTCTTCACCTCGAATAACATCTACTTGAAGGCTTTTAACTCTTTCTTTACCATAGATGATGCAAAGCTTGTTATAATGGGGAAATGACCATTTTCTAAACCGACCAGCAGTTTTTTAATCTACAAGAAATTACAAATACACGCCAACTTATTTTGGTTTGTATGAAATTAGTAATAATAAACTGCTTACACTTTAGTCGATACCTTGATGTACTAATCCCATACATGATCATCTCATGACAAGACACGATTTCTACTGGTCCCAACTAAATCCACTCATGTATTTGCCAACCAACATGTCATTTACAATTTTTAAGTTGTTTTTCAAAGTCTTCAATCTAGACTTTATATGAGGATCTACTTTTATCCCCATGTTTGGAAGACTTGCACTCAACATTCGTTCCAATGCCTCAAGATACCCAGTTATAAATGTATTATTATACACGTTTGTGTATTTCCCCGATAAATGTATTTCCATTAGTGCATCAACTAGCTTTGTATCTTCATCGATCGGTTGTCCAAATTCTCACTACAACAAAGCATGTAATTACACACATATTAGGACATATCTACATGATTGCAAGGTTGGTTAAATTTAGAGTCCACACACAAGCATAGCGTGGAGTTCTTCTTGGCGTCACAAAATGATGAACACTATTAACCGTAGACAAATTGGTTCTAATGTGACGCTTATAATGGTGAAAAAATTGATCAAATGTCCACACTTTTTAAAGTGAAAAAAAATTCAAATGCCCCACCCTATAAAGCGCGGAGAATCTTTCATGAACACATCAGGAAGTGTTATGAATATTTATTATAATGATTGTACACATTCATCATCACATTTATATCACCTAGCTAGTAACCTTCGTATTTATGATTGGTCTTGTAACATCCAATATTGTACTTAATACCATTAATGTTAAGGTCTCTATAAATAGAGGCACCTAATGTAATGTGATGATATACCAATAACAAGTTTTATCTTTCTCTTCCATACTCACTTATATTCTCTTGCTTATTGTTCTTATTGCGCTACTAGGCTCGTTGTGTTATACAACACGTTATCAGCACGCTCTACAAGTGTTTTTCGGTTTCTGTACACGTCTCCAATACAAAAGGTACATTAATTGGCGATTGACAAAGAGGAGAACAAATTACTTTTAATTTGAAGTCTGCAATTACAGTTACAAAAGGTACGAAAATCATACTCTATTTATATATTAAATTAATACTCCCTCCGTCTCAAATTTATTGTCCATATTTCATTTTTGGGATGTCTCAAAATAATTGTCCACGTTCTATTTTTAGTAATAAAAATGTTACTTTTTGAAGGAATATTCTATTTGTGTGGCTAAAAATTATAATGAACCCACTTTTATTAAACTTTATGTTTTTTTTCTCTTGACAATAATTTTGAGACGGAAGGAGTATGTATGTTATCTGTGCTTGTTATTTTAATAACACGACTCTTTAATAGAAGTTCTTTAGCAAAAGATGATAAAATAAAAACAAGGAGCCTTACGGTAAAGCCATCGCCGTAAGCTCTTTTATGATTTTTAAACAAGAACACTAATGATGATAAAATTGGAAAAGTATAATACATGTGAATTATATGATGATTGGTGCATGACAAGTCTAATAATTATGGTCTAAATACTTAGATTCAAGTTTGGCATTATTTATTTATTTTTTGAATCGATATTGTTTTGATGACTCTAATTACAATTGAATTGCCTTGTATTATGATCACTATAAAATCTTAACTCGAAGTTATCACTTATTTGTAAAATTAAGTATTATTGGATCAATGGACGAATCTTATCTTTTTTTATATAATAAAGGAATTACATCATTTCGGAGTTATTTTGTCAATTCATTCTTATTGAAAAAACAATTGGGCCAATAGGAGAGCTTGATTTTGCCACGTAAGCAAAATCGTGTGATGTGATTGGTTAATAAAATCAAAATTAAATTGATTTTGGTTAACCTTTAATTAATTCGGTGGAGGAATTTGGTTGAGAAGAAAAACACATAAAAATATACGTGTCAAATATGTGAAAACAAAAACTTAAAAAAAGATGGGGTAATTTATAAAACATTAGTGGTTAAATTTTTAAAAATTTTATAGAGTTAAGTGTAATATTACAAGTTTTCATATTTTTTAATAACTTTGAAAATTAAACAAATACCCTTTATACTTTATAACTTAAAAATACAATATATATGTTATTTTGAAATTCCAACATATAAATATACATAAGATTATAGATATAATTTTTTTACTATATATGTTTAATAAGGACTCATTTATTTTATATTAAAAGTATCACAAATGTGGACACGAATTTGAATATTAAATACGGGAATATAATTATTAAATTGTAAGAACGAGCTACTGTAATATGGAAAAAAAATGATTGTACTTATAATAATTACTCATGTAATTTTTATTTATTTATATAAAGATATGTAGAAAAACATTTTTAAAAAACTTTAAGGAGCATATTTTAACTTCATCAACGTTTATTATGTACAACTAAACTCGCATTTTGTGTACATCATAATATCAATAGTGAAATTTAAATAGGAACATCAACATATATATATAAGCTAAATATAGTTGAATCTTGAGTTATCTAACAATTTTGTTTTTTACAAAATTTGATTATACAAAATTCTAATGGATATTAATGGATAATGAAAAAGTCGTGCATAAGTATATAATTATATGTAATTACTTTTAAAGATACAGTATTCAGCATTGATACAAAGTAAATTTTTTTTTTTGTCAAAACCCTGTGCGTGCACAGGTATTATAACTAGTAAACTTTATTAGATATGCAATTACTTGAGTGAAACTTCAAATAAGTTATAGTTATATGTTGATATAAATAGCGGGATTTCAAGAAGACCCACAATAGCCCCACGATATTAGTGATTAGTTATATCTACTAGAATAAATCAATGGTTCTCTATTAGGGGCGGAGAAAAGTGTCAAACTTGAAGAATTACTTTTACGTATTACTAGCAGGGTACCCGCGCAATGCGGCGGCGGGTACCCTGAAAGTATATTTTTCGGATAACAAATGTTATTCGGTTATGTTTATACTAAAAACGAAATTCCGGCGATAAGTCTTTTACAATTATATGTTTATAGTTATAATAATTTTACTGATGACAATAATTTTAAATTTAAGTTACTTCAAGCGATATCAAGCTAATATACATAGATTTGTATACTAATGCGCGATGCTGTGATAATATAGAGCGGGTAATACTATAAAGGTATAAAGTTAAAATGGTTGATAAAAAGTTTATCCTTCTTTTAGTTAAGAAAAAGGTAATATCGAGTAAATCAATGGACTAAAATTCAAGAAACGAGTACGGCAAAGAAACGTCCAAAATGACCCTATCATCTCTTAATAGTCTTTTATAAACTAAAACAAATAACCTATACTTTATTGTGAATCTAAAATTGTGTAACCGAAAAGTTAATAATATATATTACTTAATTGTATTTTAAATGTTTTCGGTTACAATCATTTTTAATTATAAACACATAGATTAACTTCATTATGAAGAACATGTCGGTTACTAATATTAGTATTTGACCAAATCGTTTTATTATAGCCAAGTGTGTTTGCTGAGTTTTTAAGCTTTTCTATTTAGAGAAAGTGTGTTGGCTAAAATTTTAATCCTTTCTATTTAGGGCAATTGAAATAAATTTTCTGTGTTCTTGATATTACAAAAAAAAAAAAAAAAAGAAAAAAAAAAAATCACGTGCATTAGAAGTGCAACCAACGAACCACATATTACACATATAAAAGTCGAGCCCAACTACTTAAATGAAATTGATAACGTATGCTATGTTGCATTTCGTTACAAACTTCAAAAAATGGATAATAAGGAATGGAGAAGCTTCAAGATATTCTTGAGACTTCTTTCACTTTCTTATATATCTACTTTGACACCAAATACAAAAGTGTAAGCACCAATGTTTTATAACCCGGGTCTCTAATTGACCCGGTTCACTTATCAATTCATCGAGTCAACATTTTAATCGGTTCAACCACCGAGTCAAGCTGGTTTGATGCCAATCGATAAAACCTATTATTTATAGTGTACCTAAAGAAAATGGCAAAGGACTTCAATTGTGTAACATTAAAACATGATATGCATTATTCTTGTGCATCCAAATCGTTTTTGGTTCTGATGCGTATTAAACCCTAACTTGCGTTAGGGTTTTTTCTTCCTAGTTATTGTCATTGCTTTATGCTGTTTGCTGAATCTGGGTCTTTCTTGTGTTTCTTGGTTTTGTTAGTGGGTTTAGAGAGATGGAAAAAGGGTTTTTAAATTATTCTTGTGCATCCAAATCGTTGACAGATGGTGGCAAAGGACTGGATGAGGGTAGTGACCGGAATACGGTTGTTGCACCTAATTTGGCTGATCAAAGTAGGGTGTCGAATGTAAGTGGGGATGATGGAGCCTTTACTATGAATAAGGAAGCTGGTGTGATGTCGAATTTAGGAGAGAAACACGCTTCTAATTCGCCTCTAAAGCGACCTAATGTGGAGCGATTGATTGCTAATGCGCATCGAATTTGATGCAAAGAATAAATAAAATTGACATTGATATTGCTAAGATGGCTTCATCTTCCAAGTGAGCAACTCGAGTGGTAATGGTACTAAAGTTTATTCTGCAAATACTCCTCTGTCGAGCTTTGATGTGGCTATGCAATCACAATTGTATGGTACTAATCATACTGTTACTTCTGATCTTAATGCTTCGATGGCTGGTAAGAATGCTTCTACTTCTGGTCTTAATGTGAGTGATGGTATACACAATGAAGTGAGGTCGTTTGCTAATGTGTTAAACTCGGAACGTGTGTCTAGGAAAGTTAATTTTCGTTCATTGGTGAATGAGAATCGAATTGATAATCATGATACAGTTCTTCCTAAGGCTGCTATGGAGGGTGTGTTTAACCGGTATGATAATACTCTTGTTGGCTTCTTTGTTGGCAAGAATATTGCATTCCAGTTGGTCAAGAATTATGTCACTAATACATGGGGTAAGTTTGGTTTAAAGAAACTTATGAAGAATGATGATGGTGTATTTCTCTTTAAATTTGATTCTAAAGAGGGTGTTGAGAATGTTCTTCAACGAGGACCTTGGATAATTCGTAATTCTCCTATCATTCTCACTAAATGGACTCCTGACGTGTTATTGTCCAAAAGTGAGGTTACCAAAGTACCGTGTGGATTAAATTGCATAATGTGCCTTTACTTGCATATTCGGATGACGGGTTGAGCCTTATTGCTACTCAGGTGGGTAAGCCGATCATGTTAGATGCATTCACTAGCTCCATGTGCGTTGACTCATGGGGTCGTATTAGTTTTGCCGTGCTTTTGTTGAGTTATCATCGAAGTCGATCTTAAACATGTGGTAACTATGGCTATCCTAAGAAGGATGATAGTGGTTTCTGACGGCTAGTATCAAGGTTGAATATGAATGGAAACCTCCACATTGCATGGAATGTAAAGTGTTTGGGCATGATAATGCTTGTTGTCCTAAGTCTCCCAAGGAGCATGTTCCCGATGCTCACACTCGAACTTGGATGTGAATGATGATGGTTTTAAGGTAGTGCATAATCGGAAAGCCAAACCCCAAGGTCAAAGTTGTCTAGCGGTATTAATATGGGTAAGGGTCCTAAATTTGCTCCTAGGAAGCGGTTTATATCCCAAAGAAGAAGACGGATGTTGCTCTTTGTTAATGCTACGGTGTACTCTCGCTACTACTTTAACTCTTTGGGACACTTGAGGTGCATGAGGACACGGGCATTCAAAGTCCCGTGGTTGCTTCTAATCTCGAGGAGGTTAATGAGGAGGCAATGATTGGAGATTCTCTTGGTTGTTCTAAGGAAGTAGATGTGGATAAGGTCGGTTCTACATCACAAGTTCCGCCATGAGTGATTCAACGGGAACAATGGATGTTGGTTCTACTCCCATAGTCGAGAAAATTGGTAAGATTGAAAAACTACTTATTCTTTGGAAAGCTACTCTTGTGGATGATGATGGTCAACCTATTCCGCCACCTCTTTTACTAAGAGAGCCAACCCTTTTTCTAAAGTAGGAGAGATTGTGGTGTCGATCTCAAGATGAGGTTGTTGCTAACCCATTTGATGAGTCTCGTTAATATTTTGGTGGTGGACACGAGTTTGAAGATGAGTATGAGGACTATGACATCGACGACTATGCTAAACAGTTCGTGATCTTCCGGGGAATTTGGATACCTTTAATGCCATGTATGGCACAAAGGTTCAAGGTCCTAGGCAGTAATTTTATTTTGTGGTGTCATATGTTATCATTTGAGTAGTGGTTTGTTTTATTGTTTAGAGAATTGGAAGTGTCTTGTTATGTAAGCTTTATGCCTATGTAACGGGCTGAGATATGGGACTTCACTCATATCCATTGTACTTAAACGTTTTTGGTTAATATATTTACTGTAGTGCGGGATTACTCCCTTACCCAAAAAAACATTATATGCATTATTAAAAAGCTAGTATCCCAAGATTAAACTATTACTCATTGGTCTTTTTCACAACCAACGAGGACATATTGAAAATCAGTATATCTAAGAAGCAAAAATTCATTTAAGTTAATGCTAATACTATATTTGTATTTGTTTAAAAGGTCACCAGGTGAGTTTATCACACTTTACCATACGGCTTGTCTTTTATCATTTCTATCATCCATTCCACCACCATATACAAACAAAAAGGCAAGCACATACTCCTCTCCTAACACACCGACTCCATTTTCAACCACAACCACATCCAATAATTAAACAACAATCAATTGATTACATTACGGTTTCAGATTACACAACCATCATTTCCTATTATACAACCACATATCAATATTCTATTTTCTTTCTTTATAGATCGAATCGCCGTTTCCGATTCAACTGTTCAAACCGGTTGAGTAAAACCGTAAGCACCACAATCTCACTTCATTAAATCTACGTTTCGGTATGATTTCTTTTCTAAAAGTAACTCTACACCTAAACTCGCTCTAGTAACTCTTCTTCATTCCTTTGCGGTATCCTTTAATCTCGAATCACCAAAAGAAAGTACGGCAAAGATCTTGATAACATTATGGAAACGTTTATTTTCGTGTTTGTTTGTGGATTTATCAACCGGTCGAGACCACGATCGATAATCTTCAAGGGTCTTCAAATGGAGCCGACCGACCGATTGGTCACCACAACGCCTATTCCCACCACGGACCCACCGGGTGGCGCCGCCAGGTGTCAAACGACCAACGCCTTTTTGTCATTTTGTTTGGTCAACTACACAACTATGATGTTTGATGTACTTAATTTAGGAAGTGTGAGGCAAAAAGAATGAGGTAGGTGAAACACTAAGGTGGGAGTTTTGAAAATAATGTGTTTTTGTAATTGGTGGAGGAGGTGTGATGTTTTAAGGCTGATGGAAGTGTGGTAGTAGGCACCTGCTTGTAATGTGTGAATTAGAAAGAAGGCTTGCACGTGGGAGTATATATATAGATGGGAGTAGATGGGCTGTTAGGGTGGTGGCAGTCATGCCGATGAGATTTTTTCATGCCTAATCACCCACCAATAATATCCCTCCAACTCACCTCATACCAATCTCATACCTAACAATAGATTTTTAGTGGCAACCATGCCTAAGTCATTACCTTTTTTTTTTTTTTTTTTTTTTTTTAATTTAATAAAAACATAACATTTTATTAATACTTAAAAGAAAATTACATGAACTTAATACTTAAAAGGAAATTACATAAACTTAATACTTAATCTAAAATTGCAATTCCATCCATATTTTGGCCGCGAGCTCACGTTTTTTCAATAGTGAACGTTAATATACTTGGGTCGGTTATGTGATCGTGCGGTTCATTATAGAACTTCACGCCTTCCACATATGTTTTTCTTCCATTAAAGCCATTTTGTCGCCAATAACTTTTCGGCCATTTTATTCTTTGCAACTTTTGTAGCGACCGCCTCGCAATAGTTGTGTCTTATTAGTTGTGTAAGTGTCGAAGGAAACAATACACTATTTATTGTCGACGACTCGGTTTGACCTTTTGCTTTTCTTTTCCGTGACAGAGTGTTGTCGATATTCGGATCGGGAAGCACAGTGTTGTTTTCATTGCTTCCGGACTCAGAGGGCGGATTCCGACGACTTTTTCTTTTGTCGAATGAGAGGTAGATCCTTGAGCTATATCTCGGTTGTTCCAACCATTTGTCTTCTTGCTTAACAACGTCCCATGCATCAATATGAGTAAACGTCTTGCCGCTTTTGGTCTTGTAATCGGCCATAGCATTTGTCATCACGTTAACATCGCTACACCCACTCTCACGAATACGTTTCTACAATTATAAAAGTAATAATTATAAATTCATATAAATATACAATTATAATTATAATAGTAAAAGTATAAAATTAAAAAAGTTTAAAATTTACTTGTTGGATGTATAGCCCATTAAAGACACCCATTTCGCCGTTCATAGTTTTCCACTTTGTGTTCAAGGCATGAAAAGATCTATTTGTGTCTTTCACATTTTGCTTGAAATGCTCAAGAATTCGCTTCCAAAACTATCTCTACTTTGTTCATTCCCAACGACTCTACATGTCGAGATATGAACCAAGCTTTAGCCAACGCCGCCTCTTCGATCAAGCGCCCAAGTTTTTTTTCCGCTTTATTCGGTTGTTTCTTTTTTTTCACTACTTCAACTTCTTGAATTTCTTCATCATTTTCTAAGATACAAAACATTATAAAATTAAAATTCAAAAATAAAATTGAATATATGAAAACAAAATAATTGAATAAATTACAAATAATATAATTCGGAAAAACTAATATAATTCAAACATAAATATAATTCGAATAAATTAAAAATAATATAATTCGAACAAATTATATAATTCAAACATAAATAAAATTGAATATATGAAAACTAAAATATAGCGGTTGTTGCGAAAATATATTACCCATGGAGTTGGTTGTTGCGTTTGAGAACCACTCATCATCATCATCATCCAAGTCATATAGCGGTAGTTCTCGCTCAACACTTGGTTCACGTCACAGGACCGTCACGGTACTCAAACGGTCAAAGTCACTTGTTGAGATATCGTATTGAGTTGGAGTCAATGGTGGTGGTTGATGAAAATATTGTGGTTGAAAGTACGCGGAGAAGTCATTTGAGGATAATATTGAGGAGGACTCATTTGGGGAATGTATGCACCGGGTTGTGATTGAATTTGTGGACTAACGGAACGAGAACCTCGCCCACGCCCTTTGGATGATGAAGCACCTCGTCCTCTTGGATCCATGAGATTGTTTTTAATAGTATAAAGAGATAGATTTAAATTGTGTTAAAAAATTAGATTGATGTTTGAAATATATGTAGGGAGTAAAAATTTTTTTTTTTTTTTTTGTTTTAAAGCCAAACGGATACATTTTTCAAACTATACAACGATAGTTTTTGGTCAAGATTTGGATTTAATGTCTAACGGTCGAATAATTGCTCATGCCAATTCGGGATCTTTGCCGAATTGGTGATACTCACCTCCATGCCGATTCATACCGATCAAGAGGCAACACATATACTGCTCGTATGGCTCATGCCAAGGCCAAGTCGAACCCACTGCCACCACCCTTACAATTACAAGAGTAAACGGGAGTAGATGGACTGTTACAATTACAAGATTAAATGGGTTGTTACGGGCTGTTACAAGTCAATTAACTTGTAATTAATTTTCAGAACTAAAACGCCTCCTTCGGATGTAATAGCTTAATTTATAAGCATTATGTGTGTGTATGATTTAATAGATTTTGTAAAACACTCTTTCTATTATAGGTAAGTAGTTGAATCTGAATTTTAAGCCTTTCCACTAATAGAAGTCTCAAATGCATTATAAGGTACTAGCAGGGTACCCGCGCGTTGCAGCGGCGTACGCCATGCAATTAAAATATTCAGTACGAAATTTTTTTAAAATCTATATTTTACAATATAATAGATATCTGGACGACGATAATTTTAGTTTTGAATCTTTGTTATGCAATAACAAAATTTTTCATATAATAATTGTAGATTATCCACGGGATGTGGTGACAATAATGAGTTGGTAGTAGGTATATTATAAAAGTATGAGATAAAAGTAATGACAATAAAATAGTAGTCATAAGTTATCATTAAATAATAACACCATAGCGACTTTTAAATATCACTTACATTATACTAAGAAAATTTAGTTCACAAAAATAATGTTTGTTAAATTTGTCCCACATAGATGGATAATACAAGTAAAAGATTACTTATAAAGATAAAGTAAAAATAAATATTCAATAAATCATGTGGGTTACTTAAAAGAGTATAATTATTACTCCCTCCGTCCCATATTAAGTGTCTACAATGGAATCTTGGGATGTCCCAAATTAAATGTCCAGAATCTATTTCAACCAATGAGATGAGAGTTTAGTGGGTAAAAATAATATTTGATTGGTGGAGAGTGTAGTTAGTGGAATTTTCTAAAACTTTGTGCACTTTGAAAGTGGACACTTAATATGGGACGGAGGGAGTAATATTCAATATATATACACAATATATATAATTAGCACTTAGCACTTTGCATCCTTTGCTTTGAAAAAACCGTCCGATTTTTATAAAACAAAGCTTTTAGTTTTTACGGTAAGTTTGATTAAAGAAATTCAAAGGCGATATGTTGATTCTCGGTACTCTTGCGATTTAATAATATTTTTTGAACATTTTATTTTAGTATGCATTTTAAACTCTATTGATTTAACAATATCGTTTGAGACTACTTTTATGGGCTAGTGAACTGTTGGTGACTCCGGTTCCCGTTGAACCCGTTGGCCGGTCCATTTTTAAAACCATACGTACATGAACTTGTTTACATATAAATTGCATGAAGATTTGTGTGTTTTATTAGTTTGTACAATATGTATAATAACAAGTATTTTCATATAAGGGTATTTTAAAATAACATTTATTAAGTATTTATTGTCATGGACGTTTTTTTCTTATATTAAATTACTTTGTATTTTTATATTTACATTTTTAGAAACATGTATAAAAAGTGCTTTAAAGTGTTGCAACAAATGCTATTATAGATGTACTTATTAAAATTTGCCATTATTAGCAAGTGTTGAATCTTAATTTTTTAAGCCTTCCTTTTTAGGAATGTCCCAAATGCTTTATAATATAGTATAGATTAAGATATGGAGCTTATAATTATACGAGTACTTGTTAAAAAGGCTAATGGCCAGGCATTTACTTGTTTTAGCTATAACTTACCCATTTAAAAAAAATGTGTTTATGGCTTGTTTTCTCGTAACTAGTTTTTATTAATTTGTTTTTATAACTTCAGCAGTTCAAGATAAAGCTATAGGATGTAAATTAATATTGAGGGTCGAGGGCTCGGAAGGGTGCTGAATATACGCCATCATGCGCCTCCACTTAAAAGGATCATATTTTATTAATTT
This sequence comes from Chrysanthemum lavandulifolium, assembly GCA_022545495.1. Lineage (NCBI taxonomy): Eukaryota > Viridiplantae > Streptophyta > Magnoliopsida > Asterales > Asteraceae > Chrysanthemum > Chrysanthemum lavandulifolium. The sequence continues at coordinate 292,080,513 of CM040240.1, forward strand.
TGCATATAAATACATATAATATTAAACATATATGAGTCATATAATTTAAGTTTATATGCAATTCTCTTTAGTTTATAAGTGTAATAGCGCTTTATTATGACAATGTTCGAAGTTGATATTTATGATTGGGTTATATGTGTTCAAGTTTTGTTTATTACAAGTTTGTAGTTGGATAATATTAGGGTGTTCAAAAATGAAAACCGATGCGAGTAGAACCGCTTAATCCGAAACGAAAAACCCGAAACCGAAAAACCAAAACCGAAAACCCGAAAAACCCGTTTATCACGGTTCGTTTCGGTTTTATTTTTGATATTCGCGTTAACCGAACCGAACCGTGCTTAGTACATGAAGATTACCTATTAAATGTCATTTAATTTTACTAAAATGACATTTTACGTTCTAGAACATGTTAATGTTTATACGGTTAAATTTGATTAAACGTCTAAAATGGTTAACCGTGACCCGAACCGCGGGTAATCGCTCATTTCGGGTACCCGCTTGTCCGGTTACCCGCCTTTTACGGTTCGGTTTCGGATACTAAAATTAATTACCCACCCCGCGATGGATAGTTTAAATCTTTCAACTAACCGAACCGAACCGCCCCGCGAACACCCCTAGATAATATAAAACTTATATTCACTATTTTTGCCCTCACAAGTAGATATACGATATGCCGCCATAGTAAACTATGATATCAGAACTTGCATAATGTGAATTGGTGATCTAGACACTATTTAAAAATAACGTGGATTTAATTATATGATTGATTCCTAAATCGAGAATTATGATGTTGTACTAAGATCTTCATACCTTAGCATGAGTTATTTGCATCGATTATTTTGTATAATGACGGAGATCTATAAATTCTAAGGTTGATTATTTCGATGTTGATTATTTTGTGACTTAAGCTCGGTCATAGATAATATCACTTTCACTTATTATTATCCTTTTTGGTGAATGAAATCAGCCATATAATTACTTGTAAATTGATTTGTGTTGTGTTAAGGTAATCTATGATAAAGTGTAAGATAACGGTTATATGAAACGTGACATGCCTTGATACATTTTGGACTATTATTTGCGTATGACCAGATATAAAAGTGAGCTTTTAGTAAAATATTATGAAACTCGTCCAATTGAAAGTGTTTCACTGAGTATGAAAATACTTTGGTCAGAATAAATATTCCAATTATGGACATTATATATATAGATATATCAAATATAAGAATAAGATGTTTTATATGATTCTAATTGTGTAATCTAGTTTGTTATTCATGTGTGCATTATTTATTATATGTGATTTAAGTTGCAAGACATTTTATTGAATGGTTAGTGGTATATATGTGTTTAGCAAATTGTGCAACTTCATAAGTTAAAAAAAAAATGTGTTTCTTGTTTGATAATGCTATGGGCTAATGGGCATACTATAGTGAACTAAGTTGAAGAGATAAAAGTACTTATATCAATTTAATTGGAGAAATGTGATGATGCATTAAGTTCTTCGTGTTATGGAGTATTTGATTTTTATATAACAAGATGCAAATAAAACACATGTGGCCATAAACTAGAGTTTATGAGCCAGGATTATTTATTGGCATGACCGGTTGAACCATCCCGGATCAATAGTGATGCGAACTATATACAAGAACCTTGAGTTCATCAAATGTTATTTGATTAGTTTTATTGTTCTTAATAGAAGTGCATTGTTCACTTATAATCACCAAATTAAAGTAAGGACTTTGTCCTATGAAGTTTTGAAAAAAATATAAAGGAGATGTATGTAGGCCTATACATCTGCCATGTGGATCATTTTGAGTTTTAAAATCGATGCATCGTCAAAATGATCATCAAATACGCAACTTAAGGTTAGCGTAATTAGTGGCTCGACTTATAAAATGCGAGCACGGTTTTCCACATTATATTATTGAGAATGGTGGTGAAAACTTCTAAGTACTGGGCGATTATTGGAATAAGTGTTGAACTTTATGTTGCCCCAGTTCATACGCGAATTGCTTTTGTTGAAACATTCATAAAATGTCTTCAGTTGATTGCAAACCCAATAATCATGAGAACAAAAAAATCTTATATTACGGGCATGTTATAAAATATGAATTCGCATCATGCCAACAAGATTAATGAATACTCCCCAATACAATGGTTTATGGTCACGAACCATATGTTTCCCATTAAAGTTTATGTAAAAGTGCGAAACCTGTATTGAAAATCCACCACAACGCACAACAATGGGATGTTGTAATTGATAATTCATTCATGGGAGAATGAGCATGAGAGAAATGGAATGAATTATAATATAAATGTTGATCCTCAGACCAATGAATATGAACTTGAAGGGACAATTTAAATTCTAGATCTAGTAATTGCCAGACTTGTTTAGTGACATAAAGAATTGACTAGATCATATATGTAACACCCCCAAATCTCGGTACAGCGGAAGACTTAATCAAGTTTTCGGGGCGTTACTATTGGATTTGTATCGCACACAAGTATAGCAAAAGATAACCATTTAACCATTCAAAACCAATCCCAAATTTAAGTATTCAAAACATATAATCCAAAAGAGTAATTATTAGGCCCAAAACATAGTTTAATAGAATAGGTCCCCATAGTTTATCAGAGTCAGAAATGATCCTTGAACCCCGCCTTCTTGCCAAGCTTCCACCGATCAAGTAATCCAAACATCTCTCAAATACCTGAGAAATCATGCTAAAAGGTCAGCTTACGCTGGTGAGTTCATAGGTTTAAGTTCAACAAAATCATAGTGGACCTGTAAGAGTTGATTTGCTATGCAAGACCTAAGATAGATAAATACCGTTTGCACACACCGATCCTACCCGGATCTCCAATCACATACATGTCCCGCATCCAGGGACTACTCGGGCCCAGGCGACTCTAGTCCAGCACTGTCGTGGCAAAATCTAGAACAATTTCCAACCCCGGACTAGGTCGAGGTAGAAGTCTATTCTTAGTTAGGCACGGTTAAACCTAGACTAAGGCAACAACTACCGCACATCTATCTAAACAGTCAAGCATATAAGCAAATCCAAATAGTTTTAACGGTCCAAAAACAGCAGCATGATTCTCACCCCAAAATAGTTCAAAACGTAGTTAAATCGTATATAAAAGTGGGGCTATGAAACTCACCTCAAGCAATCAACGCACAAATAAACACTAGCAGAAGATAACGGTATCACAACACAGCAACTATCGACTCGGCACAACCTATTAATGTAGACCAACTTTAATATATATATTCCTCAAAATCAACATTATCTACCCCAATATATTTCATTTCTTTATTTCCAAAAACGTCTCGTTTCACCATTTAATCCTAGTGTTTGGTATTCTTCATGTGGGTGTATCGACTCAATATGATGCCATGAATGCACTCAAACAACCAATATATAACTCAATGCGACACAATGAGACCTCTAAACGATAAGCTCCATAGTCCAATAAGTTTCGAAATAAATAGTAGACCTTATCAAATTCGTCAACCCGATAAACTCATTTATTTATTCGTGTCGCTTATTATCCCATAAATCAATCGTATCCTAAAGAGTCATAAGGATAAGTCACCCATTAATAAGTTTACCCAACGTACCTAGCGGGCTCTTATTAGATTCGTCAACCTAATAAGTCCGCTACCCACGTGGATCAACACTATTAATGCTAGGTTATCCGTAACCCATGCACACAACGTAAGCAATTAAATACTTAAACTAATATTAAATGTCCACAATTGACATTTATTGATAAACGTGTACTCGAAACATTAATTACTTATTTATTACAAAACATTTTCAATTTAGTCGTTAGTTTCCATTTAAAAATAGTAAATAACAAGATAAAACTTGCTATCAACATTTTTGGTACAAAAGCCCATTTATTATTTATATTTCATAGTTTATTAGCATTTTCATGTATAAATATACATTTCGTCAAATTCCATTATTAATCTCATATCGTTATTCGTTTCGAGTCTACAAGCACGAGTCATAACTTCTCGGCTTTTAATCAATCAATAGTCCAAATTATACTAAAGTCCATGTTACGGCTTTGTCAGAGTCAACTATTGACTAAAAAGTCAAAGTAATGCTGACATAGCTCAAAGTCAACAATATATATATCAAGTCCAAATTTAAAAGTCACAATATCGCAATTCAATCCCAAACCAACTCAAAATAATCTCGCCAACCAATCAATCAACCAAATATACTCGAAACCAATGTTATGACCCTAATGGTCATGACACGGTCGCGGTTAAGACCACGTAAACCAAACAAGCTCTAGAAGCTTTTCGGCTCCACGCGTCTCATCCAAACCTCAACTACATCAATCAACAAGCTACCAAATCGACCCGACCCGGACCCGTGGCCCAAGTGGGTCACGTACGACATCAACCAAGACCCCTACGTGGGTTTCTTGGTTCGTACGCCCCTTCACCATAGCCAAACCCAATCAAACTTCATCCAAATCAATTCCACAACATCCAAATCCAATCATTCAAGCTCTAAACACTAACCAAACACAAAACCCATCATCTATCTTAACCAAAAATATGAAACTAGACCTAAAATGCATAAACCCATCAAATTGATACACCACACATTTACCAAACACTAATTACTTGTTTATTTAGTCACTAATTAGACTTAATTTCATGTTTAAACCAAAAGCCCCAAATTTGTTAATAGGGTCGAAACCCTAATTTTCAATTCATGGCTTATTATTGCCCAAACGAGCTCAAAACTTGTTCCATTTACCTTATTCAATCACCAATTGCAAAACCCACTTGAAACCCTAAAAGTACGAATCTTGATTCGAAGATTTGAAGGTGTTATTGAAGTCCAAATGGAGCGTGTAATATATGGTTGGAAAGAGGAGAAAGAGAGCTTCAAGATGGTGGTGGAGGTGTATGGTGACTCGCCGCCGGCGGACCGTGGTTTCCGGAATAGTGGCCGGTGGTGGTGGGTGGTTTAGGGTTAGGGTTTTTAGAGAGATGGTGTAGAGAGAGAAAGAGTTAGTGTGTGTGTTTTAGAGAGAGAATGAAAGAGGTGAAATGGGGATTGGATGGGGTATTTATACTAGGCCACTAGGGACCTCAAAATAATTATTTTGGAGGAGGGGGCGCCGGTTTCAAGAGAAAGGGAGGGTCGGAGTTGTAATTTTTCGTAACTATCCTGTTTACCCATTCCCGAGCTCATAAATTGTCCCCCGAGTGCCTCAAAACGTTCATTCAACTTTCTAACATTATTATTTACGTTTTTCCACGAGTTTTGACTATTTATTTGTCAATTTTGAGTTACGGTCTAAAAGTTACAATAATTCTTGTTTTAGGCTTTTCTAGTGCTGAATCGAATAGTGCCTACCAAATAGAGTTAAACTCATACGATAACTCATTTAATAATGAAATAAACCATAAAAACCAATAGACGATATAAAATCAAGTCATGGTTCATAAAAATAGTGATAAAGGCAAAGCTCGGTTTAGTTTAACGTAATGCGGTTACCGAAAATAGACTCCCTAAATTTGCCAGTTGTCACAATATATACGCTGCTAGTGCTCCAATTATAATGTATGTCCCAAAAATGAAAACCAATGATTGGTATTAAGTCTATGGCATGTCTGCAACTTGATAGACTAATCGATTCTAAATAAAAGTCCTAGAATGAATAGATAAAATGGAGCAAGAAAATTCAGATGGTCTAATCGAGGTAATAAAGACCCCATAATAATTCTCTTATAGAGACACTAGACATGAAGGTAATTGAAAAACCCCGGGTACTTGAAAAACTATGAGATATCAATAAATGATATATTGCAATGTCTAGTAAAGTGTGGAATAGAAAATATAAATGAATCGACGTCGATGGTGATATTGTATACATTAATACATATGATAATGATTATGTAAATAAATAAGATAGCGCTATAATCATGGTGAGGATCATGGAAGCATACATGCAGGAAGTGCATATGTATAAATGAATGGCCAAAAGAAGTAAAGACGCAAAGAACTAATGAAAAATTAAAATCTCTTGTGATGAGACATGGTTACTGGGACTTGAAGTCCGTACATATGAATGTGTAAAATTATTGGATATGCATTGGTCATTATGAGAGAGCGAAATAAAAGTATTGAAACTATTATATTTAAGGCATAATTGATGGCACACAAATATTTTCGCAAAGACTTTGCATATAGAGACATGATCTCATGTGGTGGATCCAATAATCTATTTAATATTTATAAGTCTGGCGATGTGATAACTAATCGATATGCGTCTAAAAGAAGATGAATAGAGCTCATTTGAAGTTGAGATTCCATGAGGGATATAAAATGCATGAAGCATGTCTCGTGATTTAACATGCTGAAAGCATATAAGAAAGTTTTCAAGAATAACACTTGATCAAGATGAATATATCACTATATAAGTGAAAGACAATATGTTATTGGTTAAAAATGAGCCATTGAAATAACAAAATTTACCTATGTTAGTTTTAAAGAGATTTATATTTGAATATGATATAAGTTACATATGTTTTGATGAGGTAAATGTGAATGAAACTCATGAGGAGATTTTTAAGATGGTTGAATACCTTGAAATGAAATACATAGTTTTGTCTTGTTTTATGAATTAAACATCTTAAAGATGAATTCATTTTTCATAATGAAAGCTAAAGAAAGATAGTATATATCTTTATATGGATAAACGACGCTCATGTTTATGAGGTCAATTGATGAAGAAAGACCCCTTTACTTTTAAAGATGATGGTCACAATATTAATTTACAAGTGTCATACTAAAATGTGTATATCTGAAGTACAAGGATGTACTTAAATGAGACGTATGACGTATCTTAATCCTTAAATTGGATATATGAACAACATGTAGAGAGTGTTTATTCATGTGATTCTACCAAGACACATGAAGGTGCATTCACTGATTCAATGAGCTTAAGTGATGTGATCATCAGGGGAGAAGATACGCATTGCACTCTTTTTCCCTTGACAAAGGTTTTGTCCCCATAGGGTTTTCCGGCAAGGTTTTTAATGAGGCAACATCCCCGAGCGTATAAAGGAATTATGTATTTTTTCCTTCACTAGATTTTTGTCCCACTGGGTTTTATCTAGTAAGGTTTTAACGAGGCATAATCCTCAAATGGACATCCAAGGGGGAGTGTTATGGATAATTATAATATGGATGTCCATATCTTATAGGATAATGATTAGAGGTATTTGAGTTATATTAGAAGATTACATATCTTCCATAATGTCTGACCCTCATAATGGTCGATCTTAAACTGGATATGTATTTACAAGTGGAGGAACCACAATTTCATGGCGTTCAGCTAAGCAGACGATCTCAATGAATACAGAAATTTCAGCCATCCATGAAGCAAGCCAAGAATGTGTTTGGTTAAGAAACATTTTACATGATGACAACGCAGCAAGCATTGCTCAACTGAAGGAAGGGTTTATTAAAGATGACAGAACCAAGCACATTTCACGGAAGTTCTTATTTTACTCATGACTTACAAAAGAATGGCGATATTATTATTCAAAAGATTCATTCAAGAGACAATCTAGCAGATTTATTTACCAAGGCACTCTCTACCTCAACATTTAAAAAATTGGTATACGGCATCGGAATGGGGCGTTTCAGTTAGCTCAAGTAAAATGCTTATGAGGGGGAATAATATGCACCGCACTCTTTTTCCCTTAGCTATGGTTTTTCTCCCACTAGGTTTTTTCCTAGCAAGGTTTTTAATGAGGCGGTATCCAAATCGTATTTTGAATGATGTACAATCAAGGGGGAATGTTATGAATATTTATTATAATGATTGTACACATTCATCATCACATTTATATCACCTAACTAGTAACCTTCATATTTATGATTGGTCTTGTAACATCCAATATTGTACTTAATACCATTCATGTTAAGGTCCCTATAAATAGAGGCACCTAATGTAATGTGATGATATACCAATAACAAGTTCTATCTTTCTCTTCCATACTCACTTATGTTCTCTTGCTTATTGTTCTTATTGTGCTACTAGGCTCGTTGTGTTATACAACAGGAAGCAAATTTTACACGCTTTTAACTGTCAGTTTTTATTTTGACAAATTTTCAATTATAACCCTGTATTTTTGATAATCTTACAATTCTTACCCTGTATTATAAAGAAATACACAAATTTTGCAGCACAATTCTTAATTCGCAAAGATACATCGATACTCAATTTTACAGTATAACAATTTCTTATTAAACATCAGATACTTAATTCTACAGCATATCATACCACACTATTGTTAAACTAATATAAACCATGAAACACATAGAAAAAGATTTCTAAATATGTTTACAAAATATTATTAAAAGCTTCTTCGATAATCCCTCTTCAACTAGAGGAGTAAAGTGACCCGGTTCTTGAGCTATTCATCTTTGCCGAATCAGAGGCTGCATTTAAAGAATCACTATATGGATTAGAGCACTAAGATATATAATAGTTTGATAATGAATGAAAAGTGTTGATTGTTAATGAAGCATCGAAACCGCTTGTAACACCCGCCTTATAGACCACAATACTACCATTTAGTCATCTAGATATCGACTCAAAATCACAATTATTCAAGCATTTAATTAACTACTTTAGAACTAAGTAACTCACCTTTCCAACCATTATGTCATCTTCTGAGAAGAAAGGAACCAAATCAACAACTTCGTTGGCTTTCGACTTCTCAAATACTCCAAAGCCCATAATGCAGCTGCAATGAATAGCATACAAAAATTAACATTTTCCATGTTTTTGGACAGATTTTAAGAAACATTCAAATGTCAAGTATACCTTTAGAGCCAAAGTAGCGTTTTAGTCATCTTGTTCTTAAGCATTCATTTTTGCCGACCCATCAAATGTAGACGAAAGGTTTAGATTCTGCATATATTATAATTAATCAACAACAGAATTAGATAATTACTGAAACACAGATGAGTAAAGAATGGCCAACCTCATGGTAAGCACAACCTAGGAAGGCTGATTTTGCTTCTTAACAGATTATTATTTGAATTTTTCTTTTTCAATACAAAACTTTAATTACCTCACTTCAGCGTCCTTGAAAATGGATTTCTCCCCATCAACAACTTTTCTTCTCATAATTTGCATCAAGATAAGGTTCTTGCAATAAATTGTGTTGCTCTTTTCATTTGTCATTACAGATTCTCTATACCAAAAAACTGAGACATATTAGCCATTTATCGACTTTGGTACCAGTTACAGTCACGTATACATACATATGTCAATTAATAAGCAGTCGCACACAACCCCCATATGATATATCATAAGTAGTTTTGATAAGCAAATCTAAATCATGCCCATATATAAACTAATGTATGTAGTTTCAATATGCAATCGAAACAGCCCCTATACAAGCCAGACAGTTTTAATAAGCAATCCTATACAACTCATATAGAAGCGGTAATTCATTAAACAATCCCAAACAACCCCGACAAGTATATTCTTTCATTAACCATTCAAGTAGTAAATTAATCATTTAATTAACTTTTTCCCATCAAACATATAAACAAGTAATTAGTATAGCATCAAAAGAAAATGACTAGTTAGTAACCAGCAAAAAGAGTTACCAGGTTGTAAATGGCGCAAAAAGCCACTTTAAGCCCTAAATCCAGAATCTGCCCCACTTTAAGAATTCGAACGTCTAACTTGTAAAGCCAACTGACCAATATCGATCCTTGTAATGTGTAATATGATGTATGCTAGCTTAAAAATCACTTAAAACATTGACATACAAAGCTTTAAATGGCCTTTACTGCCAGATTAGTACTTAAACAGAATTTTATACAGTATAAATGCAATAGCTTATGAGCACAAGAGATGGAAAAATAAAACCGCAAGCCTTGTTTATATACCCAAGCAAACTTGGTGAACAAGTTGGTTTTTCTTTCCTTGTTTTGTCCCTATGGTCGATCGGTTATGAGTCCCCAAAGGGATTCCGGAACCTTCCCAAATTTTGCAATTTAGTCCTTTTCCATAAACATTTAACGACCGTTAGTCCATTACATTAATTACATAACGCTCGTTAGTTATTTCGCTTAATAAATAAATAAATACAACATTTATATTTAATTATTAACTTTAAATTCTCTTCACGTAAAGTGTGCAATCCCATAGTCTCGAAGTTCGATCAAACTCACGCCTACTAATTTATATCCATAAACTAACAACTCCCACTTGGATATATCTTAATAGAGTGATCACATCGGTTAGCGTCTAGCAACACTCGATGCCTCTAGTAACGAATCGAGTAAGGCTCCTCGAAAACGCTTTAATGATTTCTCATTATTATTATCCTTTTGTTTCTAATACCATGTTAAATAAAGATATGGAATTAAGTCTTTCTTTATAAAACTAATCTATTTCTCGTTTGTAAGTGATTGACCAAGATTACCGAATCATCTAAACATATTTCGGGAGATTTGGGTGCGGCCGCACAAACATCTTGTCAACCTCGCGAGGGCCCAATGTATTAAACTCCAAATAAATTTGAAGGAACAAATTTATTTTGACTACAAGAATAACCCACAAACTTTGTAACATTTCGAAAACAACCCTTATAACTACCGCTATGTATAGCATTGTTGCTTTACGTAAATGCACTACATTTATGACACTTATCCGGTATCTCAAGTCCGAGGATAACTATTCATAATTTACTCATAACAATATCCACAAAGTAAATTATGTAGTTGAGATAAGTCCTATATTCAATTCATTGAATATCATCTCAAATTGGTATGCATTCTCATCAATATACTTTCAAGTATATTCTACCACATCTCTCAGATTTGTCTTAGTTTAATGATACTCTCATATCATTAATCGACAACGGACATTTAGAATAACTTAGTTATTCACGGATTAAACATGCAAATATAGGACAACAATATTATAAATGAAAATAAACATAATCCAAACTTTGTTTCATCAAAATAATAAATGTTTTACAATATCCTTTTATCCAAATACTAATCACAGTTATGCATGAAACTATTAGCTAAACGAAGTCCAATTCCATTGGCAAGTCCTACAAGCTTGTCTTTAACTAAAGCCTTAGTGAGCGGATCGCCTAAGTTATCATCATGTGAACTTTCGAGATTTATTTCACCTTCCGGACTTGTTCCCGAACATAGTGATACTCCAGAAAATGTCCGTGCCCTTCACGACCTGTGTTCATTGGCAAATATGATTGCGCAGAATTGTCACAATACATATCAATAGGCGATTCAATCAAGGCATAACACCAAGCCCCGAAATGAATTTCCTAATCCAAACACCTCCATTGCAGCCTTTCAAGCGTCTATGTATTCGACTGCCGCAAACATCGCAATCGATCGCTTCGCTCTTCCAATCAATCGCTTCCTCCATTGATGACAAAGACATAACCACCGAGACTTTGTATCATCTTTATCACATCGCCAGACGCATCACAAGAACCTATAACACCAAGTTCGTGTCCGATTTCCTCCATACACCAAAAACATATCTTCAGATTCCTAAGATACTTGAATATGTTTAACAAAGAATCCATGAAGTTCACCCGATTCGCTGATATCGATCGGTCATGTTTTGAGCGAACGCCACATCCGCTCTGCGCATCTTACAAAGATACATAATAGATCCCATACCAAGCATAAGGAACTTTCTCGCGCGTGCCACCAAAGCAGTGTGAAGCACACATATCGCTACATAAGCCATGCTTTACTTCCATCGGCAAATATCCTTTCTTGGAATTTTGCATATTGAATCTCTTCAATATTTTATCAATGTAAGCGCTGACTTAAACCAATTAACCGCTTTGACCTATCTCAAGAGATCTTGATCCCGTAATATATGCGTTTTCTCCTAAATCCTTCATGGAAAACACTTCCCAAGATATGCCTTAACATTTTGTAAACTCTAATGTCTTTTCCCATAATTAATATGTCATCGACATAAAGAATTAGGAAAATTACATTACTCCCACTAACTTTGTGATATACACATGGCTCATCAAGATTTTGAATAAATCCATACCTTTTGATTTCTTCATCAAATCTTTTATTCCATTGCCTTGATGCTTGCTTCAATCCATAAATGGACCTTTGAAGTTTGCATACACGGTTTGAAATTGCGGATTCACGAACCCCTCGTGTTGCTTCATATAGATGTCTTCATCTAAGTGACCATTTAAGAAAGCGCTTTGACATCCATTTGCCATATCTCATAGTCATAGTATGCCGCTATAGCTATGAGATTTCTAATAGCTCTAATGTCCGCTACAGAGAAAAGGTCTCCTCGTAATCAATGTCATAAGTTTAAGTAAAACCTTGCGCAACTAGACGAGCTTTATAGACGGTACGCTTCCATCCATGTCGGCCTTAATCTTATAGAGCCACTTACTTCCAACCATCGTGGCGTTTGGAGGTAAGTCAACCTCTACCCGTACTTCATTTTCTCATGGATTGTATTTCATTCATTGCAACCCGCCATTTTGCCTTGTCGACTTGCCATGGCAACTTTATAACTAGTAGGCTCTCCAAGATCTCCTAACATAGTTTCCTCAACCTCACGTTAAGACATAGAAGTTCGTGTACGCAGATTCCTTAAGGATCTACGAACGGAATCACTTCAACTTCGGTGGAGGACCTAGACTATCGTGTTCTCACCGAAGCACGTTGGTGTTTTCGTAGGTAATGCATCTTCTTGATCATCTTCCGGATCATAAAATCTCCCATCGAATTCTTGAGATACAAGATATCTTTCAAGAAAATCTCCATACCTAGCAACAATTACTTTATTTTCGCTGATAGTAAAAGTAGTAACCCATAGTTTCCTTAGGTATCCTACGAAGATACACTTTACGATCTTTGTTGGAGTTTATCTCACGAGTCACGCCTAACATACGCCCGCAACCCCGCACCTTTAAATAAGACAAGTTAGAGCTTTACCATGCCATATTTCATATGGTGTCTTATCAACCTTCTTTGTGAGAACCATATTTAGAATGCGAATAAATGATTCCAAAGCATAATCCCAAAAGGATAAAGGAAGAGTAGTAAGATTAAACATAGATCGATCATGTCCAAAAATGTACGATTTCTTCTCTCGACACACCATTTTGTTGTCGAGTATATGGAGAAGTGAGATTCTCGACAATTCTATTCTCACTAAGTAATCTTTAAACTCTTGGCTTAGATACTCGCCTCTCCATCGGATCAAGAGCTTTAATCTTCTTTCCCAATTGCAGCTTCTATCAAACTTTGAAAACCTTAATGTTTCAAACACCTCATGTTTATGCTTATAAATAAACATAACCATAACGGCCAAATCATCAAGAAGGTTAAGTAGCTAGCACCTCTCTTTGACACATGTCTAAGTGGTCCACACACATCAAGATGAATAAGACTAAGTAGATCGAAGCCCTCCATATTGCTATGAAAAGGTTTCTTAGTCATCTTCCCAGATATACATGAATCACATTTATCAAATGATTCATCATTGATATTTTGCAAAGCCCTTCTTGTTGCAGCTTATGCATGCGAGCCTTGCCTATATGAGCAAGTCTACAATGCCAAAGATAAGAAGAATTCAAGTCTAACTTTATCTTCTTGTTAATGCTAAACATTGAATTATTATTATTGTTAGATTCATTTCCAATCACATCAATTTCAAACACACCATTCACAGTAATTGCTTTAAAATAAAATACACCATTTAAAGAAACATCAATTCCATTACGTGAAATAGTATGAGTAAAACCATCATCCAACAAAACTGAAAAGGAAACAACACCTCTAATTATAGAAGGTGCGAATGACAATTGTTTAATAACAAGACTAAGCCCGAAGGCAATACTAAACTAAACGCTCCTATGGCTTCAACAATTTGCATGTGCACCATTTCCACGTGCATATATTGCTCCCCATAGGCAAGCTTCCTCTTCACTCTAAACCCTCGCAGTGTATTACAAATGTGAATACCACAGTACCGTATCATATACCCGTGAATTATTATGATTTAGAGTAATAATTCAATGACAATAAATTACTCAAGTACCGCGCCTATGGACCCTTCATACTTCATTTTATTTGCCCGCAATTCATCAAGATAGAGCACAATTTCTCTTCCAATGCCCAACGCCTACGGTGGTGGCATGCTTGATCCTTTTAGGATTATCCTTCCTAGAGTAGGTTATTCTTGGGTTGAGGTTGATAGGCCATCACTTGTTCGCTTTTGTCAACCTTACCCTACCCTTCCCTTCTTGTTGTTCGCACGCCGCGGTTTTGGCTTATTAATCCTTCCACCCCGAATAGCAAGTACAGGCGAGGAACCTTTGAGGCAACCTTTCATAATCAATAAGCAATGCGTGTAGGTCAAGAATCGCTCACCCCACGCAGCCGCATATTGAAATTTTCGACAAAACCATTAAAATCCTTGTTAGGGATCGATTAATCGATTCACGCCCATGTCATCATCATAAGTTTTGCCAAGTGCTTTGAGTGGTCCATGTAACCTTTCATTTCCAAGACATGAGCACTCACGGGTTTACCTCACCTTGCCTACACCGTAACGCGTCGGTCAAGTCATAAACTCGACGCAATCGGTTTCTCAAACATAGTCCGAAGTTCATTGAGCATATTATATGGAAATAATGTTCAAACCGCTTTGAAGAGCGATTCCATTGTTCCCAACATAAGACAAGCTACATCATTATGACGCTTATACTCGAGTTGCCAAGCATCAATTGAGCTGAGTAGTATCGTGACCGCTTGGTTGTTCAGTGCAAGGTTCATAAAGATATTTCAACCGGTCAAAACTCTATAGACAATTTCAAAGCGGTGCCAATCATTGAAATTATTAGATCCAGTCAACTTTTCTCGATCAAAAAAGTTTTTGAAACGCAGAACTTAGTGCATTGTTAGTGTTATCGTTATTTTGAGCCATTTCTACAGAAAAAAAGTTCAAGTATTAGTATTTTCGATAATACAACTTTTGAAGAAAATAAAATATACCCAACGGTAATATAAACATATAACCATATAATTTTCTCGAAAACTAGGATCCAATTATCATGTGTTCATTACATCGCTTGATCTCGCTAGCAACGAACGCATATAATAAGGTAATCATCGAACATTAATTGGCAAACAATTTCCAACTCCTAGATCATTATGGGATTTATATTTTCCAATGCTATTGCAAATATAAACATGTTTCATCCCATCTTATGCCATTGAGTCCGTGTCTCACTTCCTACTCAACTTAAGTGTCTAACTTAAAGAACTACAAATATGTCCATGTAAGGTCCGACTTTACATAGAGATTTACCTCTCCATCACAATCTAGCCTGGCATCTTGTCATGACGTAAATTGCAACTTTAAGTGTTCATTTTAATTAGATGACATATTCTTAATTTAAAAGGGTACTAGTTTTGATTTTATGTAGTCAAATAAAATATGTACAAAGATGTCATGCATTCATCTTGTATCATAATTTTAATAAAAAACTTTTTATTACCAATTCATAAGGATCAAATTATCAAAATTTTGATTGAGGTATTGGGTTCACCAATCAAGGAATTTAGTGATAATTATAATCCATTATACCGTACTTTTGCATAAGTGTAAACACTTAGTGTTTCGGATAATTACCACCGACCGGGCGCATGGAATTAACACTAATTCGCCTTAAGATGAGCTTGCACATTATATGGCTTACTAGTAGCTCCACTCGAACTTACAGGGCAGAGGACCTGTAAGCCAAGCATAACCTAAGACATCCTTTTAGTGTGATTGTGCGCACTTCTTTATTAACCCCTTTATAGTTCATTCTAATGGGTGAGCCGCTCGCACTATATGTACCAAAGTCACCAATCAATTAAACTATTGAAAACTTAACTCTTCCAAAACAAATCAAATTTCGCCATTGTTTAGTTCAGATTATTTTTCTATTCAAAATTACCCTTTGCTTAAACCTGCCTAACAAATAAACAAACAAGTAACAAATAAAAAATAAACTACTAAAAACAATGCACATAATAAACAATTTATACGTGTAAACAAGTAGCCACATGCAACTTATTCGATAAAACTTTATTAATAATCAATGTCTAGGTTAAATTAATGTATATATTAATTAGGGCTTTCACCTCTCAATTGAGAGTGAGCCACATACATCGATTTAATCGATTAAGTAAACCCATAATTAATAATATACCAAATTGCACATAATTGATTCATTAATTATATATAATGGAGTCTTCCCAATTCAAGATTTATCGTAATTAACATGTCTCAACAATTAAAAAATTATCAAAGCAACTTATCCATGACTAACATGTATGTATAATCATGGATATCATAACAATTTATATAAATAAGTCACAAGATCGCATATAAAAAATTCCATGACACATAACAAATTATTCACGAATTAATCACGTAATCAATATTAATTCTAAGTTTTAATAAGGTTAGCAAACAAGTTTCAAAACCCTAAAAAATTTAATACATGTGTCGACTAAATAAAATAGGGGAACGCCCCAAAAATTAAAAAAAATCGACAATAGCATAAATTAAACATAAACCCTAGATTAACATATCAAACAACATACAAGTATTTGTTTTATTACGCTTTTATGTAATTAACTACTCATTAAAACCAATGTCTCGTGATGCCACTGTTGGAATTATATATCAAGACATTCAAAAAAATAATCACAAAACATCAAAGTAATCATGCGAAGCGATAGGATTTATTAATGAACAATTAATTAACATAAAAGAATGCGTACTTTTGTTGATTCTAGCCGAACAAGAATCAAATCCACAAACTAGCAACGGATGAACCATAATTTGATTTAGTTAGGATTATATGAATTACCCCTTACCATTTTGTAATTCAATCTAAGATAATAACAATAGTGTGTTATTACTATGTTCTTGTATACACGTCCTAAACCGAATCAAAGTAATGCTAGTTTTTATAAAACAAATAACTTTGTTTGTGGAAAAATAGTGTGTCAACACCTTAGGGGTGTTCGACCGGTTTTGAGGACAAGAAACACACACAAAACAATTTTATGGTTTAGCTTATGAGCACAAGAGATGGAAAAATAAAACCGCAAGCCTTGTTTATATACCCAAGCAAACTCGTGAACAAGTTGTTTTTCTTTCCTTGTTTTGTCCCTATGGTCGATGGGTTAAGGAGTCCCCAAAGGATTCGGAACCTTCCCAACTTTTGCAATTTAGTCCTTTTCCATAAACATTTAACCACCGTTAGTCCATTACATTAATTACATAACGTCCGTTAGTTATTTCGTTTAATAAATAAATAAATACAACATTTATATTTAATTATTAACTTTAAATTCTCATACGTAAAGTGTGCAATCCCATAGTCTCGAGTTCGATCCTAACTCACGTCTACTAATTTATATCCATAAAAAACTAACAATAAATGCAATCAGTTCCATGAACTTCAGTTTGATGATAGAATTGATGTTTACATACCTATTTAGTGTTCGATGTTGAACGAAGTATCGAATAAGCACTACTACAAAAAGAGCTTTTAAGACCTCCTTATTAAGACTCTTTCCTAAATGCACAAGTCATATATTATATAGGCGTGTTTGGCAACAAGCATTTGGAAACGCTTAGAAGTTTATGTTTATAAGCGGAAGCATTATAGATGAAAAGCTTGTTTGGCAACACCTCAACAAGTTGCTAGAATATTATCTTACCGCTTCTAATCTAAATGCTTCTTGATTAAGCATTCTACAGCTGCTCCAAGCCTTTAGTTTATGAAATTACATATCTACCATCATTTGTTTAATCATTTATTTTATTTTAATATGTATATGACCTTTTTCGTAATTTTTACAATTTATAATTATCACATACCACGTTACCAAACATATTTTTAAACAAACAATTACACCATACCATCACATCACATCACATCGCTACGTGTCGCCAAACATAGCCATAGACAGGTTAGTTTAATGAACACCGGTCCATACATAAATTTTTTTATCTAGACCGGTTAGTTTAATATAGTTTAAGCTATTAGAAACCTTTAAAACTCAGTTTAGTATAAAAAAGAAAAATTACTAAAAATACCAAAAAAATTAGTGAAAAATAAAAAATCAAGAATGAAGAAGAGAGAAAGCTGGAGCAAGGTGAATTGTGGATTGCCTTGGTTTAAAGCTTCTTGGGAAGCTATAGGTTGTGTTATCAGCTTTTGGTTCTCAGTCTTGTGCTTGGATTAAATTTGTAAGCAATTTCTTTAAAAATTACATTTCTTAGTATAAGTGGTTAATTCTTGTTAATTTTAGTTTAATCCTGTCTAAACATAGTTAGTACAAGTTAATCTATGGCTTCCTTGGTTTGAAAGGCTGTTTTAGTGTTAAAAGCTTTAAAATGCTTAAGTAAAGGGTGTTTGGTTTTGATTTGTTAATTGTGTTAAAGGGTGTTAAGACAAAGGATCTTGTTTGTTGTTTGTCACACTTGGTCTAAATAACTCATTTCAACCATAAAACCGCCCTTGTTAGTGTAAAAGTCAAAATCACTTTTAATTTCACTTAATTTGATAATCGTAGGATTTAAAGAGTAAAATCACCACAAGAGCTTAAAACTTGTTAATCTAGCTTAATTACATCTTATTATAGCTTAATATATCATAATCGAAGTAGTATTGATTTAAAGTTCATATAAGTCAACTATTAGTGTTATATAAAAGTCAAAATTTCATTTTAGCAGCTAATAAAATAGATTAATTTCTATAGGGTTTAACTTTGAGTTTCATGTTTTAATCTTTAGGATTATAAACTTTAGTTGCTCATCTTAATCACAAGATTTTTATATTTTCTAGTTAGCTTATTTAATGACTTATTTTTAGCTTCTTTGAGTCCTTATCTCAAATAGTGCCCTATGCACGTTGAGTAGACCATTTTCATAAGCTCACACGTAGCTTATTAGTTAGCCTAAGCTTGTGTATTTTGGTTCTTCGAAAGCTAACCTAGATGTCTTGAAGTTCCAAACTTAATTTTTCACCGCTCTAGCTTATTTGATAGTACGCAACAAGCTTTTACCTTGTCCCATTTCTGTAAACTTAGTAACCGTGTTTTACAAGTTTTTCTTAAGCTTGTCAAAAGCTTATTAGTGAGTCCCACAGTGTGAGCTTGGACTTTTGGAAAGCCCACCACTAATCTTGACACCTCGCCTTTATTTTGAGGTTTTAAGCTTATTTCATTAGCTTAAATTGGTTTAGAAAATGGTCGCAAGCCTGCTTGGATAAGAGGTTTAAGATAAGTGCTTATTTGCTTATTTTGCTTATCGCTGTGTTTCTTTGCTTTTTAGCTTAATTTGAGTACTTTAGCTTATTTGTGTCTTATTTTTTCTTTGGTTCCAGCTTTGTAAGCTTGTTTGAGCTTAAAACATCAAAATAAGCTTAAAAGCCAAACTGTTAAGCTCTTTAGCTTCTAAACTGCTTATTTTTAAGTTACAAAATTTTTGTTTTCATTAAAGTTGCATATTATTAGTAGTATAATAGTTTTCAAAAGAAAATCACAAAAACATCATTTTTAAAATAGTGATAGCATTTATTTAATATAAATTAGCTTTTTAATTTTCTTTTTCAGCTTATTATTAAGCACTTTCTGTTTTTATAATTTTCTTAGTTTTCTGTTATCATAGGATAATTTTATAAAAAAGTTCAGAATTTTCTTAGCTTGTTTAGTATTTATTAGAATTTAAAATAGTTAATAAGTATTAAATAATTAATAATAAATAAATAAAAAGCATGAAAAATATCTTTTCAGTTTTAAAATTAGTTTTATAATATTTTAGATTTTTCTAAGTTAAAATTTTATTTTTCCAGTTAATTTTATATTTTCTTGTATTTAAGTGTATTTTAAATAGTAATTAATTAATAATAAATAGATAAAAGTGTAAAAATATATTTTTAGTTTTAAAATAAGTTTTATAATATTTTAGATTTTTCTAAGTCATAATTTCATTTTCTAGCTTTATTTCATATTTTATTATATTTTAGAGTATTATTAAATAGTTTAAAATAGTTTTAATTAATAATAATTAAATAAATAGTTATAAAAATAATTTTAATTTTCCAATAATTTTCTTTTATTATTAGGATTGTAAAATATCATTTTCATATTTGTAGGTCTTTTATTTCTTAAAACTCACGCTTTATTTTGTACGCTACGTAATTTAATAAATGTATTCGCTTAAGTTTATTTAACTGATTGTTGTGCTTTATAATTCGTATCCAAATACCATTCCAATCAATCAAGAGTGTAGTTATCAATCAAAATCCTTCATCGATCATTATCCTTAGTGATCATTCGACATCCGAACATTTTAAGCACCATTAATCCTCCGTGGACTTAACGATCCGAATCCACTATATTCCAAGGAAATTGCATTGGTTTTAGATCGTTTGAATTTTATTACGGTTGACCATTCACAAGTGGTTGACTTGTGTGATAAACTCGACGGTTTCGATCCAATCAATGTCGATAAATGGTCAAGATTATAGATGAAAAGTTTGTTTGACAACACCTCAACAAGCGTTAGAATATTATCTTACCGCTCCAATCTAAATGCTTCTTGATTAAGATTCTACGATTGCTCCAAGCGCTTAGTTTATGAAATTACATATATACCATCATTTGTTTAATCATTTATTTTATTTTAATATGTATATGACCTTTTTCGTAATTTTACAATTTATAATTATCGCACATGCCTACGTTACTCAAACATATTTTTAAACAAACAATTACAACCATCACATCGCTACGTGTCGCCAAACATAGCCATAGACTGGTTAGTTTAATGGAACACCGGTCCATACATAAATTTTTTTATCTAGACCGGTTGACATAAAATGGACGGGTCTTGATGACATTCTTTTATACCGGTCGGCTAAACAACCCGGCCCAAATAACTTTGTTTTCACTTTTGCTTTAGGCGGCATTTTCAATCTTTAGAATTTTCATACACCGCCAAACTCAAAAGTCAAAACCCTCTCATTCAAAGATTGTAACTTCCAGGTCATAAATTCATATCTTAATCAGGTATGCTAATAATTAGCATACCTGATCTCTTTAGAATTTTCATTCTCCCTTGCTCTAGCAATTGCGCTCAACACAATCACTAAAGAGATCTTAATTAGGTTTCTTCACAACCCGTATCCTAAACTTTGATTTTGGTCAAGTTAGTTATTAAATCATGTGGGTTTATGCTTTTTGGTTGCTTAATCGTACCTTTTAAATAATAGCTTTGTTAGGGTTATTAAATCATAGTCTATTTGAAATGAGTATAAACCTTTGAAGCTTATGAGTTCAAAATATCTCATCAGGAAATGTTTATCCTTTTGTTTTGATTTTGTAGTGTTATATTTTTATGTGCAGTTAAAGTGTTTGATAGAATGCCTAAATGAAGTTTACTAGTTTAATTGGTTGCAACTTACAGTACATTTTTTTTTATCACAAACTATTCACGTTTTGCTGCGAAACACAACAATTGTAATTTTTCAATTCCATACAATATCATGATAATAGGAATTGGATTTGCGATGAATTAGTTGACAAATGTTCATAAGCATATATAATTTATAAAGATAAGTAACAAGAAAAAAACGAGTCTCTGACATGAATTTATTGTGGTTCGACTCTTGATAGTGGTCATTTGGTTAGAATCATTGACAGTAATTTAGCACTTCGACATATGTTTCGCATCGATAGAAAAAAAGTTTATAGTTAGAAGGCTAGAAGCGTGAGTAAAATGACCCTAAGTGAAAAATCTCGCAAATTTACGTATGTGTTTAGTTGCTTGATGAAGTTTACTGTGGTATTTAGGTGAGAATATGATGAACGATCTATAGATTTTTGGTGATTTTAAGACGTGTAGTGCGAGTATTGTTTTGATGATGTATTTTGTGTCTTATTTCAGATATATTTTTTCAATGGTGGATGAACATGTGAGCACAAGCAACGTTACTAGTGAAAGTTCCAAGCCAATAGTGGATATCCATATCAAGACTCTTGAGTCACGACTGACTTTACCATTGATAAAAATGTACAAATTACTCTCTTGTTCCTCTCTGTGTTCTTACATACTTATCTCATTTGCATGCTAAAAGTTGGAACATTAAACTTGTTTTATCACATAAAGTTAAAACTTGCAATAATTTTTATTATTAGTTATCTTAAGTCAAAGGTAACTACTGATAGAACACGGGTTCCAATTGTTTACGCAAGTTTTGCTTTTAGCTTTTTGGAATAGATATTCAGTAAAGTTACATATCGGCTTTACATAGAGATTCATCATTCATATGTTAAATAAGTTTAACCAAGGTGCTTATTCATTATTCATAATAAACCGATCAGTATTTAAACTTTGAAGTAAGATGTGCTCCCTGTTTAACCAATATGGCTTAAATACATTCTTAGTTGAAGCCTTTACAAATTAAGAATTAATTAGTACATGCATGTCTTAGGCTACCCTTTGTATGAAACAGAAACTGAATGACCTTATTGTCCTAAGTGAAGAGTAGGAAATGGCGTTTATTTGTCTATTTTCTAAAATTGCTTATAAGTAATAATTAATGTGTGCTCAATGGTCATAGGGATATCGACTAAATTCGGTGATTGTTTTAAGAAATATAAACTGAGGCTTGTTATTAGAGTGTGGTGTAACCATCTCTTTAATATATTTTTCTTTGCAGAGCCATGATCTTATCATTAAACCGACCATAATAAGATCCAGTTCATCGCTTTATGCATCTTTTATACTCTTTATGTAAGATTATGGCAATGTATACTAAAGTTAATCATTTACTTCGTGACTTGACGTTATTGCCAAAAGTTCCAGTCTTTGACTTTTATCATTGCTGTAGTTATTTGAGATTGGCTTAGAGCATCTGCTTGCATGTTTGAAAGCTCTTGCCAAGTTCGCCTTTGGTATGGGTTCGACTCGTGTATGTTCGCAAAAACGAAAGTATAAGTCTTACTAAAGACAAGTGTTAAACTGATTATTTTTCTATGTTTTGTGGAAGGTTGTACTCTTGCTTTTGGGCATTTGAACTCCTACCCAATGGAGCTATCGAACACGAATTCTGGCCAGAACCTTTTTCACTCAAGGTCCGATCCGGTGAGAAAGTATTATGTGGTGCTAAATATTTATGTGCGCCCTTATGACATAATATAAGCAATAATATAAGCATCAACATGGTTCCATTATGTGGATATTAAGCTTGCGAATAATTGATTGATGACATGTCTATGTTCATAGGCAATATCTAGAAGAGCCAATTTACATGAGAAGATAAGACACTATGAAGAAGCGTAACTAGATTTTCAAAGGCTCGTCTATCTTCTAGAAAAGCGCATGAGAAAAAGTATTTGGAAGAATTAATGTAGCTTGCCGTCTTTCTTCAACAAGAGTGAGAAAAGTAGTTGGACTCAAACATCATCCGGATAAGGTTCTCGCCTTGTTTCATTATTTACATGCGCCTAAATAGACCACGGATAACCGATTATCTTGAAATACGTGAGGGTGAAAATTACATATTTAAGTATTATGTGGAATTATTTCGCTCAACCCTTCGATTGCGATAGTAGAGTATCAAGAGGAACTTCCACAATGAGCGTTTATGGTCATAATTTTGCGAGGCGGTTCACTTGCGAATTTTGCTCGATGAATGCTCAGTCGCCATGTCTAATGCTCCTAGCGGCAACTCAAATGACAAGAAACAACAGATCTGTTAGGATCGGATGACACATACAAACACAATTAATCGCACACACACCGCCACAATTAAGAACACAAGGATATAAGGTGGTTCGGTCTAATCGACCTACGCCCACCGTGGGTAACTAGAGTGTTTATTACATCTTGTTGTAATGTTGGTGTGTTCATTTACAAATACAGTATCTCTTATATAGAGATTATAGTTGGTAACCGCCAAACCACTATCTACCACTAATGAATTAGTGATCTTCCACTATCGGCACTATCCAAGAAGTGGCTTTATCTCGCCACTATGTGTTAAGTGTGCCATTATCTGTGCCACTATCTGTTCAGTGGCTTCACCTAACTCAACAATCTCCCACTTGAAGCCACGGAACAATCTTCACCTGTGCTTCAACTGTGTATCTCGTATTTCTGTAAAACAAGAACTTTTGATCTTAGCTCCATCTTCTTCCTAGTTACCCTGGCCTTCTCTTCAATTAACCTGAAGGCCCGTTGAAGCTCCCGTTAGCTCCAACACATCGGTCATGACTAAATCACATCGACCCATTCTCGTCCCTATCGGCTCCCATCGAAATGAACCGCCCGATCCCGAACATCCGAGAACAAACACTCCGAATAAAGCGTATAATCAATCGAGAGACTTTGATCGCCAAATATCTGGTTCTCTTAACCCATCGCTGCCGGTAACTCGATCAAGCTCCTAGTTACCCCGCCTTCTTCAATTAACACAAGGCCCGTTGAAGCTCCGTTAGCTCCAACACATCGGCCATGACTAAAATCACATCACCCATTTCTCGTCTCCTATCGGCCCCACCGAAATGAATCGCCCGATCTCGAACATCCCGAGAACAAACACTCTCGAATAAAGCGATAATCAATTGAGAGACTTTGATCACCGAAATCTTGGTTCTCTTAACCCACCGTCGTCTCGTAACTCGATCAAGCACAACCTATGCTCCCACCGCCATGAATGCCTCGACCGGTTTTATCGAACCTTTTCTAGCACGCTCACCTTGAATCGACTGTGACTCGGGTTTGCCATCGCAGCAAACCTTCTTCTCCCACGAGACTACGTGAACCGGACTTTGGTCTTTCTCGAATCGACGGTTACTCCTCGCGACAGAACCGACCATATACAACGAACCTTGTTTCTTTCCTCGAGCTACGACTAGATTTCCTTCATAACCTTCCACCGCCTGCTCCTCGAACTTAACCTCGTGTCCTGCTCATCCAATCGCCCAATGAAATCAACTGTTTCTTGAGACTTGGAATTACCGGACATCCTTCAAAGTCCATGGACCGACCGAGTCTTCGATCTAAGTCACCTATGCTCACATCAAGAACCTCATCGTCGCGCCTTACTTACCAAAATCCTTCTTTCAGATTCCGCAGTTGCTTCACACTACCTGGTAGCGTGAAATGAAGCACCCGAATCCACAACCCAGGAATCCACATTGCTCTCCATACTACAGATCAAAACATCATCTGTATGGTCTACTGCAACGTTAACTTCTTTCTTGTCTTTTGGACATTGATTCCTGAAATGTCCAACCTCTTTACAGTTCCAACAAGTCACATCATTTCGAGTCCTCGACTGACTCCTTCTCCTGTTCCCACTCCCACTACCTCTGTTATTTCTTCTACCTCTGACCGCATTCAATTGTTCACTTGATGATTCCCTGGAATTTCTTCGTCTGACGTCTTCGCCTAGAATTAAATCCCGAATTCCCTCAAAAGTGAGCTCTTTCGATCCTGATGAACTAGTAACGACCAGAATCGTTCGGACCAACCGCCAGGTAATGATGATAACAGTAGTAAAGCTTGAACTTCATCCTCGAACTTTATTCCCACTGACCCAAGTCTGGATAAAATCGAGTTTAAATTGTTGATGTGCATCAGAATCGAACTTCCTTCCTCATATCCTCTCAATCAAGCTTTCGCTTCGCCATTCACACAAATTACCAAACTGCTACAAACCAATCAGGTTAGTACTGCTAAATGGCAATTATACTTGTGCAAAGAACTTGATTAAACTATGAAGGACTACTTTTGTCAAAGTAGAAAACTTGTGACACCAAAAGAAAATAACACCAAAGACTTATCTTAAAAAAAAAGATAATCGGTCTTTCTTCTCCAAAAAAAAAAACAACTCCTGCTCTTTTATCCTCTCCCAAGAATCTTGTCTGGTCCTTTATCTTCAACCCCAAAAAAAAAACTTCAGTCTTTTATCTTCCCCAAAAGATAAAAAAAAAACACAGTCTCTTAACTCCACCCAAAAAACCTTTAGCCACTTTTTCTTTTAAAAGGTTACCATGCCTGGTCCTTTCTTAAAAAAAAACACATCACACTTGCTCTTCCCAAAAAAAAAATCACAGCCTGGTCATACAAAAGAGACCACACCTCTTTTATCTCCGGTGATCGGTGGTGACCGACTTCTGTTCTCCGATCGGTGGTTTTTTCTCTCCGGTGATCGGTGATCTTTTTCTGCCTGAACCACTGGATTGTGATCGGCGATCGGTTATCGCTGCACTGTAACCGTGACAATCGGGCCGGGTTTGTGACCGCAAGGTGGTGTTGAGGCCTTGGCGGTCGGCCGGCCAGTGGTGGTCGGTGGCGATGGTCAATCGAAGGTGATGGTTGTCCCGGTCCCGTCACAATATTCGCCAATGTGTAACTTTTCATTTTTCTCTCAGATGTGTCAATCAAGAACCAAAGCTCGATACCGCTTGTTGGGATCGGATGACACATACAAACACAATTAATCGCCACACACCGCCACAATTAAGAACACAAGGATATAAGGTGGTTCGGTCTAATCTGACCTACGTCCACCGTGGGTAACTAGGAGTGTTTATTACATCTTGTTGTAATCTGTTGGTGTGTTCATTTACAAATACAGAGTATCTCTTATATAGAGATTATAGTTGGTAACTGGCCAAACCACTATCTACCACTAATGAATTAGTGATCTTCCACTACTGGCACTATCCAGTAAGTGGCTTCTTTATCTGCCACTATGTGTTAAGTGTGCCATTATCTGTGCCACTATCTGTTCAGTGGCTTCACCTAACTCAACAAAGATCATCAAGAACAACAATCTCAAAGAACAAGGGTTAAAAGGGTGGCGTGGATTCATCATCGCCATATGCAATGTTTCAAAGTTTACCGAGTCATTAAGGCAAACTTATCACCATATCTGCCGGCGCTCTCTTGAGCCGCATCGGTTCACCATTCTCTACAAAAGAAAGATTTCGAATATTTGAAGAGGCTTCAGAGCTACAAAGCAGTCATGATTCTTCAAATGTCGATGATGATGTAAACCAGAGTGCGAGGTTCGACCGAAGTCCAGACATCCATCGCATATTCACGACCAAACCTTGGTTAGCAAAGTGAAAATTGGCTATTTAGCATATAAGGGTTGTTTGGGAATGCTTAATTAAACCGATGCTATATTTGGAAATAGAGTGTTTGTGATTACCGATGTGTTTATCGATTTAGTGGGTTGTTTGGGATTGCTTATTGAAACCGCTTATAAAGTTTATTGCGCTTATTTAATAAAGCGCCTCAAACAACGCATTTTTTTAATTATCAAAACCACATAGAGATCGGTTCATATGATAACAACCGTTTAAAAACTCTTTAGACTCATATGAACCGGTCTTGATATGCATAAGAACCGGTCTTTAAACCCCTTTTTATGAGGTCAATTGATGAAGAAAGACCCCTTTACTTTTAAAGATGATGGCCACAATATCAATTTACATGTGTCATACTAAAATGTGTATATCTAAAGTACAAGGATGTACTTAAATGGACCGGTGCTTAGACCGGTCTTAATGTTAAAAGCCTTTTGGACCTCTCCCCTTTTAGACCCCTTGTGTAACCGGTCTAAAAGCCATTTTGGACCCGGTCTAAAAGACCTTTTTGTAGTAGTGAAGAAGCCAAAAAATAGATCGACTTGGTGTCTCGTGTGTCTTTGTATGCATCTGCAAGTGAAAAGACAACACGGGTTTTTTTCCTATCTTTGAAACACCATTTAAAGCCACCAAGACTCCAAGAGAATAAAGCCATGTTTTCAAAAACAACCTGGCTCTATGACATAAAGCAAGTTTTTCATAAATAACCGGGGCTTTAATGCTCACATATGTAACACGGAAACCACATAAAACCCGTTTTGTTTTTTGTTTTTTTTTAATAAAAGAGGGCTCTATTAAGGGGCTTTATTCCATTTATCTGTAGTAGTGGCATCTACTATTCCTTTAACTCTCAACTACACTTCACAACAAACACAATGCAGAAACATCTTCTATCGACTTAATCTAGAATCATCTAACACATCCTAATCAATAATTTGCTTAAACAACAAACTATTTCAAAATGAACATCTAATAATAATTCAGATTACAAAATCGCTTTGATAATTATACCTTTGATGTGCAGCTAACTCGTAGTCAAATCCTTCAATTTGGTACTAAAATCAAAACCCTAACTGATGCAATTGGACCCTAGCTTGTGTGATTTGATACCCTATCGATTCATTGATTATATCACTAAAATCGAAACCCTAGCTGGTGCGATTTGAAACCCTAG
The DNA here is from genome assembly GCA_022545495.1 of Chrysanthemum lavandulifolium. Classification (NCBI taxonomy): domain Eukaryota; kingdom Viridiplantae; phylum Streptophyta; class Magnoliopsida; order Asterales; family Asteraceae; genus Chrysanthemum; species Chrysanthemum lavandulifolium. The sequence continues at coordinate 292,108,965 of CM040240.1, forward strand.
GTGGTGCGATTGAAATGATGAATGATTTAACCTTCAATTTGAACGCGTTAGGTGGTGCGATTTGAGCGAGTAAGAATAAATCATTGAGGAGGTGTTGGTGATAACCGAATAAGGGCCTGTTTGGCTAAGCTTATTTATCATAAGCCGATTTAGGCTTATTTTTTATAAGCCTCAATTTTACAGCTTATTTTGAGACTTGTCATATCATAATAAACTTATAAACTTATATAAGCCGACAAGTCCCAAAATAAGCCACAAATCGAAGCTTATAAAAAATAAGCCCAAATCGGCTTATGACAAGTCCCAAAACATGCCCTAAGTTTTGGACGATGTAGTCGATATTTGAGTTCTTAAGTTTTCTAATAATTTCAAATGAGTCCCCATGGGTTCTTATATTTGGTAAATGAGTCCCCAGTTTTTATATAGAAAAAGTCCACGCTTATTTGTGTCATCATATTTCTTTTTCATTTAATTTACGTATTAGTACTTTTGGGCGTTGTTTATTTATTACCACTTACCTATCTTTCTAGTAGATATACACTGTTTAGAGCATGGATTATTTTGTATATTATACGATTGTAACCGTGTACTTTTTTTCATATTATCTCCACACTTTTATTTGTGTACAACTAGAAATCCCACACTTCTAGACGTATATAGTTTCTCTACAATTACGAATGTGAAAAAAACCTAAAAAAACTTCACCCTTATGCTACCGTGGAGATATTGGCGTGTACAATCAGGCTTTTTTTTTTGTAGGAATTCTCATGTTTCTTTTTACACCCGTCATTATACATTAATACTACATCTACAAGACAACATGTAGATAGAAGGCCATTTTTATATCCAATTCGATGCTTATAGTTATCATACAACACCAAAATGCCATAATTGACCAGACGACTTGAATTACTTTTTTGAGGGATTTATTACGCTAATTTTTATTGCAAAATGATCCAAGATCGCCACTTAATGAACTACTTTCTGGAACATTTAAACTCAAAAAAAAAGAAAAAAAAAAGTATGCATTTTGAAGTAGCAACCTACTCCAACATTCAAACGAATATTTATCGATATATTAGAACTTCAAAAGTTAAACATATCCGTACACTATATGATTCTAATTACTACATATAGCCCTTAGAGTGCTTTAGATTGCTTTTCTAAACACTTATGGTTCTAAGCAAGCTTAGGGTGTTTGAAGTAGCGCATTTAAGGAGCTTATAAAACCAACACCAAGGTGGTGTAGTGGTCGAACGCCTTGATGTCCTCACAAGAGGTCTAATGGGATACCTCGACAGGCGTGTACATTGAGTCCAAGACTCTCCCTACCCTAATAAACTCAACTGGAAAGGCTTATCCGTTTTCCCGCTTACTAAAGTACCTTATTGACTTATTTCTGTTTCAAACATAACACGCCCAAACCATGGAGCTTATTTGAGGGCTTATTGACTTATTTGTGTAGATTATTTTGGGATTTTTGAACTGCTAGTCACATCATAACTGTAAGAGATAAGTGTCAATGATTGAATTTTATTGATTGAATATTACACAAAAATGGAAGAGTACATATAAGAACATTATAAGAGCTATTTAGGGTAAGCCCACTAATCAAGCTAATCCTAATAACTTTGTGATAATCAACACATGTACAACTATTGGACTTATCCACACAATATACAGTTAACACTCACACGTAGTCCGAGCGGCGAAATCACGAAAGCTGGGATTGAAGATTAAAAGCTAATAAACAATAAGTTAAAGCAAATAAATAATTGCTGATGAAGACATTCGACAAAGTTTAAGGCCCATCTTCAAGAAAAGATGCAAAAACCAGATAAACCAAAGTACCCGTTCCAAACAGGATAAACCAAAGTATCCTGACCAAATGGGATAAACCAAAATATTCCTTATCAAACACGATAAACCAAAGTAAGTTGACCAGACAAGATAACCCAAAGTATCCCTAAAAATAAAATGGGATAATCCAACGTATCCCCTACAACTAAAACTGGATAACCCAAAGTCCCCTACAACTAAAACAAAGGAGTTGCAGATAAAACTCATGCACTAAAATCAAAAGAAAAGATGAGAAAACGAAAGTTGGTTCTAAAACTTCAACCCCTATAGAACCTTCCGAACAAACGGGCCGTGTTTTTCCCTAGAAAAACATAAAGATCCACCATTTTATTTTTATTTTATTTTTATTTTTTTACGCTAAAGCAGAACCAAAAGAAACACCCTTCTGATATTAAAATCTAAGTTTATGTAATGCTTACAATAATCAAATTAGTAAGTAATACATAAACATTTGCTAACAGATAAGTTCCCGATAAAGCAAGGCCGATGGGCCACACCTTGCACAAAGAATTCTACATGCCATGCATCGTGTCGAAGCGTAAGATATATCTCTCACCCGGTCATGAGGTAAAAGAAGAAAATAACATATAAACCGGGTGCGGATGGATTTTCATTAGTTAGTGTGATGGCGGTGAAGGATTATTGGAGCCCTCCGAACCTCCGGCGTGTAGCCGGCAAGGAGCGATCTTGTGGATCGTTGTTTTGTGTTCATGGTTTTTATAGGATCGTATGACTGATACCAGGTAAGAGATAAGTGTCAATGATTGATTTTTATTGATTGAATATTATAGACAAATGGAAGAACATACATATAGGAACATTATAAGAGCTATTTAGGGTAAGCCCACTAATCAAGCTAAACCTAATAACTTTGTGATAATCCACACATGTATTGCTATTGGACTTATCCGCACAATATACTGTTAACAATAACTAGCTATGGATATGTTGAAGAAAAAAATACTAGTTAAGTCAAACATAAAGTTATCAATTGCTAATGAGATAACTAGTGTACATTTGTATAAACAATGAGTTATGCATTTCTTAAAGAAAAAACACTAGTTACCTCATTATAGCGCATTTCTATAAAATATCACATTATCACGAACTAATTGTAATAATTAACTATAAATCTTATGAAATTCCAACACTATAAAATTAATAATTTAACCAACATATGCTATAAAATATAATTATTTAGTAAACGAAAAAATGAGTTTTTTTAAACTACAATATAAACATCTTTATTTTTAATCATTCATGGATGGTTTAATGACGAAAAGCTTGTGATCCTCGTCACTAAAATATGAGATGTCTCATGCTCAATTTATGCTAAGTACAAATACTTTAAAACCGGCTACGCCAAACTAATAAAGAAAGAGAGGTTTGTCTTATTTAAGTCGGTTTGGCGATGTATTCAATCTCCTTAAATTAGTCACTCAAAACCAAAAAACTGTTGTAACACAAAAAGAATAAAAATAAACATCCTTAATCCATAACAATAAGACTACTTTTTCTATCATGTCTCGACATATCATGCTATCGCCTTTTCCTCTCGCCATGAAAACCCATATCTTATTCTTCATATTTTGTTCTCGCCTTCACAAAATATAGAACATAGATTTAAAATATGATGCCCATAAATACTTGATGCCCGGGTCGTATTTCACCGCCTTGCACTGTGGTGGCCGTGGGTTAACTCCAATGGGTCAATTTGGGATACATTTTACCGCAAGAGATCAAATGAGTAATAAGGGTGTATCGAGAACTTACTTTTAATGTAATCGGTCCGATACTTTAGCGTCTGCAATAACACTCAACCTACATGTCCCTAGCTAGATCCAGACATGCGTGTGCCGACCAACATGTCGTGCACAATGTTGAAGTTTTTCTTAAAAAAATTCATCCTAGTCTTAATAGAGTTTTCTGAATAAAAGAAATTACTACCCATCAAACGTTGCATTGTGTGAACATACTCAGGTTCAATATCAGCATATACATACTCCCGTGATAGATGTAATTTCATGTATGCAACAACTAGCAATGTTTCCTCCTCTTTTGTCCAAACATTTTTGGATTTTCAGCCACCTAGTAGACCCACCATTTCTACAACATACAATAACGTTTACCATCACTAAACTTATATGTTACGAATAATATTAAGAAAATATGGGTGGCCTAGTGGTAAGGTGTCATGGAGGTCTCAGAAGAAACCATGCGTCAAATCTCGCTAAGTAAGCATCACGGGATGGCCAGCTTAAAGTCCCAACCATGGGAATACGCGTTAAGCCTCGTACATCATAGCCAAAAAAAGGATCGACTTTTTTCGGGTAGCCTTAACATGTCTATTTACCCGTTTTTTTATCTACACATTTGGGGTGCTTAGTTTTGCTTATTTTCTTGGCTTACCGAATATGGAAAGCTGATCTCATTTTTTATGAGTTTACCAATTTAGGTTTATGGACTTATAAGTTCAAGTTAATAACCTAATGACTTGTCAAAAATGAGCTTTGTCCGAACTGAGGATGGGTTTTTGAAGTTAGCTCACCCTTATCATCATATTTAGAGTAAACTCCAAAATACATCCCTGTGGTTTACCCCGTTTCGCACCATACATCCCTCTCGCAAAAGTTTCAACATATACATCACTCCGTTAGTAAAAGTTAACCTATATACATCCTCGGTTAAAATAAGGACTAACGTTGCAAATTATTTCTCTGTTATCTCCTAACGAATTAGATACTCATCCACAACCACATATCTACAAACGCATGCTAAACACATTTGTATCACCACCACCTACCACTACTCCTTTTGACTATTGACTACCAGTCCACCACTAGCTAGAATCTCCTTCATTTCGTATCATTTTGTAACCCAAATTTCGCCCTCTTTTGATAAATTTCGCCCTCTTTTGATAAAGATAGAAACATGATGTTTTCATCTGACGAATTTGATCACCTAAAATACCCCTTGAAAATATCCTCATAGCCACCAACAACTTTGCTGACGAAAATGTCATCGGCACAGGTGGAATTGGAAAACGTTACAAGGGACAGCTCTTGTGGTCCGGTGAGTTGATTGATATCTTTGCTCGGAGGTTTAATAAAGATGATGGATGATGAAAAGAACAATGGTTTTGGACGGAGATTTCGATGCTGTCAAGTCTCAAGCATAAAATGTGGTTTCTCTTGTTGGGTTTTGTGATGAGAATGATGAGAAGATCATCATTACCAAGCTTGATTACTGGGGAAGTCTCAGCAACTATCTAAGTGACTCGATGTTGTTGCCATGGGTGCGAAGATTGGAGATATCTGTCGGTGTTGCGCAAGCATTGAGCTACATTCATTATGACGAGTCACGTGATTTCAGCGTAATACACCGGCTCATTACCAGTGGCACAGTTCTATTAGATGATGAATGGGAACCCAAGTTATGTGATTTTGAATGTTCCATGAAGATTAAAGCTTCTGAAAGGCACCATTCTTTTCATACTAATGAACTTGAGTATGTGGAAGGGTATGGAGACCCAACATATATTGAGACTAAAAGTGTGAACCACAAGTCAGATTTATACTCCTTCGGGATAGTATTATTTGAACTACTGTGTGGTAGGGACTCAATTATTGACAGCGATAATAACAAGTATTTGGCTCCTCTGGCCATTACCCATTATAGAGAGAAAAGACTCGATGAAATAATTGATAGGGGTCTATGGGATCAAATGGACTCTCAATCAGTTAACATCTTTGCAGAAATAGCGTATGACTGCTTGAACGAAGAACGATCGCAGCGCCCAAATATTGATGAGATTGTCGCGAGACTTGAGAAAGCGTTGGAACTTCAAAATGAGGTAAGACAGTTTTTCCTCTTCCATCATTCTTTAATAATAATAGGTATTACGATCTGTTTGTTTGAGTATACACCTTCACTCTATCAGTTTACAGTTTAGCTAGACCCTATAAAACTCCTAGTACCTGATTAGCCTCTTATCAGTTTCACAATTAGACCATTCGACTTGCAGAGAATATCCTGAATCAAAGAGTATAATATTCTGTTTAACACACTTATAAGATTAAAGCATATATACCTGTCCAAACATCCAACTTTCTGATGTCCAAACAGCTTGTAATTACTCTGAAAACTAGCATACAAGCCTTTGAAAGTATGTAATTGCCATTCGCTGTAAAAAAAACAGCATACATACATGTAATTGCTGCACAAAACAACATGGTTGCTGTAAAAAACTGTTTCGGAACAGCATATAAAAGCTGTAATTACTGCTAAAAAACAACATACAAATATGTAATTGCTTTTACAAAAAAGAGCATGTAATTGCTGCAAAAACTTGTTTCCAAACAGCCATGTAAAGGCTATGTCCAAACAACATACAAATGCTGTTAAAACAGCATATAAGCCTGTCCAAACAGCTCATCTTTCTGCTGTCCAAATAGCATATAGAAAGTGTATAAAACACCATAAAGACCTGTCTAAACAGCTTTTAAAGCCTTTAAAACTTGTAAAAGCAATGTGGAACACATATAAAAGATTTAATGACAAACCCAGCCGAATTATAGAACGGGTAAAACCCGTGGGTCACACTGGTTTTGAATTCTTAAAACCGGTTTCTTTTGACCTGTTATCTAAGCCGGAACCAGTTCGATCGGTCGAACTAGCAGGGTCGAACCGGTTTTAAAAATTGAAAAAGAAGACTGGTATAGTAGTAACAGTACTTGTTGATGTCTGTAAACATTTGTGAGCTATGACTACCCAACCGAGATTTTGGCAGGAAGTCCTGCAAACCTTGGTATTATGGGTCCCCTTCTCAAATGCTTTGGAAAAATCATTTTGTGTCTGAAACAAGAATGAGTAGTATATAAGAACTGGAGCGAGTGCAGCAATAGCATAATCATTTGATTTCGAGAAGTCTATAGAAAGATTACTCAAACTCTAACAGATTTCAATATTTCGCTACAAGATGAAAAGCCTTGAAAAGTTAGATAAGACAACATGAAGAACCAAAACATTTCAAGTTAATAAGACCAAGCACTTCCAAAACTATAACTTTAAAGTACATTATATATACATTGAAGGCAAAATGCATAGCTCAACATATCTTAGAAAGGATTTCATCCAACAGTTTGTAGGCATTATTATGCACTTCAATAAACTCCTTTTCTAACTCACATTTTACTTGATTAACAGAAGGAATTTGCTCACCTCAGAGTCTCCCTTGAAAATATCCGGTCTGCCACCAACAACTTCGCTCAAGAAAATCTCATCATAGAAAATAGGTTTGAAAAGAGATACAAGGACAACTCTCGTGGTGCGGTGAGTTGATCGATATCCATGCTCGAAGGTGGTTAAATAAAGAACAACAACAGTTTTTATGGAGATTTTCATGCTTTCCGTCTCAAGCATAAAATGTGGTTTCTCTTGTTCTGTTTTGTGATGAGAATGATGAGAAAATCATCATTTACAGGGATGAGATGGCCAGGGGAAGTCTCAGCCAATATCTAAGTGACCCGATGTTGTTGACATGGGTGCGAAGATTGGAGATATCTGTCGGTATTGTGCAAGCGTTGAGTTACATTCATTATGATGAGCCACGTGATTTCAGCGTAATACATCGAAACATTAACAGTGCGACAGTTCTATTAAATGATGACTGGGAACCAAAGTTATCTGATTTTGAACGTTCTAAGAAGATTAAAGCATCTCAAAGGCACAATTCTGTTTATACTGATACAGTTGAGTATACGAATGGGTATGGAGACCCAACTTATATTGAGACTAAAAGTGTGAACCACAAGTCAGATATCTACTCCTTTGGGATTGTATTGTTTGAACTACTATGTGGTAGGAAGTCAGTAATTGACAATCAAGATAATAAGTATTTGGTTCCAGTTGTCCTTTTCCATCATAGAGAGAAAATACTAAATGATATAATTGATCCAATACTATGGAAGCAAATGGATCCGCAATCACTCAAACTTTTCGTGGAAACAGCGCATGATTGCTTGAACGAAGAACAATCGCAACGTCCGAGTATTGATGAGATTGTCCCGAGACTTGAGAAAGCCTTGGAACTTCAATTGGAACGTGAAAATGCGGTAACACCTTGTTTCACTTTCATCATCGTGTCAACATAATTACTGTATAAAGTATTGATTTAGTTCTTTCACTTGTTATTGCAGTTAAATGAACACTCAATTGTTGCAGCCGATACAGCATCTACTCATCAGAAGGTAATTACTTGTCGAGTAAATTACATAAATTAAAAAGTCCATGTTTTTATCTAGACTATGAATATAATTACTCTTGCATTAAAGTTACAATTTTGTTTATCTTACAGAATTTGTGTTGCATAAATAATCATTTCTAATTCTCATTTTGAAAATGACAGCAATCCACTTTTGAAACTTATGCTTTTGGTTCGTCAATTTTAGTTTATAGATTAAAGTTTATTATATATATTTTACCTGAGTTTTAGAGTTTATCAACTTAAATAAGAAATATAAACTCAACTACACATAGGCTCAGCTCGTAATTTTAAAAATAGTGGGCTTTATGAGTTTTTCAAAATATAGCCTGGTAAATAAGTAAACACAACACCACCTTATTAAAATCATACTCAGTAATATTTAACTACAAGATTTTTTATTTAGTTGCTTTTCATTTATCAATTACGTGAAAACAAATATATTTTTAAGAACGATGAATGATTATCTAATTATAACGAGAATAAACTTACCGGACTTTATGCAGTGGTAATATTTTAATCATGTCTGTTTTATTCTATTCGTTTGCATCCGAGTAAAATTTGAATTGCGACATCTATTTATCACATAGAACATTTTCAAATATTATAAAGAAAACACCCAACCTTCTATATATGTCTAGCTATGAATTATTAGTAATAATAACGTGATAATAATCATAATAGCGTCGTCATTTCTAATCTGGTTGATGTTTTAATCCGGTTTTAGTATTTATAACTAATCTAACAAGAAATAGACTAACTCTTACGGGTAGTGTACCCGATCGTGTATTGTATATACTCGATAAGGCGAGGTCGATCGCAAGATCGACGGGTTAAGTATGATAAAATTAAAATGACAAAATTATATTTTTTATGGCAATTTTTTGTTGGGAGGGGCTATGTTAAATGGGGATCACCAGGATTTTAAGCATTAAAAGTAAAATAACAAGACAACAAAAGAACAAGAAATAAAATGGATGGAAAATCAATAAACGAAGAACGTGCTAACCTAGGTATTTCCCTGCATGTACCAATGACTCGATTAACCTGTTCAATGTCCAAGTGTATGCTCTATTAGTGATGTTATATGGACTAGACCTAGTTTGGGTAGCTAGAACCTAACACATATGTTTATTAGTAGCCAATTTGATGGGTGATAATGGTTTACTAATCTACACTCATTAAGTGCTCAATTAATCATTGAGATTCATTCTTGATACTAACTAATCCTAGTTTACTTAATGTTCACAATTATTTAATTTTATCCTAATAGTCTAGCGTTTATCCAATTAATGACATTTTATATCCCTAATCACGCATAGCGTGCGAGATGTCTAAACATATGATTACCAATGTGAAATTGCTTAATATTCAAAGCTCATTCGGTATGAATAAACTCAACAATTATCTAAATGGGAATTCATTAAAACATGTAAATGGAGTCAAATAATAAAGATAATTGGTACTTGGTAGTTTAAGCGTGTGGATAACTTGTCGTCAAAGAAATAACAATAAAAATAGAAAGAATATTTTATTATGTTTGATACGCCGGTCCACTATCATTTAGCTGCTATTACAATTTATACAATAAAGAAGTCTTTTTTACTTGATTTCCAACTTGACATTGCGAGTCGACTAATCTCAAGGCAACTACTTTTTTGGATAGCCCGGAGTCGGTGCATGTGAACCTCCGTGGCCACATGAGGATTAATTTTCTCCCTGTTGGATTCGTTCCTTTAACCTCCTCTTTAAAAAGCTGGCATTCTTACCATTAGATCACCTCTTGTAGTTAGAAGTTTTGAAGGTCGTATATATTTTTGGTATATGATAAACATTAACAAACGTTGACATGTATAAATTGTATGCCCTTCAAACTAGCCGTCTACTCATGAATTTAACATTTTCAAAACAACTAAAATTACCACAAATACAAATGTTTTAGTATTAAATATTGCACTTAAGGCTACAAATAGCAAAATCTACGATTTTTAGTGAAAAAATGGATGCATGACACGATAAAAAAAGTGATATATTTTCAATCGAATGGTGTTAATGTGCATGAAAATTGTGGAATATTAGTGTCTTTGTTTAATCTATAATTTTGAAATACGAGTAAAATCAACCCAATATTGGAATAATTCTTATTTTTGGAAGATAAAATCGGAAGATATTTAATAATCGCAATTTTTATGATTAGTTTCATAATTTCTTATTTATTTTAATATATAGTTTGGTACAAATAAATTGTGCTTTGGTTAATTTTAGTGATTTTTACCAAAATTTTAATACACGAGACTTTTATTAGCCCTATTGCTAGGATGAGAGTATCGTGATGACTTGCTAATAAATTAAATGTGTTATTATTATGATATGTTAGAATTTTTTTATAACCATGGTCATATTAAATTAAGATTCTTAATTACAAGTTTAAATATTGTTTGAATTCGTTCCCCGCATGAATAAAATTCAAGCTTTTAGTTTGTGCGGGCTAAAAGATCCTTGGTACTGTATAATACAACACTAGTTCCTTTTTCTAATAAAAAGAAACATAATATACAGTACTAATTAACCTGAAACAAGTCAGTTGAGGCTTTTGATCGTTTTCATATTGTATTAATTTCATTCGGTTAAAAAACAATTTCTTTATAATTTCACTCCCATCCTTACTAGCCTTTATGGGATGATTCATAACTCCACTATGTTGCAGGGGAAGAGCTTGGAACACTTGAAGATTGGACTTACAGATATAGAGTTGGCTACCGAGAATTTTGCTGAAAAATATTGCATTGGGTCAGGTGGATATGGTAAGGTATACAAGGCACAACTCGAACATCTTGATAGCAGTAACTGGTCTTCGATAGAAGGGGTGAATGAGTGTGATCTTCCCAAGAGACGAAGCACGGTAGCCATAAAACACATTTTCAATCCAGAAGGAAAGCAAGGGTTCATTACAGAGATTGAAACTTTGAGTAGCTGTAAACATGACAATATAATCTCCCTTCTTGGCTTTTGTGATGAAGGTCCTGATCACATGATCCTTATATACGAGCTTGCATCTAGAGGAAGTCTGGAAAATTATATTGAAAGCGATGATAGAATAACTAATCTTAATTGGGTGCAACGTATAAAAATATGTCTTGATATAGCACATGGCTTGAAATACATTCACACCAACACGGATCAGGACAAACAAAAGATAATACACCGTGACATCAAAAGCGCGAATATCCTATTGGGTGATAATTGGGAGGCAAAGATTGCTGATTTTGGGCTCTCAAAATCCACCCAATAGATCAAGAGGCCAGCACTCTCAATACCGACACGATTGCAGGTACAAATGTGTATTTGGATCCAGAATATAAGAAGTATGGTAGATTAAATAAGAAATCAGACATTTACTCTTTTGGAGTAGTGTTATTCGAGATCTTAACCGGGACGTTGGCCTATGATCGTATTTACACCAAGGTCAATAAGAAGGGGATTGCACCCATTGCACGACATCATTTTGAAAATGGAACACTAATCAAAATTATTGATCACAAGATAACAGAAGAAGCTGATGGACAAGTCTTTGCTCAAGAAAAGGACCCAACAAAGATTCTTTGGACATATTTTCAGAGATTGCATATCGATGTGTGGTAGAAACTCAAGCCCAACGTCCAACAATAGACGGCGTCATCCATAAACTAAAAGATCGTTACAAGCACAGGTAAGTGATATTCTTATCCCATAGTAATATGTGACACTTCATGCATTCACTTTCTCGTAAGTTAGCTTTTTTTTTTTTTTTTTTTTTTTTTTCATGTGAAACTGCATAAACAGAGTATAAACGCTCCCATGTGAAACTGCATAAACAGAGTATAAACGCTTTTGATTGCTGAATGATTCTCACTCAGAAACAATCCATGTTCTAAAACCTTAAAATGATCAACACATAAAACATCGGTTTCAAACTGATGGATCCACAATAAAAACAAGCACATAAAATCATCTATCACAAGCCCTCATTATTCACTTTAAATTATATGAATCAAGTTTTCATCTTAGCGGAAGAATTAGTCTTTGAGCTTTTGATCCATACAACTGGAACACCAATATATAGTCTGCAACAACATTAACCCATAAACAATTCTGATGCAGTAAATCAGACAATTCTTTGAATCATGTTCAGTATGCAAATTGTATTGCAGGCTTATTATAACATTATAAAGAAGCATGCACTGATTTATCTTCTCATTTGCTAAAAATAAGACATTTTGCCCAATACACCTTCAACGAAACATAATAAGCTGAATATTTGAGTTTTAAGGATTTCATTATACCTAACCCAGAAGAACCTTTTAAATACCTTAGAACTCAAAAATCTACTTTCAAGTGTAAGGTTTAGTCAAAGTCTGATAGATTATTTTACCCACTAATTTATTAATATTCTGTTATATAACTTGACCCGTTTGCCTTAGTCAATTATTTGTAATTAAGCAGTATTTACTTCTATAGGAGTTGTAGCAAGTTTAAAACCTAAGAGAAACTGAAACTAAAAAATCAAAATAACAATTTAAAGGAATTTTAGATAGTAATCCATTTCTATTTTCTTTTTTTACTTATCTAATTGATCGACTGTCCAATGATTTACAGGAAAAAAGCCAGAAGGAAAACTTCAAAATGTCACTTGAAGACATTAAATCAGCCACACAAAACTTTAGTGATGACAATATCCTTGGAAAAGGAGGTTTTGGGAATGTCTACAAAGGAGTAGCTTCTCATGCTAATGGACATACCATCATTGCTGCAAAGCGGTTGGATAGGAGGTTATTTGGTCACAGAGAAGCTGGATTTTTTAGAGAGCTAGATATCCCTTTGAAGTATAAACATGAGAATGTTATTGGTCTTGTAGGCTACTGTGATGATGAGATTGAAAAAATCATTTTGCATGAGTTTGCATCTAGAGGAAGACTTGACGGGTACTTGAGTGACGCAAGTCTTACATGGGTGATGCGGCTTAAAATATGTATCGATATTGCAAGCGGGTTGAAGTTTCTACATGCAACTGATGTAAATCAAGAAGTAGTGATACATAGGGACATCAAAAGTAGCAACATTCTACTATTTGATGATTGGAAAGCAAAAATTGCAGGTTTTGGGCATTCCTTGGTATGTCCAGTAAATCAGGATATAGAATATGTCATCGATGATGCAGCAGGAACTATCGGCTATTGTGATCCACTATATTCGAAAACACACATTTTAACTAAAGAATCCGATATATTTTCATTGGGTGCTGTTTTATTTGACATATTGTGCGGGAAACAATCATCTATAAAACTAGATGATGAGTATCTATTTTTGCCCTTTTTGGCTAAAAATCGCTATCAAGCAGGAAAACTTGATCAGATAGTGTTTGAGGGTATAAAAGAGCAAGTTGATCCACAATCATTTGTAACATTTGCAAGAATTGCGTATCAGTGCTTACATCACAAGAGAGAAAGACGGCCAAAAGCAGGTGAAGTTGTGATACAACTCAAGCGAGCACTGGAATTCAAAGTAAGTTTCCATAATTTCATAAAACTTCAAAACCTTATGATTCATATGTATCTATATTATTACATATAAATTTTGTGATATCAATATTTTATCTCAAAAAAATAATTCAACGATTTTACCTCTTTTTACCTCAGTTTCTTGTCAATTTTTCAGAATTTTTGAACAAAATTTACAGTTTAACGTAACTTCATAGTTCACTTAAGCTGTGAAGATAACTTTATTTGATTTTTTTCCAGCGATTTTACTTCTTTTAACTTTAGTTTCTTGTAAAGAAATTCATATCTTTTTGAGTAAATTCTAGGTTTAAAGTTAACTTCACAATTTATTTTTACTATGAAGTTTATAAAAACTCAAAAAAATTTCATCAGTTTTACTTCTTATTATTTTTAGGTTCGTGTTAACTTTTAAAATTTTATAACTACTTCACAATAGAATTTTAATATGAAGATAGTTGTTTTCAGTAAATTTATATGTTATAACCTCTATTTTATTGCCAAAATATTTAGACATTTTCAAGTACATTTAATTTTTAACAATAACTTCATACTTCATTTTACCATTGAATTAAAAGGACGTCACTAACTTCTCCTAATATATCTTTACTACATATAAAGATAAAAAAAACATTTGCATAAAACTTAAAAACTTATAAAAGGTAACACAATACTTAATTACAATTTAAAACACTAACTTTCTCCACTGTCAATTACTCCACATCTATATATTAAAAAAAAAATACACATACAAATTAACGTTACTTTACACCGTCGCCGTTATGCTCGAGTAATCGTCTAATATATAATAGAATGTGTTAAAAAGTAACTTAGTTGAACACGAGTTAATTGTTTGTCTAAAATAAATATACAGGAGGATCATGATCTATGGGAGTCCAAATTGCCCTCAGACTATAAAGAAATAATCCAGATGTCAAAGTGCCCAGAAATCTATTCTACCAGAAAGAAACAGGAGCTTTGCAGCAATTTTTCTAAGGGAATCCTCCTTAAACAGGACAAAATGGTAATGAGTTCATTCTCATATCTTAGTTGTTTTGTGTTTCGTGTGTTCTATCTTATTTCTTTTGAGGAATAGTTCAATATACACTTGAATTTAAAGCATTATAAAATTTGAGTCTAATTTATTTATTTATTTTGTGTGTGTGTGTTATAGTGGATATCATGCGACACTAATGGAGAAAGAAATGAAATGGTATCGGCGACAACGTTTTCTTACATAGACAGTTCTCCACATCAGTGGAAATCTCTTCCAGAATCAAGGTTAGTCTCTCTTTCTTTCCACCATTTTTTATAAGTGATACCATAACCATTTTTGTTAGATTTGTATATTTATTAAACATCACATATGTGTACATATGCATTGTTGTTAGATGCATTGTTAGTTAGTTTAGCGTTAATTATTAGTTCACAGCATACCTATGTATTTTTCTGCCTATGAAGTCGTGAATGTTGGAATATGTATATATTTATGCATGTCCGGATTCGAACTCGTGACCACGGGATTGCACACATTAGCGAATGAGAATTAAAGTTAAAATTAATGTAAAATGATTACGATTAATTATTACACAAAACCCGACTAACGATCGTTAAGCATCCAAGTGTTATAGTGGATATCATGCGACACTAATGGAGAAAGAAATGAAATGGTATCGGCGACAACGTTTTCTTACATAGAAGTTCTCCACATCAGTGGAAATCTCTTCCAGAATCAAGGTTAGTCTCTCTTTCTTTCCACCATTTTTTATAAGTGATACCATAACCATTGTTGTTAGATTTGTATATTTATTAAACATTACATATGTGTACATATGCATTGTTGTTAGATGCATTGTTAGTTAGTTTAGCGTTAATTATTAGTTCACAGCATACCTATGTATTTTTTCTGCCTATGAAGTCGTGAATGTTGGAATATGTATATATTTATAAAACCGTGCATGTCCGGATTCGAACTCGTGACCACGGGATTGCACACATTAGCGAATGAGAATTAAAGTTAAAATTAATGTAAAATGATTACGATTAATTATTACACAAAACCCGACTAACGATCGTTAAGCATTTAATGGAAATGACTAACGACCGTTAAATGTAAAAGGAGAGAATATATTGAGAATAACTTAAAAATGGAAAAGATTCGGGTGTCCCCTTTTCTTGTCAAAGTGGCCGGCCAAGGGAGAGGGGTTTCAAACCTTAACCCTAACTTTTTCCCTAAGTTATTGTCTCACTATATAAACAGACCTAGGGTGAAGGTTTATGGTTAACTTTTGTGCATTGAATTAACCCTAGATCTCTCCCTCTCTCTCTTGCATTGTACGGCCGAACCCCCCTCCTCAAGGGTGTTTTGGTTTTGTTTTTCTTATAAAACAAGGGTTTGTGTTAGATCTAGCAATCTCTTGATTCGTGGTTAATTCGTGTGTACAAAACTGTGGTGGTAAGACATTATTCTTACACCAATTTGGTTTGAGTTGTAAAAAGGTAATGGACAACTCTTTAAACCACTTCATCATCTTTGTTGAAGAGATCTAACCAATTGCAAGAGGTATGTTACGCATTTATGTTTTCAGTTAATTAATTGCTATTATATTCTTAAGTCTTCCGTTGTGTACTATGTGGTGTCATACATGTTATTATTGTATATCATGTTTCATAACCTCATGAGTGAATTCAAGAGTAATGCTAATGTGGTTCATTTATTTAGTTGAGGGAAATAAATAAAGCGTTAAAGGGTGTATTGGTTTCGATCGAGTCAATTTAACACAAGTTTGTTTGTTCGGGTTGGGACGACGGTTATCGCTTGGTACATACAACCAAATCATTTTTCATATACTAGTGTTGCTTAATATCTCCACGTATTGATTCCTCCTTATCCTCAACGTTTGTTGTTTGATGATCATATGTAAAGTAACTAGATGATTGTATCTTTTGTAAGAACATTAACATATGGAGAAAATAATAAATTAGTAATAAGATTTAAACTGTTAGAATTATAACATTTCTACTTCATAATTACATAATTTGGGCCCTGGAAAGTAAAAATTGAAACTTAAAAAACAAAATGGGGCATATATTCGCCCATGTATCCCCTAAAGGATTTCTATTTTTGAAGAGGTTTCTAGGAATGACACACCAAAAGCATGGATTCACCCTTGTGCTTAGAGTGTTATGAATGATATAATTGGTAAAATTCTTGGAAGGTACTTTGTGCACATCAAAAGGAGATGAGTAGATGTTCAGTTTTCACCAAAGAATCTTTTTTTGTTTTGAATTGGATTATCATAGGCCTCTGATGAGCAAGAAATTAGTCGATACACACATTGGCAAAGTTGGTATTTTTGTTTCTTTTTTGGCAACTCTCCCCATATAATAACACTAATTAATGGGTAATAATCTGAGTGGGCCAACTCAAATTCTGCGTCCATTAGGTTCGTATATGAAGATGGTAGAATTTGAATATAATGTGTCTCAGGTTCTAATTTCCTTGTCCTCTGTTCTCACAGCTATAAATGATTATGTTCTTGTGGCCATAATGATTTATATGAGTATTGACACAATAAATCTTAATATTGAGAATTTGAGATGTAACTCTTGTCTTAGAACATTGAATTTATGTCAAATTTTGCGTCGAAAATAATTGTAAATCCAAATGTAGTAGTGTATATTTTGGAAATAAAAGCTATGATGATTGAAACCAGAATAATATGTGCAGGTTTGAGACATCAGTGGAGATGTTCGATATTTCCAACTTGAACATCGAAATCAAGACAAAACCTCAATTTTCATCTCCTAATGTTGATTATGGGGCCTTTTTAGTCTTCAAATTTTTTGATTCACCGAAATTTTCAAGTAAACCTATGTATGTTAACCTTAAGTTTAAAAAGGGGAATGAAAGTCAACATGCATATTTTGCAACATGGAGAGACAAAGAGTGGATGATGATTGAGTTGGACCGATACTCGAACCAGAAAGAGGATGTTGTGTTTGAGTTTCTACTGGAGAGCTTTTCAACCTACCAGAATAGAGATAGTGTGATTTATGTTGAAGGCATTGAATTTCGAGCCATTGAGAAGGTAAATTTAAATATATTCCTTTGTTGTGTTCTAAATTATTGTTTACAATATAGAGTAAACTGAAAAACCCGTCCTTATGGTTTGTCCAGCTCACGGACGCAATCACTATAACTTCGAAAGTGCATGCGCAGAGTTTTTGGGAACTTTCGGTTCACTTTTTGTCCTGGGCAAAGTGAAATGATTGAAAGACCCTCATTTGGGTAGAAAAAAGTCAAATATGGGTATCCAAGTCATTTTACTTTGGACAGGGACGAAAATTGAACCGAAGGTTCCCCACATGAACTATGCCTGCACTTATGATGTTATTGGGATTGTGCTTGCGATCTGGGCAAACCACGTGGACGGTTTTTGCTATTTACTTTATATTTTATAAAACTAGTGGATGTATGAAAAAAAATATAGATTCTACTTTTTTTTTTTTTTGGGTAAAAGGTTTTTACACCCGGTGAATATATTACATCAAAAAATGTTTAAGTACATAGGATGCAGGTGAATCCCGCATCTCAGCCCGTTACATAGGCTGTAAAGCTAACATAACAAGACACTACTATTACAATAACGTCTAGTTTGACTACGAATTTTAATATTAAACGTATCACATAATGCCAGTTGGTCTTCAGTCAAATCTTCACGTTCATAATCGTCATATGGATCTTCATCATAATCCTCTTTCTAATGCTCATACACGCTCTTGTTCCCGATACCACTTCCACCTTTTGAATTTTTTGAAGCCAGGAAGTTCGCAGTGTCGTCATACACATCTTCCACGTTAGTCTCAACTTTTTTTAAAGAAGTGACGTGGAAGATATGTATGACGAAACTGTGAACTTCATGGCTACATATTCTAAGTTACATACTTATAACATGATTTCTATACAGGTGAAACTTGAAGACATTCGAAAGTTGGAGGAAGCCCCGCAAGTCTTGAAACCAAACTTCAGTGTGGATCAACCGCAACATTTGCCAACTATGTTTAAAAATTTATTTAAGAAGTACACAAACTCTGAGGACATCATCTGGTCCGGCAGAGTAAACGAGAAGAAACTTCTCATGCTTTCTGCAAAAGCAACTATATTCAAATTTTCTGACGTGAATCTTTATAGTTCAAGAAGGTCAACTAACTGCAGGTTTGATTTTCTGAACAAACTTTAAAACAATATTAATTAACAGCTAAGCTAACCTATAAATATACGTTATCAAATAAAATATCATAGATTTTGTGAATAGATGGTTGAAAAGCTTTACCATATGGATTTAGTTTTTTGTGTCTCCAAATGACTTTTTTTAAGATGTATCTAACCATATTATAAATGTCGCACATGCAGATTTCGGAAGGTGTGCGAGCTTTTACCACAACAAGTATTCCATATCAAATGCACAATTGAAAGTCAAATGTTATCACCCGATACAGAGTACATTTGTTACATTGTGTTCAAGATTTCAAAAAAATGCCACGGGCTGCATTGTCCGGTGAAAGTACGCGATTTAATCCACCAAGAAAATAACAAGGCTGAATTTTTCTATTTTATTACCCCAAGCCCACTGAATATAAATGATTTTACTCGGGTTCCAAAACAAAGGGAAGATGGATGCATGGAGATTCAACTGTTGAAATTTAACTCAACGCGTGACCTTCAGAATGACTCTTTTTCGATTAATATGAAATTTACAAGTCTTGAAGGACCTTTATCTGGCCTCATTGTATGTGGCCTCGAGTTTTGGCCACTGTAAAAGACATCTGTGGTATCTAGCTAGTATCTTTATGATTTTACTTCGTGTATCAGAAAAAGGTTCTTATTGTTGCACCTAGACAATAATAAGAATTCTGTGTGAAGGTTTATCTTATGCATGTTTTATGTGAAAAGCAAATTGGCTTTTTTTTACAGACATTTACAAGGATTGTGCTGGACTCATAGTTCCAGCTTTCAAACAGCTACCCAAGTTGCTCTACAAGTGCAAAATTATTAGTCGATATTAGCATGTATTAGCATATGTAAATGTTTTGTATTATTTTAGCTTAAGGCCCACTCATGTTTATGGCCTAAGCCGATATTAGTTAGTCTAGAATAATCCCTTTGTATGTTAAATAAGGATCACGGCAAATCAATGAAAGGCAAGGAAATTTATTTTGAGTAAGATAGTTTGAAAAAGTTTATGTTTGGTAAGAATGATTCATAGGGAAACACCAGGTATTCTTTGTGTCACGCTAAGCTAACAAACTATGTTAACATCAGTCAAATCGCTCTTAGTTTTTCAGACATAATTAAATCTTTTATTTATTATATAATAAAACAAAATCTCAAGTGGGGACTTTTACATTTAAAAAAAAAATCAAAATCCCGAGACATTTTAAAACCATAGGGACCAGATTAGATACAAAAATTAATCTGTAATTTCTAGCAAACCACAGGGTCCATTTATGTAGTTAACGCTAACATTAATAATAATATGATTTGTTATATTATTATCTTATTACAATATTAAAATGAATTTATATTTTTTTTAACCCAAAATTAATCTAACAAAAATTAACGCAAAGCCCCGTGCGTACACGCATTGAAAGTTAATCTATAAATGTTAATATAATATTAATAATAATAATAATATGATTTGTTATGTTATTATCTTATAACAATATTAAAATGAGTTTATATACTTTTTTAAAATAGAACTAATTTAACAAAAATTAAACCAAAGCACGTGCATGCACGGAGATCTAAAACTAGTTCTTTTCACATCATTAACAAACATCGAAGTCTCGACCAACCCAACCTTGTAAAACTACGAAGGAAAATAACTCCAATCCTTCTTCAGGGCAACATGCTATACCTAAATTAACACATGTTCTTCATATCCAATTTATATGAAACTTTGCTAATTGGTTAGTTAATCCAACTTGACCACTAAATGACTTGTAAATTAGCAGTAACTGTGAGATGCTCCAAATCAATTAAGTGTGAATTCTAAGTCGAGTATAATACAATAATGTGATATAGTTGTACATGTATAACGTGAGACTCTTAGTTTTATTTGAATAAAACCAAACACAAATTAACACATGTTATTTGTATGAGACTGATTATTCGTATCCCTTAAATGCATTTTGACACCCACTGTTTTATTTATTTATTTATTTATTTATTTTATAATTTTGTTTTATTATAAAAGAGTAAAGTTCAAAATACATCCCTGTAGTTTGCCCTTTGTCTCGCTTTACATCCCTAAACTTTTTTGGCACAAAACCATCCCTCCGTTAGTAAAGTTGGCACAAATACATCCCTCTGTTAATAAAATCAGTTAATGAGGACTAACGGTGCAAATATTTCTCCGTTATCTCCTAACAGAAGAGAAAATATTTGCACCGTTAGTCCTTAGGACTAACGATGCAATAAAATAAATTGTATCGTTAGTCCTAAGGACTAACAGTGCACTCCACCGCCACTGTCACACCCCCAAAATGGATAGCAGCGGAAGGTAACCGGGGCGTGACTTTCATGGTACAAAGTTGCAGTTATGTCGAACGACCTTGACTCCATGAAATGCAAGCAAGCAAGCTAGATACCTGAGAAATACATGCTAAAAGGTCAACATAATGTTGGTGAGTTCATAGGTTTAACTTAATGAAAAATCTGGTACGGAACATAAGATTTCAGTGGTATAAAAATAAATACAATTGCACTAAGCTCATGACCCCGATGCTTAACGTATTTGGTATGCAATGTGCATAAATGCCCCTCCCAAGTGTTTGCCAGACACTTAATGTAATCCTCAAATGGTATGCGTTCGTTTGACCAGTTGGAGCAACCCAACCCGAACGGGGGTGTCAACCCAATAGATCTATCCACAACATTCGCGCTTTCTGGAAATTAACGGTTCATGATATCATGTAGGGGACTTCAGTGGCAATGTGGTAACTTAGGCAATGCATCACTTTTGTACTTATGTCCGTATAAAAACAAGCATGTATTCTCACCCCAAGCATTTTGTAAAATATTGTAAACAAGTAAAATGGAGCTATGAAACTCACCTTGGTTAAGCAATCTGAACAGTGTACAGTCAAGCAGTATGATAGTATGGCACCGACACGTAACCTATATTACGTGGCAAGTCTTAGTTCATAATTCTAGTTTAGGACTCAATGAAGTTTACTTATGTATAAAAGCCTTTTTGTATTGTTGTTGCTTGTGTGGCAGTATTTAAGTTTGAAACGATTTTCTAAATATTTGCAAGCATTGGCTCTATTGAAAGTGCGTAGGTCTATAGATATACTATAGCAAAATACCAAGTCGAAGAGGTCTTTGGTTCGTCGAAAACCAAAAGACAGTATACAGAAAATATTACGTATAAATAGTAACATATTAACGGAATGTTGTTTAAAATATAGGTATTTGTATATAATCAATTGTTGGTTAATAAGAAAGTTATACGATCTACTTCATGTATTGGTTTTTAATAAAAATAGTTATAAAAGAATATTTATACTCATAAGAATTAGCATAAGATTTTTAGAAAAATTCGGGCATGACCCGCTTATACCTTTTAGATATATGTTTGTCAAAATAGTGAGACATTGTTATATAAATTAATTTCGTTGTAGTCTAAGTATAATGTTTATATAAAATATAGTTTAACGTTTTAAAATTGAGTTTTGGTTTATAGTTAGTAACTTAGTTATAAGGTTTGTCGTTTTAGAAATAGTATATGTCGTTATGATTTAGAAAACGTGTAATATAAATTATAGAGATTTAGGAAAATAGTTTAGCTTTTATACGCTTTAAGTTTACGAAATATGTTACATCGACTATGTATTAGTAGAAATGGTAAAGACATTTGTTTAAATAGTAACTTACGTAGTCGAGGTAAATTTTAGCAAAGGGGTAGTCGTGAGTGATTAGATGAGGTAGGCCGTAAAGAGATGTGTCGAATTAGATTTTACACTTGTCGAATAACAAAGACGCGAGTGATGGTCACAAGGAGGGGGAAAATAGCCTCAACATGGTCTAAAATGGGCAGCCAAGGAGGGGGAAAATGGAATGCGTCATGGGCTAAAAGGGAAGAGGTGGATTGGGCTTTGGCCCAAATGTTACAGCCAAGCGCACCCTATTTGGGTGAAAATCCTTGAACAGATAGTGTTTTACTCTTCTCCTTTAGATACTAAGGATTTTCTAAGTCCTCATCTTTGTGTCAAGGAGGTAGAAAGACGCCTATGTCATCCGGTCGTTTGTGAGAACCATGGGCATGGGGTCTCGCTCACTTATTTGGTGTGAGGGCGAGTTGAAATGGCCATAGGCCATGTGGGTGTCGAGGTACGAACGTGGGGCAGAAACGGCTCAACACAAATGACCACTTCGGGCATTCGTGAGTTGATACAATGTGACGATCAGTACTAAGTGTATAAAAAAATGAGCTATGAAGATAAACTCGACACAAATGCTACTATAGTTCTAGGAGGTTACTGGTTCAATGAAAACAACAAGCGGACTTAACCTTGTATTTGAACATAATCATTTTGTCTCTTTTGAGTCAACTGGTACTCGAGATAGCCACTAGGAAGACAAGACAACGATTGTGACTACGAATACATTCTCGGTCTGTTGTTGCAAGGTCAAAACAACATCCCTTCACGGGTGTCTTTCTGTCGACCCGAAACCAGTAACGAACAGAGCATGAGTATAACCATAGACGGAACTCAACACACCCTTGTGTTGTTGAAACTAACTAAACCATGACACCCGTCGTGGGTATGCTGGTCGAACCAAAAGCAAGACCAAGGACCCTTGGTGGTTGCTTTCCTGGTGATCTGAGATAAATCAAACACAACACACTGTGTTTCCCTTGGACTGAAAGCAACAAACAAACCACCCTTGTGGTGTCTGTATTTCGACTGTAAACAATCCAAACACATCTTACGGGTTTCGTGTCTTGAGCGAGTTACACATAACTTAGCCATGAAAGCAAAACAAATTCTCAGGAATGAGACTGAGGTGAAACGACCCGACCCATACAGGTTTCCCCTACACAGCTCGAGGTTTGAAAACGAGAAAAGAAATTCCACTGTGGTTCGACCACAGTGGGTTTCGACCCTCAAACAACGTCACACACTACCGTAACTAACACCCCTTATATCAAATATGCTAACAAGCAATTCGAACTAAGCACTACCAATCCAAGAGCCAATCTACTTTTGTTTTCATTATTTGTAATCCATTATTAATTTTTGCCACACAATACCAATGACAACAAAATACCCATCAGAAAAGAACACAATACGATCGACTCACTTAATTGAAAACAAAATTTATAACTTAAAATTCATAAACTTAACGAAGTGATATAAACAAAATTTAAATGGGAATGAAATTAAGAATAATCCTTACAACAATTTAAGAGTCGATTGACGGGGGCCAAGCAATAGGGCCTGATTATAACTTAATTTCCAAAACCGAATTCCAGCAAACCCACACACAACCAATGCTACTTCTTGAACACTTGGATTTTGTAAGTGGGTTTTGAGTGTGTGTGTGTGTGTTTACTGGTTTTCGATTAGGCTTAAAAAGAAAAACAAGAGGAAAGTCCTCGACAAGCTTTTGAACATTGGGAGTTGGGGAGTATACGCGTGGAGCTAAGTTCGCTCTCTATCTTCAATCTCTCTAACCTTTTCCACCATGTTGACCCTGGGGAGATGGAAGTGATAGTGACCAAAGATCTTGGGGAGAAGAGAAAGGTAGATAGCAACCATTCCATCTTATTTCACTTCAAAATGTGCCCAGAAGGAAAAGGGATTGATATATATGACTTTTTGATTCATGCATGCACTATTTACGCATTCTGATTTATCATATCTGATCATGTGAATGCACAATAATGCGTGCATGAAAAAAAGTAAATGCAGATATCCTCCCGAGGAAAAAATGGCTAAATAAGCATATTTTAAAAAATTTTGACACATTTAAACTTTTTTTTTTAAATGGATTACATATACCATTGAAAACTTAAATAAGCATGACGCGCACTTTTTTTTTTCTCAATTGTTGAGCATTAACGATGGTTTTAAAGATTTTTTATATAATATATTTTTTGTTAATATAAATAAGATATTACGTTTAAGGAATTTATTTAGTCGTTTAGGTCTTTTTTATTGCGATTTGTATAACATGTGCCGTTTGACCGTCTTGTTTAGTTTCGTGCCCATTCTAGCCAATCTTGCGTCTTGCCTGTTTTGCCACCTCTACTTGGAATTGATGGTGGTGATCAAGTGTCTTGAGGTGTATAGATGGTGATGGGTCACTTTTCTTTGTTGCGTTTGGGAAGAAGGGACGAGGAGGTGATTTCACAGATTGGAGAAAGTGACTGATCATGGAAAGGGAGAAGACAGAAGGAAAGAAAGATTATATTTGAGGATGGGAGATGGGTAGGGCGGCACATGGGAAAAGTAAAGTAGGGTAGGTTTTATTACAAGTACTTTTGTATATTTTTACTGTTTCGCCCGTATTTCGTGTCCATTGAATAAAAATGTAAACGTGATTCTTTGTCTTGATAAATCCATGAAATTTATATTGTTAGGAAGCGAGTTCGAAATTGCAACATAAGTTTAAAATCTTTGACTACGAAAATGATTATAAAGTTTCACTGTTATTAAAACATCGTAGGATCTTGTGTGGACTCGTTTCTCAGAAACACCATCTGACTTCTTATTTTTCAATTATAATTGTCCGTAAATACCAGAAAATAACTAACTCACATTTTTTTTCCTAACGGAATGAAATAGTGACGTCAAAAAGTAGACCGAGAATTTGTCGGTTGTTATAGTCTACCACCCTTAAAGAGAATCTCGTCCTCGAGATTCGGTCCGTATATTCTATAGGCGTACGTCCTCGTGGTTCGAATTTTCTAATTCTCGAGCTTTGCCCTCAAAAGACTCTTAGTTGGTGGATTCTAACAACTTATGATCTGACTGGTCATGTGTTTAAGTTGTGTAAGTTGAGTAACAACTTGATTCTAACTTGATTTTCGCAACACATCAAACAAGAACTGTCACTAGATCAAGCTAGGAAAACAAGTCGTCAGAAAGAAATAGTACATCCTCGTGGTGACAATATGTATCTTTAAAAAAAACTATCATGAATTCTCACCATTTTTTATACTCGCAATATATTTGCGTTAACTGAACTTGTTTGTTCTCTCATATTTGTGAAGTCCTACAATTGTCACCCGCCAACAAAATAGAAAGCGTATAAAAATCTTCACTGACTATATAAAACACCCTATCAAAATCATATGCACACATCACCAAAAAAGAGTAGTTTCTTTTTAGTAGTTTCTTTTTCTTCTAAACATATATAAACCACTATATTTAAATGAATTAAAAAATCTAAATTGTATCAACTCAACTGAGAATATAAAAATAACATAAGAAACGACCATAAGAAGCTGGTAAGGGCAATCCAGTAGCACAAAACGTTTTGATGAACGATAAAGCTATACAAATTACTTATTAAAATTAAACAACCATCCTAAGCAAACTAATTCCTCAAAGATTTAAGAACTGCTATATATCTTCACACATTTATTTCAATCTTCTTCAAATATTTTTCTCCATCCTTCAATCTTTAAACATAATCAACAACAAAAATTACAAATGAAACCATAAACAAAAAATTACATAATTAAAAGTTACCAAAAAACAAAACCTCAAGATTTAGATCCAAATTAAACTCAGCATCACCAAAGCCTGATGAGACATACACAAAAACACATAAACAAACTAAATATCTTATATCTACAAAAACACAACCAAATATCTTAAAACAAAAGGACAACAAAATAACAAACCGCGTTTGTGACTTTCGGCCTCAAAACTTAATCACTGACCTTAAAAGTGAATTATATATCTTGAAAGATCTTAACAACCGAGCCATAGTGAGATGGTGGTGATTAACAGTTGAATCCTCTCACAACAAACAAAAACCACCGACCGAAACCACATGAAACCACCAAGAGATGGTGGCAATTTCGGCAAATGGGGCGGTGATAGAGCTTATTGTAGTAGAGGCGGGTGTTTTTTTTAGTGGGAGAGAATGTAAAGATGGAGGAAAGAAGATAGATTGTGGTGTGTGTTTTTTTTGTTTCAGTTATACCGGAGTATTATATTATTTAGTTTATGATGCCTGGAGTGTGTAAATGGGTTGTTACAACTTTGGGCTATTATAATACATTTAAGTTCAACGATGTTACAAGTTTTAGTTTTTAATAGGAAAATTAATACATTTAACTTTGGGATGAAACCTCTTTAAATGTAACTTTCTTTTTGTAGAAATGTTTATAAAGTAGTATAGATATGTAATAAATCATGTAGAATTTCTTTTACAAATTTTTAAATGCATGGCATATACAGTGACAAGTTCCTATGCATCTTACATGAAGTTATGATGAATGTTCAATTGTATTCACAGTGTCAACGAATGATATAACTTATAGATTAGCATATAATGACAGATGAAATGACTAGCTAATCAAAATATTCTATTGAGAGTTGGCAACTTTTATTATATCTAAATCTATTACCACTTGACTATAAAATTTGTTTACATGTTCTTATGTTTCCTTTGACTTTTTCTCTTTTTTACAATCATAAGCAACGCATCCTCCTCATTGACTAAATGACAGGATGAATTTTGGCTAGTATTCTGTTGTTATTAAGACCAAATCAAGTAAAGTATGGAAATTAAAGGTTTACAACCATATTTAGCTTACGTTAATACAGATTTAGTTTTTTGTCCAAAAATTAATTCTTGATCATCTTGCGATTATCTAGTAAATAAAATCAAAACTTGTACAAAATTATGAATGAAGCATGTTCGGCTATTCACTCGTACAAACAGACACTATGATTAACAAATTAAAAAAAGTCAACTAAAAATGTGTGTGAACTTGCAATCAGTTATGGTTTTTTTTTTATAATAATGTGACGACTTAAAATTTTTATTTAAATAATTTACATTATTAAACAAATTCTAATTAAATATCCTACCAAAAGCAGGGCGATTAAGTTATGTTTGAGTTAATTTATTTGGGTGAGTAGCTTGGCGGATCAACATTATGTCAACCCAAACACAATGGCTATTTATTAATTGTGTATAGCATGTCAATCCTAATCCACACATGTATAACACATATGACCCGTTTATAACCGGTGTAACATGTTAATTTAACTATATATGTTAAATAGATTGATAGGTCAATAGGTTAATGTTATAATTAATTTATGTCCTAAAATTATATGTTGCTCAAATTGATTAAAACATATATAAAACACGTATAAACTTTAAAAAACGAATCACAAATCCAATAATTAGGGTACAACCAAACTATGTTTTTATAACTTCGGCTACTCATATTTAGTTTTCAATATTTTATACTTTTATTGGTTTATGTGGTTAAACGTCATGATGGGTTAAAATGTCTAACACTTTGCTAACCCGAACCACATAGGGGATAACATGCCTTTAACCCATGCCCGTTTATTTCAATGTAACTTTCGGGTCATGTTTCATGTAGTATCACAATTTTCCCCCTAATAACCAAAAGAATTAAAAGTCAACTTGCAATAACATGTACTTAGTAGCTTGAAGAGATCAAGAAAATTGAAAATGCACATTAGCCTACAAGTAATATCGACATACCTTTTACATTAAAAAGTAGTTCAAGCCATAAAATTGCAACAAATTTTATTCAAAATCTCATTTTAGTACGTAAAATCCAAAATATATCATTAAATGTCATAAACTTTTATAAACTGTTAAAAAATGCACATTTTAATATGTTGTCATACTAGAAAAAGTAGTGAAAAACACATACACGTTTAACTAATTTGTAACCCGACAATACATCAAAATGTGAATATTAAAATACTTGATGAAATTTTATTACATTTAATTATATTTTTGGGAGTTTGCGTATCAAAACAGGACTTAGAAGAATGTCCATCGTTATTTTATAGCCTAAACACGAAAAAAATAAAAAAGTTATTGTTCGTGAGCATCATCATGTAGTGGTGTAGCCAGAAAAAGAATCGAATGGAGCAACGAGCGAAAGAATGATTCAGTAATATGAACTTTTTTTTTGTTAAAATTTAAAATGGGCCGTGTTGGATTTATTTTAAGATAAAAAACACTTCTTGTAAGTGATTAACACTAATTAAAGGATTAATTTGTTCAAGTTTTATGTTTAAGTTTCATTTTTCAGGAATATTTCATGTTAACATCAAGAAAAATCAAGGTTGCAAAAATCGCGAATCGGTAATAAGGCGATTGACTTTTCTGTAGCTTTTAATCGGTCTAGGCGGGATTAATCGGTGATTAATCGGATTGACATTTTTGGCAAGTTTTGGGTATTTTCGGGTAGTTTTGTATATTCCCGGAAAGATTTTCCTTAAAAACATCTTGTAATAGATATAAACAGCGACTATAAGTAATTACATTTGTTCAGGGTTGCAAAAATAATGAATCGGTGATTAATCGTATTAGCCTTTTTGGCAAGTTTTGGGTATTTACGGAAAATGTTGGTATTTTCGGCAAGATTTTCCTTGAAAAACATCTTGTAATAGATATAAACAGTGACTATAAGTGATTAAAACTAATTTACGACGAGTTTAGGATATTTCCGGTAAGATTTCCATGTTTTCGGCAACTTTGACCATCTTTAACCGCCGTTGACCATGGTTGACCGATTTGTTTGAAAATTTTAAGCAAATCGGAAAGATCGGTGACCCATTAGCACCTAATCGGTGATTAATCGGCCTTGTAGACTTTTTTTGCAACACTGAAAAGCACATCTATATCATAATATATAAGTGTTTACACAAGGGATTTAGAAAGGTCTAAGTATTTTGTCATAAGTTTAGCCTCTTTTAGCTTGTCCTATTTGTATTTTTAAAGCTACGTGTTTAAATTTTATAAGTGAGATTAACATACGACCGTCGAGTTAATCTTATTTAAGATGAAAGTACATTATCAACTTAATCTCATTTTATAACAACTCCGTTAGTTTAAAAACTAGTAGTGCGATGGGACAATGAGGCAAAAACAAAGATATAATTATTAAAAACAAAGATATAAATATTAACGGTTCACATATTTTTGGGTAAAAATTACATATTCGTAAAGGCTACAAGAGAAATTACAATTCCAAACCTAAAGCATTCATAATTTCTTATATTTATATGACAACTATAGTAACAAACTTAAATAAAGAATGAATCAAGTAGAATATTAAATGATATTTAATAATATATAAATATTAACCACTTTCGAATATTTTAGTCTCAACTCTCCACAGTCTTTATTCCGGTATCCCACGTTCTTTTCCGGTCTTCTGGCTCTACCAAACGATGAGTTTCACAAAAAAAAAAAAAAAAAAAAACTCTAAAGATTCAATTGAGGATATTTTCTTTTGGAAGAGGCGCTTTGTTCTCTATGTTGAGGCACTAACAATTTTTGCAACTACTTTAACCATTTTTTGTTGGTTTTATGGATATAAATTAGTAGATGTGAGTTAGGATCGAACTCGAGACTATGGGATTGCACGCTTTACGTATGAGAATTTAAAGTTAATAATTAAATATAAATGTTGTATTTATTTATTTATTAAACGAAATAACTAACGGACGTTAAGTAATTAATGTAATGGACTAACGGTCGTTAAAGGTATTTGGAAAAGGACTTAATTGCAAAAGTTTGGAAGATTCCGGAACCCCTTGTGGAGGTTATGAACCGATCGGCCAAGGGTATTAGGAAACAATCCACAACATGTTCACCAAGTTTGCTTGGGTATATAAACAAGGCTAGGGGTCTTGTTTTTGCATCTCTTGTATTCACAAGCTAAACCTAAAAATTGTTTTGTGTGTGTTTTGTCCAAACCGATCGGCCACACCTTTTGTGGGTGTCGATCCTTAAACTTTTCCACATCAAGTTATTCGTTTACTAAAACTAGCATTACTTTAATTACATTTAGATGCGTGTGTACAAGAACATAGTAATAACATACTTTTGTTATTGTCTTGGATTGAATTACAAAGCGGTGAGGGTAATTCATATAATCCTAACTAAATCTAATTAGGGTTCATCCGTTGCTAGTTTGTGGATTTGATTCTTTTCGGCTAGAATCAATAAAAGTACATATATTCTTTTATGTTAATTAATTGTTCATTGATAAATCCTATACGCTTCCGCACTATTACTTTGATGTTTTGTGATTATTTATTTGAATGTCTTGATATATAATTCCAACGATGGCATCACGAGTCATATGTTTTAATGAGTAATTAATTACATAAGCGTAATAAAACAAATACTTGTATGTTGTTTGCTATGTTAATCTAGGGTTTATGTTTAATTTATGTTTAGGTTGAATTTTTTGTAAATTGGGCGTACCCTATTTTTATGTCGACATACACATATTTTTTAGGGTTTTGAAATTGTTTGCTAACCTTATTAAAACCTAGAATTAATATTGATTACGTGATTAATTCATGAATAATTTGTTATGTGTCATGGAATTTTATATGCGATCTTGTGACTTAGTTGTATAAATAGTTATGATATCCATGATTATACATGCATGTTAGTCATGGATAAGTTGCTTTGATATATTGTTTAATTGTTATGACATATTTATTTATGATAAATCTTGAATTGGGAAGACTCAATTATATATATCAATGAATCAATTATGTGCAATTTGGTATAATTTAATTAAGGGTTTCGTAATCGATTCATCGATGTATGTAGCTCACTTTCTATTGTTGGGTGAAAACCCTAAATTAATATATACATTAATTTAACCTAGATATTGATTATTAATAGGATTTTATCAAATAAGTTGCATGTGGCTACTCGTTTACACGTATAAATTTTTTCTTATGCGCATTGTTTTTAGTAGTTTATTTTTATTTGTTACTTGTTTGTTTATTATGTTAGGCGTTTTAAGCAAGGATAATTTTGAATAGAAAATAATACGGACTAAACAATGGCGAAATTTAATTGTTTTGGAAGAGTTAAGTTTTCAATAGTTTAATTGATTGGTGACTTTGGTACAATGGTGAGCAGCTCACCCATTCGAATGAACTATAAAGGGGTTATTTAAGTGTGCGCAGTCACTTTGAATGGATGTCTAAGGTTATGCGTTTGCGCTTACAGTCCTCGCCCTCTGTAAGTTCGAATGGAGCTACTTAGTAAGCCATATAATGTACAAGCTCATCTTAAGGCGAATTAGTTTTAATTCCATGCGCCACCGGTGGTAATTATCAGAAACACTAAGTGTTTACACTTATGCAAAAGTACGGTATAATGGATGATAATTAATACTAAATTCCTTGATTGGTGAACCCAATACCTCAATCAAAACTTTGATAATTTGATCTTTATGAATTGGTAATAAAAGTTTTTATTAAATTATGCTACAAGATGAATGCATGACATCTTTGTACATATTTGATTTGACCACATAAAATCAAAACTAGTACCCTTTTAAATTAAGTATATGCCATCTAATTAAAAGGAACACTTGAAGTTGCAATTTATGTCATGAGAGTACTTGGCTAGATTGTGATGGAAAGGTAAATCTCTATGTAAAGTGAGACCTTACATGGACATATTTGCAGTTCTTTATGTTAGACACTTAAGTTGAGTAGGAAGTGAGACTTGGACTCAATGGCATAAGATGGGATGAAACATGTTTATATTTGCAATAGCGTTGGAAAATATAAATCCCATAATGATCTAGGAGTTGGAAATTGTTTGCCAATTAATGTTCGATAGATTACCTTATTATATCGTTCGTTGCTAGCGGATCAAGCGATGTAATGAACCTATGATAATTGGATCCTAGTTTTCGAGAAAATTATATGGTTATATGTTTATATTACCGTTGGGTATATTTTATTTTCTTGAAAATTGTATTATCGAAAATACTAATACTTGAACTTTTTACGTAGAAATGGCTCAAAATAACGATAACACTAACATCTTGCACTCAATTCTGCGTTCAAAAGCTTTTTGATCGAGAAAAGTTGGTAGCTCTAAGAATTTCAATGATTGGCACCGCTCTTTGAGAATTGTGCGTAGAGTTCTTGACCGTATGAAATATCTTTATGAACCTTGCCTCTTGAACCAAGCGGTCTGAAGCTACTCAAGCTCAAAGGACGAGTGGAAGCTGAGTATAAGCGTCATAATGATGTGGCTTGTCTTATCTTTGGGAACAATGGAATCGCTCTTCAAAAGCGTTCGAACATTATTTCCATATAATATGCTCAATGAACTTGAACTATGTTTGAGAAACCATTGCCGAGATTTATGACTTGACCGACGTGTTACAATTGTAGGCGGGGAGAGAGTAAACCCGTAAGTGCTCGTGTCTTTGGAAATGAAAGGTTACATGGACCACTAAAAGCACTTGTCAAAACTTATGATGATGACATGGTGTGAATCGATTAATCGATCCCTTAACAAGGATTTTAATGGTTTTGTCGAAATTTCAATATGCACTCGTGGGAAGGCGATTCTTGACCTACACGCATTGCTTATTGATTATGAGAAAGGTTGACTCAAAGGTTCCTACCGCCGGTACTTGCTATTCGGGGTGGAAGAATTAATAAGCCAAAACCGCGTCACGAACAACAAGAAGGGAAGGGTAAGGGAAAGGTTGACAAAGGCAAACGGTGATGGCCTATCAACCTCAACCCAAAAGAACCCTACTCCTAGGAAGGATAATCCTAAAAGGATCAAGCATGCCATCATTGTAAGGCGTTGGGCATTGGAAGAAAGCGTGCTCTATCTTGATGAATGCGGGCAAATAAGATGAAGTATGAAGGGTGCGGGCGCCGTACTTGTGTAATTTATTTGTCATTGAATTATTTACTCTAAATCATAATAATTCACGGGTATATTATACGGTGTGGTATTCACATTTGTAATACTGCTGCGGGGTTTAGAGTGGAAAGGAAGCTTGCTATGGGGAGCAATATCGCGCGGGAAATGGAGCACATGCGACTATTGAAGCCATAGGAACGTTTAGTTTAGTATTGCCTTGGGCTTAGTATCGTTATTGAACAATTTTCATTCGCACCTTCTATAATTAGAGGTGTTGTTTCCTTTCGCTTTTGTTGGATGATGGTTTTACTCATACTATTTCACGTAATGGAATTGATGTTTCTTTAAATGGTGTATTTTATTTTAAAGCAATTCTTGTGAATGGTGTGTTTGAAATTGATGTGATTGAAATGAATCTAACAATAACAATAATTCAATGTTTACCATTAACAAGAAGATAAAGTTAGACTTGAATTCTTCTTATCTTTGGCATTGTCGACTTGCTCATATAGGCAAGGCTCGCATGCATAAGTTGCAACAAGAAGGGCTTTGCAAAATATTAATGATGAATCATTTGATAAATGTGAGTCATGTATATGGGAAGATGACTAAGAAACCTTTTCATAGCAATATGGAGAGGGCTTCGATCTACTTGGTCTTATTCATCTTGATGTGTGGACCACTTAGACATGTGTCAAAGAGGTGCTAGCTACTTAACCTTCTTGATGATTTCGGCCGTTATGGTTATGTTTATTTACTTAAGCATAAACATGAGGTGTTTGAAACATTTAAGGTTTTCAAAGTCAAGTAGAAGCGCAATTGGGAAAGAAGATTAAAGCTCTTGATCCGATAGAGGAGGCGAGTATCTAAGCCAAGAGTTTAAAGATTACTTAGTGAGAATGGAATTGTCAGAATCTCACTTCTCCATATACTCCACAACAAAATGGTGTATCGAGAGAAGAAATCGTACATTGTTGGACATGATACGATCTATGTTTAATCTTACTACTCTACCTTTATCCTTTTGGGATTATGCTTTAGAATCTGTCAGTATTCTAAATATGGTTCCCATAAAGAAGGTTGATAAGACACCATATGAAATATGGCATGGTAAAGCTCTAACCCTGTCTTATTTAAAGGTGCAGGGTTGCGGGCGTATGTTAAGCGTGACTCGGCAGATAAACTCCAACAAAGATCAGTAAAGTGTATCTTCGTAGGATACCCTAAGGAAACTATGGGTTACTACTTTTACTATCAACTGAAAATAAAGTAATTGTTGCTAGGTATGGAGATTTTCTTGAAAGAGATCTCGTATCTCAAGAATTCGATGGGAGAGTTTATGATCCGGAAGATGATCAAGAAGATGCATTACTTAGAAAACACTAACGTACTTCCGGTAGAGCACGATAGTGCGGGTCCTCCACCGAAGTTGAAGTGATTCCGTTCAGATCCGTAAGGAATATCGTGCACTGAACGTCTATGTCTTAACGTGAGGTTGAGGAAACTATGTTAGGAGATCTTGGAGAGCCTACTAGTTATAAAGTTGCCATGGCAAGTCGACAAGGCTAAATGGCGGTTGCAATGAATGGGAAATGCAATCCATGAGAGAAAATGAAGTGCAGGTGAGGTTGACTTACCTCCAAACGCCTCGATGGTTGGGAGTAAGTGGCTCTATAAAATTAAGACCGACATGGATGGCAATGTACACGTCTATAAAGCTCGTCTAGTTGCGCAAGGTTTTACTCAAACTTATGGCATTGATTACGAGGTGACCTTTTCTCCTGTGTGCAGACATTAGAGCTATTAGAATTCTCATAGCTATAGCGACATACTATGATTAGAGATATGGCAAATGGATGTCAAAACCGCCTTCTTAAATGGTCGCTAGATGAAGACATCTATATGAAGCAACCGAGGGGTTTGTGAATCCACAATTTCCAAACCGTGTATGCAAACTTCAAAGGTCCATTTATGGATTGAAGCAAGCATCAAGGCAATGGAATAAAAGATTTGATGAAGAAATCAAAAGGTATGGATTTGTTCAAAATCTTGATGAGCCATGTGTATATCACAAATTTAGTGGGAGTGATGTAATTTTCCTAATTCTTTATGTCGATGACATATTAATTATGGAAAAGACATTCCAAGTATGCAAAATGTTAAGGCATATCTTGGGAAGTGTTTTTCCATGAAGGATTTAGGAGAAGTCGCATACATTCGGGAATTAAGATCTACCGAGATAGGTCAAAGCGGTTAATTGGTTTAAGTCAAGCGCTTACATTGATAAAATATTGAAAAGATTCGATATGCAAAATTCCAAGAAAGGATAT
This sequence comes from Chrysanthemum lavandulifolium, assembly GCA_022545495.1. Classification (NCBI taxonomy): domain Eukaryota; kingdom Viridiplantae; phylum Streptophyta; class Magnoliopsida; order Asterales; family Asteraceae; genus Chrysanthemum; species Chrysanthemum lavandulifolium. Next base: position 292,144,908 of record CM040240.1, read on the forward strand.
TTGCCGATGGAAGTAAAGCATGGCTTATGTAGCGATATGTGCTTTGACACTGCTGAGGTGGCACGCGCGAGAAAGTTCCTTATGCTTGGTATGTAGGATCTATTATGTATCTTGTGAGATGCAAGGCTAGATGTGGCGTTCGCTCAAAACATGACCAATCGATATCAGCGAATCCGGGTGAACTTCTTTGGATTGTTGTTAAGCATATTACAAGTATCTTAGAAATACTAAAGATATGTTTTAGTGTATGGTGGAAATCGAACACGAGCTTGATGTTACTGATTCTTGTGATGCGTCTGGCGGTGTGATAAAGATGATCTGAAGTCTCGAGACGGGTTATGTCTTTGTCATCAATGGAGGAGCGATTGATTGGAAGAGCAAGAAGCAAAGTACGATGCGATGTCTGCATGAAGCGAATACATAAACGCTTGAAGGCGCAATGGAGGTTGTTGGATTAGGAAATTCATTTCGTGGCTTGGTGTTATGCCTTGATTGAATCGCCTATTGATATGTATTGTGACAATTCTGCTGCAATCATATTTGCCAATGAACTGGAGTCATGAAGGGCACGGACATTTTCTCTGAGTATCACTATGTTCGGGAACAAGTCCGGGAAGGTGAAATAAATCTAACGAAAGTTCACACGAGATGATAACTTAGTGACCCGTTCACTAAGGCTTTAGCTAAAGACAAGCTTGTAGGACTTGCCAATGGAATTGGACTTCGTTTAGCTAATAGTTTCAGGCATAACTATGATTAGTATTTGGATAAAGGATATTGTAAAACATTTATTATTTTGATGAAATAAAGTTTGGATTATGTTTATTTTCATTTATAATATTGTTGTCCTATATTTGCATGTTTAATCCGTGAGTAACTAAGTTATTCTAAATGTCCATTGTCGATTAATGATATGGGAGTATCATTAAACTAAGACAAATCTGAGAGATGTGGTAGAATATACTTGAAAGTATATTGATGAGAATGCATACCAATTTCGGTGATATTCAATGAATTGAATATAGGATTTATCCCAACTACATAATTTACTTTGTGGATATTGTTATAAGCAAATTATGAATAGTTATCCTCAGACTTGAGATACGGATAAGTGTCATGAATGTAGTGCATTTACGTGGAGCAACTTAACGCTATCGTGGCTGGTAGTCATAAGGGTTGTTTTCGAAATGTTACAAAGTTTGTGGGTTATTCTTGTAGTCAAGATAGAATTTGTTCCTTCAAATTTATTTGGAGTTTAATCTTCTTTGGGCCCTCGTAGGGTTGACAAGATGTTTGTGCGGCCGCACCAAATCTCCCTAAATATGTTTAGATGATTGGTAATCTTGGTCAATCACTTACAAACGAGAAGCAGAATAGTTATATAAAGAATGACTTAATTCCATATCTTTATTTAACGTGGTATTAGAAACAAAGGATAATAATGAGAAATCATTAAAGGTTTTCCGGAGCCTTGCTCGAGTTGTACTAGAGGCATCGAGTGTTGCTAGACGCTAACCGAATGTGATCACTCTATTAAGATATATCAGTGGGAGTGTTGGTTTTATGGATATAAATTAGTAGATGTGAGTTAGGATCGAACTCGAGACTATGGGATTGCACGCTTTACGTATGAGAATTTAAAGTTAATAATTAAATATAAATGTTGTATTTATTTATTTATTAAGCGAAATAACTAACGGACGTTAAGTAATTAATGTAATGGACTAACGGTCGTTAAAGGTATTGGAAAAGGACTTAATTGCAAAAGTTTGGAAGATTCCGGAACCCTTGTGGAGGTTATGAACCGATCGCCAAGGGTATTAGGAAACAATCCACAACTTGTTCACCAAGTTGCTTGGGTATATAAACAAGGCTAGGGTCTTGTTTTGCATCTCTTGTATTCACAAGCTAAACCTAAAATTGTTTTGTGTGTGTTTTGTCCAAACCGATCGGCCACACCTTTTGTGGGTGTTGATCCTTAAACTTTCCACATCAAGTTATTCGTTTACTAAAACTAGCATTACTTTAATTCGGTTTAATGCGTGTGTACAAGAACATAGTAATAACATACTTTTGTTATTGTCTTGGATTGAATTACAAAGCGGTGAGGGTAATTCATATAATCCTAACTAAATCTAATTAGGGTTCATCCGTTGCTAGTTTGTGGATTTGATTCTTGTTCGCTAGAATCAATAAAAGTCGCATATTCTTTTATGTTAATTAATTGTTCATTGATAAATCCTATACGCTTCGCACTATTACTTTGATGTTTTGTGATTATTTATTTGAATGTCTTGATATATAATTCCAACATTCTTTTCTACTAACTTAAACATTTCGGTGAAGTTTTATTCGGAGCCTTTCCTCCCACTAGTTGCAGCGTGACTCCCCGGTTGTCATCATATCCACCCCGATCAATGTATTAAACTAAACATGTATTACTATGTTCTGTATTCACGTTAAGTAGTTGGATTGCTTCTCCCCAGTCACGAAATATTGGTAACCAGAACATGGATGCATTCTATATAATGAAGGTTTACATGAGATTTCCTCTAGAAGAAAATGGCAATAAGGATTAATGCATCATAAATATGTAAATACATTTCATTTTAGAATTAATATATTGTAGCGAATGTGAAATATAAAGCTAACACGCAATTGTTGTCACTAGCTAGATACCTTGAATCGATATATTTATTAGTGTTAATCCTGTTTTATAGTCTTTATATATTTATTTGAAAGCTACAACCTTCTTATTTTAATTGGTCAACGCAGACTATGCATATTATAATTTATGGTATCACCATCTCCAGCTCATTTTGCAAGTAGACAACATGTAACTAACCCACAAGTTGAATCTTCTTAGGTATTACCATGGCATCACCCACATGATAATTTATATTATTCTTCTGATAGGCGGTTTATGAAAAAAAAAGTTATTAGAGAAAATAGAGTATAATAATAACATTGACATATAATGCATGTTCGTGTTTAACATATACAAATATTGACAAATACAATGATGATAAAAATGATTGTCTAAATTTAAGATGATAAGTGCGTGGTATATTGATTTTGCAGCCGTGTAGAAGACATAAAAATCATCTCCATTTCGAACTAGACAACATCAGCCAACAACATCTTGTTTGATGAACTCACTCACATTCCACTACCCAATTAGGACAATAGGACAGACGATAGAAGCCTTAAGTATGTAATTTTTTCTATTTCAATGTTCGTTTACCAAATTTTTACCAAATTTATGAGTATTAAATTGCTAACAATGTACGTTTACCAAATTTGTTCACATGTTCATTTCTTCCGACTTTATCTCATATATAGGCAAAAAAAAAAAAGAAAACTCCTGCAAAGCTTTTACCTACGAATTTACATATAAATATCAATAAAATTACTCATTCAAGTTTTTAAAAATATGTGTTAAAAGAAAAAACTCATATATAAATATATTAATAGCCGTACTAATGTTTGTAGATCTACTAATACGATTTAAGAAAAGAACTAGAATGGTGGGTTGACTGTTGAGGTTGCCTATATATACATATACATAATACATACACGCATCAGTTACTACTCTCTGATTTAATTAAATAACCTCTTTCTTCCTTCACATCCTTTCGTAACCAAAACACCCTTTGATAAAACAGAAACATAATGTCTTCAACCAATCACGACGACCTTGCTCACCTAAAAATCCCCCTTCAAGATATACTATCAGCCACCAACAACTTTGATGACGAAAATATCGTCGGAGAAGATGCATATGAAAAGTTTTACAAAGGACAACTCTTGTGGTCCGGTGAGTTAATTAATATCTTAGCTGGGAGGTTAAATAAAGAATGGTTTGATGGAGACCAACAGTTTTGGATGGAGGTTTCTATTCTTTCTAGTCTCAAGCACAAGAATCTGGTTTCATTTGTTGGGTTTTGTGATGATAATGTGAGAAGGTCATCATTTACAAGCGTGAGGCGAGAAGAAGTCTCATAAACTATCTCGATCGCTCGATGTTGCCGACATGGGTGCGAAGATTGGAGATATCTGTCGGTATTGCGCAAGCATTGAGCTACATTCATTATGATGAGTCACGTGATTTTAGCGTAATACACCGCAACATCGACAGTAAAACGATTTATTTAAATGATGACTGGGAACCCAAGTTAGGTGATTTCATAAGTTCCATGAAGATCAAAGCATCTGAAAGGCACAATTCTTTCAATACTGATAAAGTATGGGGTACCGATGGGTATACAGACCCAACATATACAGAGACAAAAAGGGCGAACCACAAGTCGGACATGTACTCCTTTGGGATAGTATTGTTTGAACTATTGTGTGGTAGGAAAGCAGTAATCAACGACGACCAAGATAATAAGTATTTGGCTCCGCTGGCCGTTACCCATTATAGAGAAAAGACTCGATGAAATAATTGATGGGATCTTTGGAAACAAGTAGACTCATGGTCATTCAACATTCATGGAAGCAGTATGATTGCTTGAACGAAGAACGATCGCGTACCAAATATTGATGAGATTGTCACAAGACTTGAGAAAGCGTTGGAACTTCAACTGGAACATCAAAATGAGGTAAATAAAACTCCTAGTACCTTATCATGCTCATGCTCTGTTTAACACACTTATAGTCTCATTTAGAGTTTTAACTCTTAGGAACTATTCTAAGATTAAAGCATATATAACTGTCCAAATATTCAACTTTCTAATGTCCTAACAACATGTAATTGATCTGAAAAACAGCATACAAACCTTTAAAAGTATCTAATCGCCAATCGCTGTAAAAAAAACAGCGTACAAACTAGCAAACATGTAATTCTTTGTAAAAAAGCGGGTCGAACGACATATAAAAGTGTAATTCTTTGTAAAAACAACATACAAATATGTAATTGCAAAACTTGTTTCCAAACAGCCATGTAAAGGCTATGTCAAACAACATATAAAAGTGCTAAAGCGACATATAAGCACATCAAACACCCATTTTTTGTTGTCCAAATAGCATATATAGAAAGTGTTTAAAACACGATAAAAACATCTAAACGACTTTTAAAGCCTTTAAAACTTGTTAAAAGCAATGTGAAACACATATAAAAGATTTAATGACAAACCCACGGAATTATAGAGATGGGTAAAACCCGGCGGGTCACACCGGGTTTTGAATTCTTAAAAACCGGTTTCTTTTGACCCGTTATCTAAGCCGGAACCGGTTTGAGCGGTCGAACCAGCCGGGTCGAACCGGGTTTCGAGTGGTATAGTAAAGGTACTTGTTGATGTCTCCAAACATTTGTGAACTATGACCACTCAACAGTGGCGGAGTCAGGATATTGAAATATGGGGGGCAAAAATAGTATTGCCGAAAAAAATTTTAACGACGAAACAATAGTGAACTTAACCGACTTAATATTGCATAAAAAGAACTAATAATGCTAAAATCAGCAACAAAACACACCTTATTCAAAGAAAAGCGCACAAAATTCAGCACAAAAATCGACTTGCATCACCAACTTTCGTGACATTTGCAATGAAATCGACACCTATTCTGCGGTGAAATCGGTGACTTTTACTTTCGAAATCAATGACATTTGCGATAATTCAATGACAATTCGACCATCAAATCGACAACAAATCAAGAGCAATTTTGTGTAAAAAAGCAGTGACTATTAAGTACCAAATTTCAAGACAATCGGCAAAAAAAACTCAAAAAAAGCGACTTTTAAGGTGCAAAATCCTATCCCAAACCTATTTATAAAGTGCAAAATTAGTATATATTAACAAAAACGTGTGCATCTTGTTTAAGCATAAAAATAACAACGAAAAATGCTTACCTTGAGCAAACAAACATTTTAAAGTTGTCCTTACGATCATCATATTTTGGAACCGGTTCATCACATCTTCATCACTAATATTTGCAAGTGCTTCTCTTTCACGCCACATATAACAGAAGAGTTTAAAAACCCTTGACTAATTTGATTACGCAAGTCTGATTTAATAATCTTCATTGCAGAAAAACATCTCTCAACACTTGCGGTTGCTAATAGGCCATTCTCCTAATGAAACTAATTGTTAATCAATAAAAGAATAACACAATTTTAAATATCTCTAGGCAAATTAGTTTATATAAGTAAAAGAGAAGTTAGGGTTTTCAGTTTCCCTTACCAAGTTTTAAGGTTGAAGATGGAGAAACAAAAGGTGAATTTATTGTTGTTGATGAATGATTGAATGAGGGTTCATTGGTTTAGCCACTGCTCGTTACTTTTCCACTTTTTCCCTCCTTTTTGTTCGGTGATCGTTTCATATTATGCAATTCTATCTAATAATAGTGAACTGATAATGTGAAGATTACATGTCGGGCTCAGTTTTGTTGAGGGCAAAATAAGTTTTGGGCTGAGGGCATGAAATATAAAAGTCCACTAAAACACAATTTTTGCACTATATAAAATTTTTTTGGCCCAATTTGTTGAGGGCACCCCCCCCCCCCTACTTGTATGGTCCCTCCGCCCTTGCCACTCAACTGAGATTTTGATAGGACGTCCTGCAAACCTTTATATGAAACTGGGGGAGTGTGTCCCTGGTAGACGATTAAAATTAGAAACCAGGGATAGCTGAGTTACAATGTAAAATCAAAATTTTAAAAGTAGTACAGTTATAAAATCTACCTGTAGTTTAGCAAGTTCATTACGATACACATAAATGTTCAAGCTGCATATCAAAACTAATTTTCTTCAAAATTACATATAGCTACATATGAGTTGTCCATCCTCTTTTTGTTTGTGTCTTTAACCTCGAAACTTAAACTTTTAAAGACTCTAATCTTCAAGTATTTTCCCATTTCAAAATTAACCACAAATATTAATAGACTTATGATGATAAATTTGTGTGTCCATGCTATGGTTTGTCTCTGTGTGGCCATTAAAAAACGAATAACTGATAGGAAAAAAGGTCAATTAGGTCACTGGTTAAGACTTGATAGTCACCAACAGTGTATTTTTAGTGAATAAAACTTTCTAAATCCTTTTTATATATAAAAAAGTTATATTATTATTTTAATAATATGGTTATAAAACTTATTTGACTATCAGTTTTTCTTGGACAAATTTTTTTTTCTTAAGTTAATGTAAGAGATTAAACACAACATACCTAGTAACCTCAGCCAATATAACCCGACATGTTAAAAAGACGAAAAAGGTAGCTAAATGATGGCCAATAAACAAAACATCATGAAAACAAAATAACTACCTTCTCAATATCACCCATAATAATCCTTTTGACCTTGGTTATCTTAGCCTTCAGTTTTGACAGTATACTTAATATTAGTTTCAAAAAAGAATACTCAATGAAATAACTTATGACATCTAAACTTAACACGCACCCGAACTCCTTATCAATATTGTATGCAAGCAATGGGTAACAACCTTTTGGGATTTCTGATCTACTTTGAAAGTTAGAAACAATGCTACGTGTCAAATGGGTAACAACCTTCTAATTTCAGCGTTTATTCTTTTACTGTATTATATAAGCAGTTACCTTGCCACTTATCAGTTGACTTTTTGGGATTATTGATCTGCTTTGAAACATTGCCTTGTCACTTTTCTAGGCTTTCCATATATAGTCCTTCAATTGGTCCCCTTCTCATACGCTTTGGAATGAATGCAGCAATAGCATAATCATTTGATTTCAAAAAGTCTACAGAAAGATTACTCAAACTAAACAGATTTCGATATTTCGCTACAAGATAAGATGGCAAAGGAAAAAACCATAGTTTTCTAAATACCACTTAATGAACTTATCTTATGTAGTTAATCACAAGACAAAAACACATCTTCGAATGCAATGAGGGAACCAAACAAGACAATTCCCATCAAAACTGCATCATTTAGACAAAGTATCGCCCATGTAGTCCATACTTACACCTTCTGATTCAGGATCAAATGCTTTAAAAAACACCTTAGGAGCAAATATTGACTACATTAACCAAGACCAAATATCAACATGAAGTCACTCACCAAAACAATAAAACTTAATAAGACCATTCACTTCCTAAACTTCTAAAAAATGTTATATAAATTACTATCCACAAATGTAATAACTGCTATAAACAACAAGATTTACCTAACATGTCTTAGACATGGTTCAGGAATTTTATCAAACACTTTGTACGCATTATAATACTCCCTTTTTCTAACTCATATTTTACTTGATTAACAGATAATGTTTAAAGAATCTGCTCACCTCAAAGTCCCCCTTGAAAGTATCCTATCTGCCACCAACAACTTTGCTGATAGAAATGTCATCGGCAGAAGTAGATTTGGAAATGCTTACAAGGGACAGCTCTTGTGGTCCGGTGAGTTGATTGAAATCGATGCTCGGAGGTTTAATAAAGACTTGGAGGATGGAGAACAACGATTTTGGACGGAGATTTCGATGCTGTCAAGTCTCAAGCATAAAAATGTGGTTTCTCTTGTTGGGTTTTGTGTTGAAAATGATGAGAAGATCATCATTTACAAGCTTGAGACCAGGGCAAGTCTCAGCAACTATCTAAGTGACCCGATGTTGTTGACATGGGTGCGAAGATTGGAGATATCTGTCGGTATTGCGCATGCATTGAGCTACATTCATTATGATGAGTCACGCGATTTCAGCGTAATACACCGGAAAATCAACAGTGGCAGAGTTCTCTTAAATGATGACTGGGAACCCAAGTTATCTGATTTTGATTGTTCCATGAAGATTGAAGCATCTGAAAGGCACCATTCATTTCATACTAATACACTTGTGGGTGTGAATGGGTATGGAGACCCAACATATGGTGAGACAAAAAGTGTCAACCACAAGTCAGATATCTACTCCTTTGGGATAATATTGTTTGAACTGCTCTGTGGTAGGGACTCAGTTATTGACGGCCAAGATAATAAGTATTTGGGTCCAATGGCCATTTTCCATTATAAAAAGAAAATACTAGATGAAATAATTTATCCAGTTCTATGGAACCAAATGGATCCGCAGTCATTCAACGTTTTCACGAAGACAGCATATGACTGCTTGAATGAAGAAAGATCTCAACGCCCCGATATAAGTGAGGTTGTCACAAGACTTGAGAACGCGTTGAAACTTCAAATGGAACGTCAAATTGTTGTAAAGACGGTTTTTCTCTATCATCTTTCTTTTATAATAGCTAATCTCTATTTAATGATAATATTAATATTAACACGATCAAAATTGTTTACTTATTACTGTATATTTATGATAATAAAGGAGCAGGCAAAAGTTGAAGATACATCATCCAATCATGACAAGGTAATTATTTACTTATTACTCTTGTTGCAAGTCACTCGCATTTTAGAAAGTGACCTTCATATATACACATGTAATGTTGTCTTGTTTGGTACATATAGGGATCATTGACCTCCATATCTACACGTGTTGAGTCCCATGTCAGCAAAGAGACAAAGACTTTCCTCAAAGACCTTTCTCACTTAAAACTCAATGCCGAAGATTTAAACTCAGCAACCAACAGTTTTGCTTTTGAGAATATTATCGAAAAATTTAAGCTTGGAACGATTTACAAAGGCCGTCTCTTACATTTGGAACAATGCATCGATATTATTTTGAAGTCGTTCTTTCTCCATGAGAGCAAAAAGTTTTGGACGGAGATTACTATGCTTTCTAGTCTCAAACATAAGAATCTAGCATCTCTTATTGGGTTTTATGAGGACAAGGACAATAAGATTATCATATACAAGAAGGAGGCCAGCCTAAATCTCAAAACATGTCTTAGTGACCAGACCATCACATGGATGCAAAGGTTGAAGATATGCGTTGCTGTTGCGAAGGCATTGAGTTACATCCATTATGATGATGGACGTGATTTTAGTGTCATACATTGCAGCATCAAGAGCTCGAATATTTTACTAGATGACAAATGGGAACCCAAGTTATCTGGCTTTGAACTTTCTTTGAAAAATACAGTAGCTCGGAGGCATCGCCTTGTCCTTACTCGTGATGTTATCGAGAATGTATACCTGGACCCTAAATATAAAAAGACCGGAGGTTTGACCCACAAGTCAGATGTGTTTTCATTCGGTGTAGTACTACTGGAAGTCTTGTGCGGAAGGGGTGCAAACGATGGCAAAGACGAAGATGAAGACGAAGGCGGAAATGAACTTGAGGATAAGTTGAAAGAGGGGTTATTAAGTCAGCTGGCCCAATCTCATTTGGATGATATGATCGATCCGCATTTACGAAAGCAGATGGAACCAAAATCATTAGAGATATTCTCAGAAACAGCATATGGCTGCGTAAAAGAGGAAAGAGCAGATCGGCCATATATAGATCAGGTTGTCAAAAGACTTGAGAAAGCGTATGATCTTCAATGGAAACACGAAAACCCAGTAAGAACATTAACTTGTTTATCAGCTTCATGTAACAATAACTGTTATATTATCAACTCATTTCCTTTTCTCTTGCTAATATTATTACAGGATATTTCGAGGAATGTAGTTGACAGTACATCATCTAATCACTTGAAGGTAATTAAACTCTTTAAACTTTTCATTTACGTTTTTTTTAAGTACCAAATAATAATGGCTTTAAACGCATGTGATTTTGATTTTACATTATAATTTTTTTAACATTGATATTATATTGAATGTATGAATTAAATTTGTTTTTTTTCTTTTTTTTTGGAATAGCAACAATATTATAGAACACACAAAAAAAACCAAAATATACAAAGAAAAAGCATCTCATCCCAAATAATCAAACAAATTAAGTGGAGGATGAGACCCAATAGTTCAAAATACATATACACAGGACCAAATATGATCCCAACAAATCCTAATCCATACTCTAAACTGACACATGATAACTTGAAACATAATACCAAAAATTCTCTAGCAACCAATCACAACACATACTTATATTGACCCCATGAGACCAAAAATACGTTGACAACTTGACATCACCATCTGTCAACAGCACATAACCCCTTTGGTTATACTTAAGCTGCCGCTAGGTAGCATTTCTTGGATTAAAACTTTAAAGCGTATGTTTGACAAAAGTAGCAATCTATAAGAACTAGCGGTTAGAAGTAGATGTAAGCAACATCATTTAGCACTAGCTGTTTTGTTTTATAAAAGTTCTTGGTAAAATAGTTGTATCATTTTAATGTGTGAATGTATCAAAGGTAACGTTATAATTGTCAATCTTGTTTAGTAACATTAAAATAGGTAGTGTTAGAATTTTAATGCTTGTTTTAAACCATGTTGCCGAACAAGATTTTTATCAAAATGCTAAGTGATACTAGGGTGTGTTTTGTAAAACTAGGTGTTAGCTCTTAGCGGTAACTGACAAACTCGGACTTTTATTTTTATATAAGTGTTTGGTAAGTTAGTTGTGGTTGTAACTTTAACATGACTAAAAGACAGTTACATGATTAGAAACAACTAAAAACTTAAAAAATAAAAAGCAATTTATGGATAATTAGTTTGATGTTATTTAAAAAGTATCTGGGAACAATCACTGACGCCGTACATCAATATGTAGCAATATCACTAATGAATCATTTTATCTCAATAGATGTTTTTTCGAAGAAATTTTGGGTGTTTGTTTTATATGACCCACGATTTTAGAGTGAGGGGCAAAAAAGTTTTTGATAAAATTTATGATGAACTTTAATAAAAGATCATAATTTTTTACATCGATATTTTTTAGATTAAGATAGAGATATAAGGTTTTACATTGTTTGATCTTAAGGTGGGGGCAATTTGATTTTGTAATGGGGTGCATTTTAATAAAATGGTACTAAAAAAATTACACTAAAATTGATATTTTTTGGCCCCTAACCACCATGTAGTTCCGCCCGGCCCGAACATCAAATCAACCGAGATAAAATTTGGATGTTGCTCAAATTATATGTAATTGAAGATGTTTTAAGTTTCATTTTGCGATATTAAATTGTAGTCTAAAACAAAACGAGATCGCTATATATTAAGTTAACAATATGTTAAAACCACATTCTCCACAATAGATTGCCATACAACTGTCAAGTATATGCATACATTGTAACTTTATAAGTTACGTACTTACGTTCGTATATCCATATTAATAGTATTTTCATCATAGTGACAATATTTAATATTTTTCTTAATCATCACACATAAATTATAGTAAAATCAACTAACATGCATAATTAATTGTTGTTAGACCTGCACAGTCACACTCACAAATCACAAACCATTTTTAAGCCGTTAATGGTATATATTGAAGTTTAAGGAATCCATTAGCCAAGGATATATTGGGGACTAAGAGTTTGTTATAATAACTAGTCGGATACAAGCGCACATCGGCGGCGAATGTATATGTCTTCGTTTTATAACAGTCCGAATGTATATGTGTTCGTTGTATATGTTTGTTTGTGTTTCCCGTAGCATTCTCGTTCCATCATTATTCTCGTATATACCATATACAAAGACCTTCAGAGTCTCTTACCCATCAAACACTCCCCAAAAAAGTAAATAATTTTGACGAATCAAGTTTTGTATTGATTGAAATAAAGGTTTAAGTTGTAAAAAATTTGAATAAAAATAAAATAAATCCACTAAAAATGTAAAAGCTAAAAACTCGTAAAAACATATCGAACTGGATTTGAATTAAAGAGCACAAAATTTTAGAAAATATGATAGAAATTAGATCATAAAAAAATAGATAAAAAGATATTTCAATTTGAAAATGAAAGTTTTTTTTTTTTAGTTGAAAAATGACACATGTCACTCCATGATTGGAACTCCCTATCTTAATTTTTGGTAGAACTCACAACTTAATGTTTTATATAATAGTATAGATTAACATCACAATCAGTAAAATTTTTGAATCTTTTATCATCAATGATTTCTTTCAGTGTGTGTTGTATCGAAATGTTCACATATTCTATAGATTTCTATCAGTTATGAAATCAATTTCCTTATAATTTCACTCCCATATCTTACTAGCATTTATGTTGTTAATGTTGCAGTGGAAGAACTTGGAACACCTGAAGATTGGACTTAATGATATCGAGTTGGCAACCAACAGTTTTTCCGACAAATATCTCATTGGGTCAGGTGCATTTGGTATGGTATACAAGGCACAACTCGAACACTTTGATAGCAGCAAATCATCATTGATAGATGGGGAAACTAAATGTGGTTTTCCCAAAAAAACTAAGCACTGTCGCTATAAAACGAATCAACAATCCAAAAGGACAACAAGGGTTCAATGTAGAAATTGAAACGTTGATGAGCTGTAAACACAAAAATATAATCTCGCTTCTTGGCTTTTGTGATGAAGGTCCTGATCACATGATCCTTGTCTATGAGCTTGCTTCGAAAGGAAGTCTTGAAGAATATTTGGGAAGCAGTGATAAATTGACTAATCTTACTTGGATGCAACGTTTGAAAATATGTCTTGATGTCGCTTATGGCTTGAATTACATTCACACCAACACAGATCAGGAAAAACAAAAGATAATACACCGTGACATCAAGAGCGCGAACATTCTATTAGGCAATAATTGGGTGGCGAAAATTGCTGACTTCGGGCTCTCCAAAATCCCAGCAGATCAAGATGCAAGTACTTTCATTGAAAGTACGGTCGCAGGTACAAATATGTATCTGGATCCAGAGTATCAGAAGTTTGGAAGATTAAATAAGAAATCAGACATTTACTCTTTTGGAGTTGTGTTGTTTGAGATCTTGACTGGGAAGGTGGCCTATGATCGTATTTTCACCGACATCGATGAGCGTGGGATTGCACCCATTGCACGACATCATTTTCAGAAGGGAACACTAAAGAAAATTGTTGATCACAAGATAAAGGAAGAAACAAATGAACATGTATTTTCTCTGAGTAAAGGACCCAATGACAAGTCTTTGGACATATTTACAAAATCGCCTTCGATGTCTAGCAATGACTCAAGCCGAACGCCCATCAATAGATGTTGTCATTAGCGAACTCAAGAGAGCATTAAAGTGTCAGGTGCGTAATTTTTTCAAATAACTTTATAATCTCCTCATATATACTTCATAGTAGTACGTGACATTTCTTGCATTATACTGTGTAACTAATTTTTTAATCCTCAAACTATTACCAAATTAATGATCTTACCATTTAAATCATTGTCCTAATCTTCAACCCCCCTCCCCCCTCTTCTGACCATGATGTATAAATATTTCTACTTTAATTCTAAAATGAAACATCTAAGCTTGATTTACAACCGTAACCTTGAACTTATTAGAAATTTTAAAGGAGTTTTAGATGGAAAATGGTTCAATTATTTTTTACTTATCTATCGACTGATTGTCTGATGATTCGCAGGAGAACCACACGGACAACCTCAAACTGTCACTTCAAGACATAAAGTCGGCTACTGAAACTTTCAATCAAGACAATCTCATTGGACATGGAGATTTTGGGAATGTATACAAGGGTCACACTCATGGGCATAACTTCATTGCTGCAAAGAGGTTGGGTAAGAAATCTGCCGAAGGAGAAGCTGAATTTATGACAGAACTTGAAATCCTTATGCAGTATAAACATGAAAATGTAATTGGTCTTTTGGGCTACTGTGATGAAGAGGATGAGAAAATTATTGTCTATGAGTATGCATCCAAAGGAAGTCTTGATCAGTATGTGAGCAATGATAGTGTTACGTGGGTGATGCGGCTTAAAATATGCATCGATATTGCAGTCGGGTTGGAGTTTCTTCATGGAACTGATTCAAGTCCAGAAATGGTAATACACAGGGACATCAGCAGCAGCAACATTCTACTGCTTGATGATTGGAAGGCAAAAATTAGTGATTTCGGGCTTTCCTTAGTTTGTCCAACAAATGAGGATGTAGACTATGTCATAGACAATGTTACGGGCACAATTGGCTATAGTGACCCACTATACTCGAAAACCGGATTCTTAACCAAAGAGTCTGATATATTCTCGTTGGGTGCAGTCTTATTTGACATATTGTGTGGGAAACTATCATCCGTAGAACTAGATGATGAGTATCTTTATTTGCCCTTTTTGGCTAAACAACACTATCATTTAGAAAAACTTGATGAGTTAGTGTTCAAGGGTATCAAAGAACAAATTGTGAGAAAGTCATACATTATCTTTACAAGGATTGCCCTCAAATGCTTACATCACATAAGAGAAAGACGACCAACAGCGGATGAAGTGGTCATAGAACTCAAAAAAGCATTGGAATTCCAGGTAAGTTTCTATATTTTGAAAAAATTGGCTAACTTTTGATTCATATATATCTAAACTATGGCCTTTAACTGTTTTATTAATTGATTATTAATGTATATGCAGGAGGATTATGAGAAATGGGAGCCCAAATTGCCTAAAGACTACAAAGAAATAGTCCAGATGTCAAAGTGCCCTGAAATATATTCTACCATTAAGAAAGAGGATCTTTACATCATTTTTCAAAGGAATCCTCCTTCAACAGGACAAAGTGGTAACCAGTTCATTCTCATATCTCCTTTATTGGGTGTTTTCCATTGCTATGTATCTTCTCTTTATTGAGAGATAATTCAAAATCACACCTGCACATCATACACATTGAGTCTGATTTGTATTTTGGTTGTATAACAGTTGTTGTCATTCGTTGGTAATGGAGAAAGAAATGAAATGGTTTCAGCCACAATGTTTTCCTACACAAACAGCTGTTCACATGAGTGGAAATCTCTTCCAGAATCAAGGTTATTCTCTCTACCTCTCCGCCTTTGTTAGTTTTAAGTGATAAGCAAACATATGCATTATAGGTAGAAGTATGTTATACTTTTAATGTTAAAGTTTATAAGTTTATTCCCTTTACCGTTTATCACAATGACCGACTGCACTTACACAAAATATTTGAATCCCTTTGACTCTATTATGCTAGAACTGTTAATCCCTTGTGCTAATCAACAAAGGAATAGTAATTCATCTTAAGCTCTTTTACACTTCAGACCTCATCTCATCAGGTTAATAACAAGATTAGTCCTGCATACATACATATCAACAATGAGAAATGATGTTGTACATGACAAAAAAGATTTTAATACTCAATATACGATTGGGAACTATAATCTAGTAAACCTTCAAATATCATAGTTGAGGTATGCCCTGTTTTGGGTCCTCTGTTCTCATGACCGTGGATTATAATTTTTGCTAGCATGTTGATAGTGTTTTTTATGATAATCTTACCTTTATTTAAAAAGACATTTTTCTGGTATAATAAATTCTAATATAGAATTTAAACTCTTGTTCCAAAATTACAAAATTCAAAAGTAGAAGTGTCTTGAGAATAAAGGCCATGACTGATTTAGACTTTGGATGTTTATAATATGCATGAGGTTTGGGACAGTGGTGGAGATGTTAGATATTTCCGATTTGAACATCGAAATCAAGAAAAGAGCTCAATTTTATCTCTAGATGTTGTCTATGGGGTCTATTTAGTTTTCAAATTTAGTGATTCAAGAAACTTTTCAAATAAACCTATGTATGTTAACCTAAAGTATAGAAAGGGACACGAAAGTCTGCATGCATATTTCGCAACATGGAGGGATGAGCAGTGGATGATGATTGAGTTGCACCGTTTGTGAATCAGAACAAAGAAGTTTTGAGTTTCTACTTGAGAGCTTTTCAACGTGCTATTGTGGAGATGCTAGAGTTTATGTAGAAGGCATTGAATTTCGAGCCATTGACAAAGTAAGTTTGAAAATATCCCATGGTTCCATTATATGTTCTTTTGTTTAAGTTGTATATAGGGGATATGAATGCACGGTGACAAAAAGAATCATGTTATAAGTTGCATATCTAACATAACTGATAATTGTATGCAGGTGAAACACGAAGAGATCAGAAAGTTGGAGGAAGTCCAACAAGTCTTGAAATCAGACTTTAATGTTGGTCAAGCGCAACAATTGCCAACTAACTTTGAAGAAATATTCAAGAGATGTAGAAACTATGACGACTTGTTCTGGTTGGGAAAGTCGAAGGAAGAAACTTCTTGTAGTTTCGGCAAAGGCAGCTTTATACAAATTTTCTAATGTGGATATGTTTACTTTAAAACCACCAGCCCAGTCCAGGTTTGTTTTTTTTTTATTGTTATATAACTAATTTGTTATAGTAACGAATGAATAGATTTGATTATTCAGGTCCAAATCTTAATTATTTTCTGGTTAAATAGTTAAAACTGGTGAATCGATGTTTGATCAAAGTTTCACTTATTGGATTTAGTTTCATGTTCTTGAGAAGTATGCAATCATAAAATATATCTTACATGCAGATTTCAAGAGGTTATTGAGCTTTTACCACAACAAGTATTTCATCTCAAATGCACGATCAAAAGTCAAACGCTGTCACCGGTTACGGAATATGTGTGTTACCTTGTGTTCAAGCTTTCAGAAAAATGCCAAGGGCTGCATTGTCCCGTGAAAGTACAAGATATACTCCATAAAGAGAACAACGAGGCTGAATTTGTTTATTTCATAACCCCAAGCCCATTGAATACAAATCACATTACTCGAGTTCCAAAACAAAGGGAAGATGGATGGATGGAGATTCAACTGTGGAAATTCAACTCAACTAATGCATTTAAGGATGACTCTCTTTCTATGAGTATGAAATTTACAAGTCATGAAGGACATATGTCTGGCCTCATTGTATGTGGCCTTGAGTTCCGACCGATGTTTTCAGGAAACAACGATGATATTCAAAGGCAAAGAGAAAAGAAGAAAAGGCTGCAAGATGAAGTTCCCAAACCCGCACATTCAGTCAAAAAAAGACAAAAAGATGACAGAAGTATGTCCGATTTTGCTATGATTCCGCATGGTTCTCCATCCCATTCTACCTGATTTTGCTCTGGTTATGATATGGCTTTGCATCCGGTTTGTTATGTCTTATTCTACCATGTTCCATCTGATTTACTTTGGTTCTGCATCCGATTCCATATGATTCGAATTCTGTTTGTATCCAATCTGATTCTGCTCAGGTTTTGTCTACATATGCTTAAATTTGCTGTGCATGTGTCTGTTGTTCTGGTTTCGTCTAGTATATTGTTCAATTCTATTTTGAGTTTTATTTGTCAACCTCTCAATACATCTTAAAGTAGCATTTTTGAGTTTGAGGGGATGTTAGCTTAATACAGGTTTGTTTGCCCGTAATAGTTTTGTAAGTTTGTTTTCTATTTAATCTCAGTACTCTCATTTTTCGCTAGCAAAATCAAGTTATGTAAATCTAATTTGTTATTGATTAACATTCATTTCGGCTTGAGCCAACCATCGCATCCAATGTATGGAGAATTATGTTGCGTGGTAGGCCTTTGATGTCGGGCTAAGAAGAGGATGTGACGACGTTTCCTTGGACTGAAATAGCACAAGCCAAACCAGAGTAGCAGTCCACTCTAGACTCACCAAGTCTGATTCAGAGTGGCCATCCAACAAGCCTTCATCAATGCAAACGGACATCTATCTATACCAAGAGTATAGCAGCACATTCACCCTGTTTTAGTCCAGCAATTAATATGACTAGAAACATTTTGTAAACTTCTAGGATTGGAAAGGTATTGTCTAAACTTTAAAAGTCCATGCACTAAGGTTTTTGAAATTTCTTTCTTATCACTAAGGTTTTTGAAATATCTAAAATTAGTATTTTGAAATTTCTTTCTTATCACTAAGGTTTTTTTATTTTTATTGAAACTAGTGAAAAGTATATTTTTTTATACTTCTTCAAACTACCATCTTTACCAAAAGTATTTATAAAGGGGTGTTTGGAGTGGTTACCTTTTTGTTGTTTATATTTCGAGATTTTTATTTATTTATTTATTTATTTTTGGAAAAAACTTTAATGGTGATGGTTTTAAAAAGTCAAATTTCTTAGACCATGCATAATGGAGTCATCACCACCCGCGATAGGAACTCTCCACGCGTGGTTTCCCATAACAGGTGTCTACAAGGTGTCTACCATCACGCATGTTGAAGAGAATTTTGTGTTGCTTGATGGTGATGACCACCTAACAAAGAGTACTTATGTGCGAGGTAGAACATTGTAGAAAAGACCGCTTTCGGAAAGAATTCTGGTAAGACGTGCATTTACTATTATGACATTTTACTGTAGTCCATCAAAATTCTCAAATCTATCCAATTTCTCACAACATCAGCATACATATACTCACAAGAGTTTACTATCATAACAGCAAAACCTACAAACTCACAATTTATCCAGATAAATATGACACTGTTCGTTTTCAAGGATTTATGAGTACTTCATTTATAATAATAAATTTAATTTTAGTATCACAAAAACGAGAATACAATGGCTGTCAAATAAAAAATTCCTTATTATGTCTGAACAACTACTACAAAAAAGAGCTTTTAGACCGGTTGAAGCACCGGTCTAAAAGAGTTTTATTAAGACCGGTTGGTAAAGTCATATAGACCGGTTGGTGCACGGTCTAAAAAGTACTATTAGGACCGGTTGTTATCATTATAACCGGTCTAAATGTGAATTTTATTAAAAAAAAAATCCAATCCCAAACAGCCTATTATATGCAGATTCAATAAGCAATTTTATTCAGCCCTCAGTACAAGCAATTTTTTAACTGAAAATGCTTATAAAAGGGTTGTTTGGATTGCTTATTAATACCACATATAAAAGGTTGTTCGGGATTGCTTATTGAATATATCTATATTTACGCCGGAATAGGCAAATGCAAAGAAACATACATAACCGTTCAAGAATTATAAACCAAACAAAGAATTTTTTAAGAATTACAAACCAATACAAAGAAACATGGACATTGCAACGACATACTGCAACATCCCTTTAATAATGATGAACAAGAGTTCATTTGAGACAAACAATTTACCGCTGGGGCATCTTCTTCCAACACAGGATAGTGAAAGGCACTAAAGCGCTTGTCATATAAAACCCTGCACCAGAAAAAACAATTCTAGTGAATAAGTAGCATTATGATATTTCCTGAATGGACAACGTTGATAGCCACAATTGACAGGCTACATGCTACATGAGAGTAAAATGACGTCTGAAATAGAAAAAAGTCAATGCAGAGTGGGATGTAAGTTATAACATAAGCAAATGTTCTACTAAGCTATAGGTTATCGGTAACTTGGAAGCTTTCTTATTGGAAGGGTGGACCACCAGCTTGGTAAGCACTCGACCCATAGAATATGAGTCCTGATGCCATTCATAAAGATGACAAACTATACCCCAAACGCATTATATTTGGATGTGTGTATGCAAATGGTATCGCAGGAAGCTGCAATATCCATTTCTTTTGGATTGAACTTAACAGTGCAAATGGAGTGAGCATGCCTCCATTAACATTAGTACCATAATGAAACAAAAGAGTACTTTGTGGACTAAATATGTCATCTGAACGTGGATTAGGTTCCTGCCTCCATATGTGGATTAGGTTCCTGCCTTGGACATCATTTTCCCTGTCTCAAGAAGATAGCCCCAAAATACTTTTGACGCCACTCAGAATGCCATAGAAGAATCAGACTCCAATTCAGAATGCCATAAATGTATCTAGAACATACTTAATTCTATATTCCCAATAACATGTTCCAAATTAAATGTGATGCTAAAATTCTGATTGTTATGGGTTGTTATTTTTAGAATACAGCATGGTAATCTCATTAAATCATGCATGTGCTTACTTCTGAATATTTTGCATGTCATTATATTGATGATGATTATAAATTGTGTCAGGGAAATCGTTATCATCTAGTGTATGGATAGCAGTCACAGTAGAAAAGATTCAAAACGAGGAAAAGCTTACCGGTTGCAAACATCGCGTAGGCACATTCTCAATCTGCGGAGGGCATGGCCCTCGGCCTCAGCTTTAGCTTTTAGGCACAATCTTAAGGAGCCGGTGTCTACCTTTGGCGCCTTGCTGAGTTTTTTTTTTGGGTAAAAGGGTTAATTCACCCCGGTAAAATTCATTACACCAAAAACCATTGAAGTACAAATGACATGGGTGAATCCCATGCCCTCAGCCTGTTACATAGGCAATACAACTGCAAAGAGCAGAATACACAGCTAAATGCTGTAACAAACAATTACATTTAGAGCCTATCTAAATATAATAACCAAGGTTCAAAGAACCACTTCCAAAGTGAGCAACTCAATCAACGATAAACATCCATACATTACCCTTGAGTGCCACACTAACAACCACAACCACGTCCCGAACACAACCACGCTTGTTAACCAACTAAGGCAGAACAGAAGCATGACAAACCCGATCAATCAGCAGAAAATAACCGGTATGCAAAAGCACACCAGAAACTGGCATAGCTGATAACAACTTACACGAAGAAGCCTCACTCAACACAAGTATGGTAGGAATCAGCTCAATATGACCATAAACACTCGGATCAGATCAAAATTCACCAACCCACAAATTAGCCTCCAACCCCACACCATAAGACTTCAATCGACATACACTAAATCATAGCCATCAAGACACTTCAAATCAACTTCATGCCATCCAGATAACACCACCCAGTTAGAAAACCAGTGTATAACATCAGCATCAATAGACACGTCTGAATCCGACATAAAAGATTGAACACACACGAATAAGCCTTAAAAGACCAGGCACCAAACCACTGGCCAACTCCCCACAAAACCAAACTCAAGATCCACCAAATCAGAAATAGATCCAAACAAGAGGAACCGAGCAAGGTCGCGTACTGGTTTTTGAACAAGAACCAAAACAAAACTTGACTTCCAAAAATATCCACTCCCCCGAAAACACCAGATTTCCATCTCATAAGAAACCCACATATAAATCAAACCACACCAACAGCAACCGACTTTTGGGACTTCTTTGCAGCTCCCTCTGATGGTATTGACAAAACAGCTTCAATCAGACGGTCAAAAAACATACCCTTATCTTCCATTGACGGCTTGTCCATTTGATAACTGTAATAGGTAAATATATGAACTTATTAAAGTTTCGTACCTTTTCTGCTGAGTATACCCAGCAATGTTTTCCCATGATATCTCAGATTTTGAGTCCTCTATTTTAGGCTCCTTGAGCCCATAGATCTTACCCCATCCCTCTAGACTGGTGATTGACTTATCCATGGACGGTGTAGGAGCGGTTTCCCTCTCCTATCCACAATCCTACTCTGTCCACTTCCTGCTAATTTTAGCACGGACACAAAGCATCAAGCTCCTCAGCAGTAAAGCTCCCTTGTTTTATGAACTCCATTTCCTACATAAGTTTTTCAAAACATTTGGATACCGTTAGGAGATCCCAGATCGTAAATGCAGACTTAAAATGGTTTTAATAATGATATCAGGGATTAATGGCAGTATTTTTTTTAAAATATTAAAAAAGGAACAACTACAAACAACAACTTTGTAATATCCCAATAACATTTTAAATTTGTCTCGTGTAATTAAAAACAAGAAATAATGTACGTGACTATTTCTAGAGCACATATCTTTATAGCTTCTGTAGGCCCAAAGTTTTGCACGATTGAAAGTATACGACTTCTAAAATGATTAATTCTAAAGACTTCAAAAGTACTTTTATCTCTTGGGCTTCGATTTGAGGTTCAGTTACAATCTTGAACAATTTCACACACATATGAAAGCATATGTGTCAAAAAAGTAAAGAAATTATAAAGCTAAACGAATGGAGGGATAACTGGTTTGTCGGCACTAATGAGTGAGCGGAACAACAGAACGCAAAAATCTCCATCATTTGAATTTGCATCAGCTTCCTTCTTCACCACTGGACGGTTGTGGGTTAGTTTTTATTTTTTCAAAACCCGATAGAACCGACCCGATAAGCCTCTAACCTGACCAGACAACCCGATTGACACAAGGGTCATCCAGCGATTAATACGTACTATATGAAAGTTGAATGATACATACACTGACCTTCTTGTTGCAGGATACTAATTATTTCGATGTATAATTTATCGCACCTAAAGCGATTGTGAGTTCTAGTTTTGGCTTAGGAAAGGGTATGAAACACTCAACTTGGGACGGATAACAAATGCACCATAGACAGTGGCTCTTAACCATCGGCTATGTGCATGCCACCACAACGTGCCTTTCTGGTCTTGTATGATGAACTTATGTGTACAAGTCGCCTGGTCTGATTGGACATTGAGTCATGAACTCTGGACCATCGGCTCTGCATCATTCTAAGTCCATGCCTATAACATAAAGTACCAAAAAGGTCAATCAACAAATTACATGGTTGAGTAAAAATAATGATAGGGTGTTTAGATTAGTGAATTTTCGAGCGAATAGAAACAACACCAACAAACTCCAAAAGGATTGCTTATGAAATTGTTAATAAAATATTTTGCGAGACTAATATAATCCATACGTTACAAGTTACAAACATTGAATAAGTAGTGACCTTGCAACTGCTGGCTCACCATCTCCGTATGTACATAACAAATCATCACAACCAAGTTAGTGGTAAGTTCATATCGACCACCCTCTGCATCTATCAATATCCAAGCATATACCATGTATTAAAAAAAAAAAAAAAAAAAAAAAAAAAAAAAAAACTTACTTAATTGTAAAATATCAAAATTTAAACATACAAAACACTAAACTAAAAACCCCAATTCTTATGACCTACCCTAACAAAGCTATTTTTTCAACTTATATTGATTTACGATGTGAAAAATTAAGCAACTAAAAAGCATAAATAAAGATACACCCACATGATATAAGAACCAATTTGACCAAAATCAAAGGTTAGGGTTTGGGTTGTGATGAACCCTAATAAAGATCTTTGTAGTAATCAAGTTTTGAGATCTAACACTGAAGAACAAATCCAGTTGATAATAGAAGCAATGTTACATACCTGACTCAAGAAGTTTGGATTTTGGAATGAGAGGTGTGAGGTTTTGAGTGTGATTGAAAAAGTGAGAGGTAAAACTACCGCCCAAAATAAGTGAAAAAATTAAACTGTACTTTTGGACCGGCTTTATGTAGCGGGCCGGTCTATTTGTTAAATATATAGGGGCAAAAGTGAATATTAGGTTGTCTCACATCTAAGCTTACATGCGAAATCATTAAAAATTCTTAAAAAATACGTCATTTTCGTTAATATTTTTTCAAAATTTGAGTAGTGGAACTAATATATGCATAGTGAAACACATTTTAGTGGTGAATTAAATTAAACCATTGTTGAATCTATAACTAATTTGTTAGTTAATGAAATTACCTAACAAAATGATGTAGAAAATGCATGTATAAACATAAACTCAACTTAAGTGATGTTGTGATGAAATCAACAGAAAACGTTAATATTGTGAAGGACATGATACAAATGAGGTAGATTTGATGTTTTTCTTGTTAAAACGACGTAATTTTTTATGGTTTCGCATGTAAGCTTTGATGTGAGACAGCCTCATATTCACTATCCTCATATATAGGCCGGTGGATGCAATACCACCCGGTCTAGATGCAATTTTTATCTTAAAGACGTGTTTTTATCAAATGAACGGGTCTATATGCATTTGAGTGTGCAAAAAAACTTATTTAGACCCGTGATTTTGTTAGGTCTTTATAAGAAGGTCTAAAAGTCTTTTTTTGTAGTAGTGAAAAATACTAATGATACAATAACACATGACGGAGAAACAAGAACTATAATCAACTCCTCCGTGCTTCCTGTGTGTATCATTTAGCACAACACGTGTTACTCTCGAGCCTCATGCTTCTGTATTTACAAAGTAACAAAAACTTCAAATTTTACGTAATTTTATATAAATTTTGATCCAAAGTCAAAGTTTTGCAAGAGAAATTTTGACCCATTTACTTAGAAGTTGGTGATTTGGGTAATATCATATCTCCAATGGGTCAAATGGGTAAATTTTAATTATAGTTTAATTAGATGCAAGTCACCCAAAGTGTGTCAAAATCCTAAATCATTTTGTTTAGCAATAATTAAATTATTATGTTAAGGCTAATGATCGATAAAAGCGGGTTTTGTGTGAGAAGAGAACCAATAATTTAAAAGGAAAAAAATCAAAAGTTCCACAACAGAGGAAGGTTGACTCATTACTTAACCCACACCTATCTCGGACGATACTCTAGAAGCATTATATCTATTTTCGTAATAACTGAAATATAATATTTTAACTCCATACTCGAGCAAAAGTGGTAATCATATCAAATTCCTCAAATTTAAATGAGTTGCGTAATGTAATTGGTCAATTTGAGACAAGAGAAGACATGAAGAACAACTTGACACGGACTCATCGATCATGTCTAACAAAAATAACTATATATAAGGTAATCTGATGATGATTATACATAAACGATGTGAATAATGTGATAGATACAAAAATAAAAATACGAGCATGTGACTGTCAAATCTTTTCGTTTTTTCATAACTTCATATGATTGGAAAAGGTATCAATGGCAATGACATTTCCAACTATTTTGCCTAGTTTATTGTTCCACAGTACCCATAAACTGAAAATTCAAGATAAACGAAGATAGGATAGAAAAAGATACATACCTACGGCAGCTCCCAAGACAATTAAGCTTTTTCCATAATCTCTCTAAATAATTCCTTAGGTGCTGCAAATGAAAAGTAGGTGAAACTCATAAGAGAAGGGAGATGGTAAGATTTTAGGCATGATGGACAGGCATGAAAAGTAGCATTATACACCTGTCCTATAAACATCTCCACCCTGTAACAATTATGGCTCCACACTCCAACTTCAAGTAATCTCGTAATTTTGGTGTGACGAGATCAAATACCAATGCATACGACTTTAAAGCTTCGACATAAAAATAGAGAAACTGGTCTAACTGTATACCATTATTACTAAAACATATGACCAGAAAAAGGTAGATAGCCGTACCTTAGAAATAGGAGTATCGTCTATACTTAGCTGCATACCAATTGATGTAGTGTTTGCAAGTATCATGCCACCTTCTTGACTGTAAGTTCTAAAATCGGCAAGAGATAGCCTCTCCACCAATTATGTCAGCAAGTTCTCTAGCACGATATGTGCAGTATCAGTAAGAGAAAACTTTAGTTGGTGTATTAACTATGCATGTGAGAGGTAATGTGAACTATAATCAATTTTTGATTTTTGCAACTGGTCATATGGTTACTCTGACTTGAAGTCGCTATAATCATTTTTTGATGTTTTGATAAACCACTTGAATCCAAACACCCTCATACAGTTGACTTTCTTCCATATTGAACTGGTAAATGCAATGTAACTAGTATAATGTTTTATTTGCAATCAAGTACGAGCACTACGAATGGTAATGTGAACGATAGTTGAATCTAACCGTAAGTCCTATTGGCTATCACAATTCTTGCACCTTTCGCTTTTGCTCCATAAGCAAGAGCTTTTCCAGCACTGCCAGCACCAATAACCACAAATAGTCTACCAGGCAAGGGTGATCCTGTTGCACCATTTTGAATACCTGAACCTGCAGACAGTTGCAACAATTTGTGCTTTAAGTGAATCTCAAATGGGTCGAACGGGCAGAAAGTAACATGTGAAATCATATGAAACTTTTATAAGTGAACAAAAGGCATTGTTTTGACCCAACCACCCATATTATCACTTCTTTTAGGAAGTATAGAAAGAAACCTCATAGACTTTCCTCAATAGCGTAAATAACGCCTACATAGTCTCAGATACACCTATATAATGTCCCATCATTTGGTCCCATGATGGCACATTGATCGCTCCTATTGACTGTAACATACAATCAATAACACAATACATTAAACGCCATACTTTTATCATTGTCTGCATATTGTTTGATGGTAAAGCTTTTTATGACAATGAAAATTACCTTAGCAACCGGATCAACCTCATCACAACATTGAAGTAAAGATTCTTTGTGAGGAATGGTACAACTGCAAACAATACTGATACATTTTACTCATTTAAATAGGTAGAAATAAGGGTTTTTTCCCTTAAAATATCAACACACTTACACATGTGTGTGCCCTGAGTCACGGTACTTTTATATAACATTTGAGTCAATAAAAGATGGGCTAGATGACTTTTTATATAACATTTTAGTCAATAATAGTACTTTAGACGGGTCCATGACACCAAGGAACCGATTTTATGCCAACAAGAAGAAAACCTTAAGCTCAACATCGATATGATCAGCTTCTAATTCCATTGCTAATCGAAGAGCAGCCAATCGACTTTGTTCATCTCCGTCATACTGACCACCTTCCCATGTTGGTCTAAAAAATAACATAGAATCAGAAACATTTTCGGGCAAGATAAAGTGTTACGACGTCATGTAATATGGATTAGATTAATCAAGAAACCGATAGCCCTGATATTCCTAACGAAAAATATAAACGTCCCTTTTTTGTAAGAAGGATTCATAATACTAATATCGAAGGAGTTGTCTGATGTCAGTTCAGCATACAACATCAATACTTCTATGAGTACATTGACTTCATGGGATGTTTGGTAATGCATATTAAAACTGCTTATGCTTTCATGAAATAAGCAATTGTTATAACAGAAGGCAATGCTGCAAAAAGTGTGTAGATAGGCTTCTACAATAACGAAACCAGATAATCAGATATTGCATTTGTTTAAGTTTCGGCAATCAGCTAATTAGGGATTTAAAACGTAAAATAATCAGAATCGCATATGTTGTTTGAATAGGCAACTACGAAACTGTTACTTATAGTTGTTGTTTATTACACCATCAAATGAGCCTATAATCATATCCAAACACTTATTACTGCTGATCTACTGTATCAAAACGCAACAAGGGGTGTTTGGCATTACTAAGTTAAACAGCTTATGCTCATAACCAGAAGACCAAATTATCCAAAAAAGCTTATTTTCACCCGTAAGGTTAAACTTGCGATACTGGATCCACTAAAAATAACCACTTCAAACTAAACAATCTGAAACATCTTACTAAAAAGACCTTTTGTCACCCCTAAACTAAGTAGATAAGCATTCACATTTCTTCATCTGCTCAAAAAACATAATAAGCAGATACTTGTTGGAAATGTATATATTTACAAACATGTGAATGTCCGGATTCGAACTCGTGACCACGGGATTGCACACATTAGCGAATGAGAATTAAAGTTAATAATTAATGTTTATGTTTACGATTAATTATTACACATTAAGTCCGGTTAACGATCGTTAAGTATTTAACGGAAAAATGACTAACGACCGTTAAATGAAAAGAGAAAGGACTAGAAATGGAAAAATTGGAAAATTTATGGATTTACCTTGGGCTTTACATAGTGGCCGGCCAAGGGAGGGCTTTCCAAGCCCTAATTCATAAACTTGTTCCCTAAGTTTACCTACTAGTATATAAAGAGGGTTAGGTTCTAGGGTTTCATACACTTGTGCATTGAATTAACCCTAGATCTCTCCTCTCCTCTCTATTGTCCCATTCTCGGCCGAACACCCCATTTGTAAGGGAGTTTGGTTTCGTTTTTCTTAAAATGAGGACTTGTGTTAGATCTAGCAATCGCTTGATTCGTTGGTTAATTCGTGTGTACAAGAACGTGGTAGTAAGACATTATTCTTACACCATTTGGTTTGAGTTGTAGAACGGTAAGGGACAACTCTCTAAACCACTTCTTTGGTTTGCTCAAGAGATATGACATTCGCAAGAGGTACGTTACGCATACTTTCAGTTAATTATTTATTTGTTATGATCTTTAAGTCTTCCGCTGTGTACTCTTGATGTTTCGTGTTTATTGTATGTTATTTATATTATAAACTCAACAGTGGCATCACGAGCCTTGTATAACAAGTAATTAATTACTGAAACACATAATTAAAATAAACATGAATGTGTTATTATTTGTATGCTTAGATCTAGGGTTTGCAAAACCTAAACCCTAATTTTGAGGGGGGCGTTTATTATGGTGCCCTAATTAGGGTTTTGTAAACTATTGTTTTAATTGAATTAGAAACCCTAAGATGCATGCAATTTTATGTGTTTATGCGTAACTCTGATTTAATTGCATTAATTGTTAAGTGTAATTTTATGTCCATGATAATTATCTGCATGTTTTATCATGGATCTGCTTTTATTGTATGTCTTTCTTGTTTAAGTGATATACACTAAATTATGATAGATCTAAAATTGGGGAAGACCTCAATAATTATTAATTTAATCAATTATGTGCTATGTGGTATATATTTAATTTTGACTTACGCAATCGATGAATCGATGCATGTGGCTCACTTTGTACATAGATGAAAACGGGTGAAAGTCTTAATAAATATATGCATATTGACATGATCTAGAATTGGTTATTAATAGGATTTATCAAAACCGTTTGCATGTGGCTATTTGATATGCATGACTTTTATTTGTTATGCATTCATTATTTATTTGTTTATTTTTATAAATACTTGCTTGTTTGTGTTTTGTAACAAGGGTATTTTTACAAGAAAAATAAACTGACCTAAACAATGGTGAAACATGTATTTTATAAGCATAGTAATCATAATCGTTTAATTGATTGATGACTTTGGTACAAATGGTCCGAACGGCTCACCCATGAGAATGAACTATAAAGGGTTAATTAAGAAGTGCATGCAGTCACACCGAAAGGATGTCTAAGGTTGTGCTTTAGCACGACACAGTCCTCTCGCCCTCTGTAAGTTCGAATGGAGCTACTTAGTAAGCCATTAAATGTGCAAGCTCATCTTAAGGCGAATTAGTTTTAATTCCATGCGCCACTTGGTGGTAATTATCCAAACACTAAGTGTTTACACTTATGCAAAAGTACGGTATAATGGATGATAATTAACACTAAATTCCTTGATTGGTGAATCCAATACCTCAATTAAAGTTTGATGATGAAAACTTATACATTAAAACAAGATATAAATGTTTTAATAAAATATGCTACAAAGATGAATGCATGACATCTTTGTACATATTTGATTTAACATCAAAACTATTACCCTTTAATTTAAGTTATATGCCATCCAACGAAACGGAAACACCTAAGATTACTTTCTATTTGCGTGAGAACGTGACTTAGATCTTAATCAAAGGGTAAAATGTCCACGTGTCGTGAGAACGGGCATGGACGATTTTGCGTTTCGTAAGTTGGACAACTTAATTGAGTTAGGCGGAGAAGCGGCAACTCAAGGCATAAGATGGGATAAAACATGTTTACATGGCAATTGAAATTGGCTATATGTAAATCCCATAGATCTAGGAATTGCAATTGAAATTGGCAATTGAGCAAAAGCTCTACCATTTTGTATAAGGTTCATTACTAGCAGATCAACTGACGTAATGAAATTATGACAATTTGGATCCTAGTTTTCAATGAAAGTTAAATGGTTATATATTTATGAACCATGGGTATTTAATTTTCTTGAAAAGGTTAATTATCGAAAATACTAAAATTGAATTTTGTAATTCTTTTGAATGTATAAATGCAACATTTAACAGTAACGTGGTTTGTCTTGGATTAGTAAATTGATCCACTCGCTTTCAAACAAATGTTTGATCGAGAATAATTTATCGATAAGACAAACGAAGTCTCTTTCCATGGGGAAGCATGAGACTCAATCCTATTCCTTTTCATGAATGAGAAAGGTATAATAGGAACATTTGAATTGTCTAAATTCTAATGTAACTCTTAGCAATGAATTGCACATCTTATTTTCCATAAATATTTCATTATCCTCATTTGGTGAATGAATCCTTGGTAACAACATGAATGTTGGTTAACTGGAAAACATCTATATGAGTTACCAGATTAGAAGCTAGACTAATTACCGCGAAAATTGGTAAAAGGAAAACTAGAATATTTTATCTAGTTGTTTTGCTTTAGCCTTTAAAGGTACTACATACCAGTATGGGGATGGTAGGCATGTTGAGGAAGAAATTGCATACCCAATTTTTCGAGTTAATAACATTGATGGATAACCCATCATTCATAGAGTAGAATACACCTTTTAGTACCTTAGTAATGATTACGTATAGTTCTTTAAAGGTGTAGGAAAGTAAATAACAAGCGGTTGTTTTCACCGGTTATGCAACACTTACAATGTTGTCGATTCGATTGGGAGCATTTGTGTTGCATTCTTGAATAAGAAGTTGTTTTATTGATTTCTAATTAAGTGGGAGCTACAAGCCTTATTTCTGTGTAGTAACCCGATTATCGCAAAGATAATTACTTTCAATTGTAGACACTTATGTTTTAAGGATAGTGGTACGTTTCCTTACTAAACAATATAGTTCTACATCTACTTGTTATATCTATGACACAAATCATATTAATCAAATAAACGAACGTATCGTGTTGTTATACGCTACATGATGTTGTTCCATGCACAAGTGGGAGAAATCTTATTGTGTGCAAGGTACAACACATATTAATATGATTTAAAAGGATTCTCTTGATCGTAAAGTAAGAGAATAACGTTCTAATAGGAAGTATACATTTAAATATGTATGATTTCCCTATTAAGAACATGTGTCAAGATGATAACAAAGACTACTTTATTTTAAATATTTATGTCATTCAATATTTAAGAAACACTTGTAGTTACAATTTATGTTACGTGAGAACGTGAACTAGATTGTAGCCCAAGGTAAAATATCCATGCGTCGTGAGAACGAGCATGGATGATTCTGCAGTTTCTTACATGGAACGTTTCATGGAATGACATAATTAAATGAAGTAATCTAATACTACTTTAAATTTAAGTATTCATTGAATGACTTAAATATATGTAGTAAATATTAACTTGAAATATTAATTGAAACCTGAGGTGGTGTTCATAATTACTTTAATTATAAATGTTTATGATTTTGTAAAGTCACAAACATGAAGTCTTTTAATACAAGACTTATAATATAAAGTAAGACGTTAATTTGCTATGTTTTAAGACATATGCATAAAGTCAATGAGTTGATCAATGACTTATAACGTATAGTGGGATTATAACTGTTATGTCTTTTGACTTGGTCAAGAATACTTGTGTTATAATACATGCAATTGACTTGTAATTCTATTGTACCATTAAGTTTTACTTTGTTGGTAAATATGATAAACCAAAGAGTAGATGGTTATCTTAAATATTGTTAGATTAATCTTACAATATTAATTCTAAGGAAATACCATAGTTTTATGGTATGTTCAGTTAGAAGAATCAAAATCTATTGGCATTGTTTGATTCAAGATAACTATAGTTTCTTCCAAAAGTTATCAAGGTTAGTAGATTGAGTATAGATTGAATATACTCAATAAGAATCCAACCTAGAAGATTAATAAGACACCATTTGTTTATGGAATGTGATGAATCACATTAAGTCTTATAATGAAGTTCTTAATTTGTTAAACTACTTGTATAGTGAGTTGTAACAAACTGATGTCAGGAACTATCAATGTGTTTTGTAATATCCCAAAAGAGAACAATGTATTGTTGCTCTACTTGCTAAACTATTTAAAGATAATCTTTAAATTGTTAAAGGCAAGTGGGAGTTTTGGTTAGATCTTGAAAGATTGAATTACAAAATACATAATCTTCTAAAATGCACTAGCAAATATCATGATGAGGCTAAACATGTAAATGATAGACCTCATTATGATGGAATTGTCATTCATAGATCCGTAAGGATATCTCGATATTTAATATGCCGAGGATTATGAGTTACTGGGATCATGGTAAGCTGTTAATCATGATGATGAATTTACCAAATGTTGAATTGTGGTAAATCAATCATACTATGAATGTTGAGATGTCATCCATAAAGATAATCAACTTTAGATACTTGGTTTATCTTAATAATGAATATGAGTTTCTTCAAAGGATGGAAACCCTAGTGGTTTAAATCTTTATGTAGAAATCATATGGACATTATTGTACACATGTTTAATGCATGTCTAGTGATAATAATATTAATCATATTTAAGCAATTAACTATGATTGAATATTCTTTACTAGATACATTAAATAGAAGTATAAAGATTATAATTGTCATACTTAGTTTCATTGATATGAAATTTTGACAATGAATGTCATAACTCTTTGTTGTGGAATTACTTTTATGAGGACGATGAGTAATACAAAGAAGTTTTATGAATTCAAATAATCCTTGGATATGTACAAACCGCAAGAATCCATGAATGGATATATGCAAGCATCTAAGAGATGTTTCTTATGTTTAATATTAAATCTATGTTTGATTTAATAATTAAAATAAGATAGCTCATAAGTATTCCTAAAAGCTAGTGGGAGTATTATTTTTATCTTATATGTTGTATGGCAACTACATTCCACCTAAATTAAGTTTTAGTTGGGAATGAACTTCGTTTGTAAGATTTGGAAATAAGATATATAACCTTGAAAATATGTTTATTATTATAAACATATGTAAATAAATGAGTCTAATAGAACATGATGAATACATATCTTTGACAAGATAGATGAGATCTTAAAGTTTAACTTGAAGATTCATCATGAACATCATGTTGTGTATAAAGTTGTTGTGTCATGCTTGATTACAAGATTATTTGACAACATTGAAAGTTGTTAGTGTAATAAATATTTTAAAGGAATATGTTTGGATTTAGAATCATATTCCACAGTCTGGAGATGCTTCTAGATTCTATGGATGATTATATGACAATTGTTTCATAATTGTCATTGCCAACAAACTTGAGTTTTGGTAGGCACCAACATTACACTATAACTGTTCAAAAGTTTACGGATATTTAAAGAGCATATTGTTGTACACAATGATGCTAGTATAATTGAGATGACACTCAATTCTAGTCACGGTATCCTTGATGATGACCATGTTGACTAGTTATGCTCATCTAAGAGCATAGTTGCATTATACATTAAAGAATAAAGAATACTTTAAACTTTAAAAGTTTTGAAAGATGATTGTCATATAAAGGTGGTTCATGTTGTCACACACCTTATGGAATGATATGACAATATCAAGATATGTGTAAACACATACAAGAAATTGAATTCTTGAAATAAGTATTCTCAAAATTTCCTATAGATCAAAGTTAGTTGAAATTATGCCTTGTCAAACAAGTATGAGTTGCATGACTTGTGGAAAAAATTCATTAACTGAGAATTATCATGCATTGATTTATTTAGTATTTGGATAAAGGATGTTAAACAATTATTATTTATAATGAATTAAAGTACGGTATACATTTAATTTCATTTATAATATTGTATCCTATATTTGCATGTTTAAATCCATGAATAACTTAAGTTATTCCAAATAGTCCGTTGTCAATCAATAACATGGGAATGATATTGAATTAAGACAAATCTGAGTATTAGTTAGAATATACTTGAAAGTATATTGATGCATAGCATGACTAATTTCGATGATATTCAATGAATTGAGTATAGGACTTATCCCACCCGCATGATAATACTTTATGGATCTTTGTCATTAAGTATATCATGGATATTTATCCTCGACTTGAGATACAAGAGATATGTCATGGATGTAGTGCATTTTGTGAAGCAATCTAACGCTACACGAATCGGTAGTTATAAGGGTTGTTTTCGTGTGTTGAAATTTATGAATCTCGCTTGTAGTCAAAATGGGATTTGTTTCCTTCAAATTTATTTGAAGTATAATACTCTTGGCCCTCGTAGGATTGTTAAGATGTTTGTATGGCCATACCCAAGGTCTTCGGAATATGTTCGTAAGAGTTGGTAATCTTATTCAATCATATAAAGCGAGAAATGAATAGTTAATTAAGAAATGAGTGAGATCCATATTCTTATTAACATGGTATTAGAAACAAAGGATGAATATGATGATGAATCATCAAACTTGGTTTTCTCCAGAAACCATACACGAGTTGTACGGGGCATTGGCGTGTTGCTAGACGCTAACCAATGTCATTTCACGCTTTGTAAACATATCCAGTGGGAGCTGTTGAAATGTATATATTTACAAACATGTGAATGTCCGGATTCGAACTCGTGACCACGGATTGCACACATTAGCGAATGAGAATTAAAGTTAATAATTAATGTTTATGTTTACGATTAATTATTACACATTAAGTCCGGTTAACGATCGTTAAGTATTTAACGGAAAAATGACTAACGACCGTTAAATGAAAAGAGAAAGGACTAGAAATGGAAAACTTGGAAAATTACATAGTGGCCGGCCAAGGGAGGGCTTTCCAAGCCCTAATTCATAAACTTGTTCCCTAAGTTTACCTACTAGTATATAAAGAGGGTTAGGTTCTAGGGTTTCATACACTTGTGCATTGAATTAACCCTAGATCTCTCCTCTCTCTCTCTTGTCCCATTCTCATTGAACACCCCATTTGTAAGGGAGTTTGGTTTCGTTTTCTTAAAACGAGGACTTGTGTTAGATCTAGCAATCGCTTGATTCGTTGGTTAATCGTGTGTACAAGAACGTGGTAGTAAGACATTATTCTTACACCATTTGGTTTGAGTTGTAGAACGGTAAGGGACAACTCTCTAAACCACTTCTTTGGTTTGCTCAAGAGATATGACATTCGCAAGAGGTACGTTACGCATACTTTAAGTTAATTATTTATTTGTTATGATCTTTAAGTCTTCCGCTGTGTACTCTTGATGTTTCGTGTTTATTGTATGTTATTTATATTATAAACTCAACAATACTTTGTAATAAAAACAATTCAAATTCTGAAACAATCCAATTCAGTATACTATCATAAGAAGACAGCATTTGTGTTATAACAGTATCAAGGAGATCATTAGCATAAGCACATATCACATCCAGACAGACACTCAAATCTGCTTATCTACCACATCAACGAAATAAGAGATGTTTACGATTACTATTTTAAATAACTTATGCAAATACCCAATTAATCAACTTATTCAAAACAGTTTATCTCAATCTAACAGTAAATTTATAATATCAAATCCAATTCTACTCTTTTAGCATAACATTTGACTCGTTATAAGTGTGTAGATAGGCTTCTACAGTAACGAAACCAGATAAACAGATACAGAATTTGTGTAAGTTTTCGACAAACAGCTAATTAGGGATTTAAGACGTAAATTAATCAGCCTATAATCATATCCAAACACTTATTACTGCTGATGTACTGTATCAAAACGCAACCAGGGGTGTTTGGCATTACTAAGTTGAACAACTTATGCTCATAACCAAAAGACCAACTTATCCAAAATAGCTTATTTTCACTCCTAATGTTAAACTTACGATACTGAATCCACTAACAATAACCGGTTCAAACTAAACAATCAAACTCCTCACTCGAAAAGACCTTATTTCACCCCTAAACTAAGTAGATAAGCATAGTCGATTTATACATCCGATCAAAAACACAATAAGCGAGATAATCATTATAAAACAATCCAAATTCAAACAATCCCATCACATGTCGACGATTCAAGATACCAATGAAGAAAACGCATTCACGTCATAAGAGTTCTAACGATATCATTAGCATAAGCCCTTTTCCTAAGAAAATACTTATCCATTAGCAAATCCTAATTTCCAAACACACCCCTAAATATTATTATACTTGCATATACTTCACATTTCATCCTAACCTTAAACTGCTAATTACAAAGAGCTTATTTACCCTAAATTAAACTAAGTAGATAATATCATTTGCTTAAAAAAAGCAATAAGAAGATAAGCTGTTTACATAAGTAAAAATCCTAAACTCCCCGCATCACATGTCAAACAATTCAGTATACTAATAAATCCAACATTCATATCACAAAAACAGTTGCGAATATCGAAAAATAGTCAAAAAAAAAAAAACCGCACGTGCAAGTAAAAAGAGTAGGCGAAGGACTTAATTTATAAAGGGTTTGATATCATATCTATCAATAAACCTTTCTTGTTTCAAACTATCCTATCTAATCTCGATTAGGTCAGCAACTTATTTCACCCTCAAATAAGAGCACTCGGTATGGGATACCGATAACATGCCATTCGTCCCAACTATAAACCAATAACATGTTATTATCATACCGTGTTATGTGTCGTTGGTGTGCCAAAGGTCCCCAAGCCATTGGTGATGTTGTGTGTGTATTGTGAGTGAGTGGGTATTTTTAGTGGGGTATTTTGTGGGACCCAATAACATGTTAGTGGTGTGTTATGAGGGAGAGTGTTTTAGTTATTGGTGTGTTATTGGGGAGGTGATGAGGTGGCGCTGAGGTGGCATACCAATAACATGTTATCCGCTCTTTCCTCACCTTGTGCTTAAGCATATAATCATGTCCAGACACTCAAACCTTATCCATTATATCAAAACGCGAAAAGGGGTTGCCCTCAGTAAGGAGGGTCAATCCCTCCCATTTTCCCTACCACGTCAACTTTCTTTCTCCAGCGACCTTCAGGCGATTGGGTGCCCCAGTAAGGGCGACCATGATCAATTTTTTATTTTATTTTATTTTTTATTTATTTATTTATTTATTTTTTTTACATTTCAAACCGTTGGGCAACGGTTTAAATATTAAATGCACCCATTTTTCAATCGATTGGCATCACGACCAAGTTGGGTAAAAAATGAAGGGCGATCGATTACCCACAGTAAGGAGATCGTCCGGTAATCGATCACAGGAGTCGATCGAGTCTCCTTACTGGGGCAGCCTTTAAGAAAACAACTTATTGTAATTTCAAAATAACAGCAAATAAACAAACTGAACAAGCAATTACCAATCAGCTTATTCCACCCCAAATAAGCATATAATCCTGTCCAGAGCCCATACATTCAAAACTGCTTATCCACAATATCAAAGTGCAATAAGGGGACAACAGCTTACGCAACTAATAATCAGATGACCAGCTTATCAAAAACAGCTTATTTCACCCTAACAGAAAATTTGTAATATCAAATCCACAAAAAACTTATCAGTTCATAATAAGCATGGGGTGTTTGTTTAAGCTTATTTGTGGGCTTATGAGCTTATTTGATTTCGGCTTACTTTATATAAGCTCAAATTTTCCGGCTTATTTTGATATGTATGGGCTTGTATTAAGTTATTACAACATAATAAGCTTATATGAACCCATAAGTCTCAAAATAAGCCTAAATCATATAAGCTCATTAGCTCACAAATAGTTTTTTTTTTTTTTTTTTTTTTTTTTTTTTCAAATTGATGAAATTAAAAGATGGGTTGAGAGTAAGAAGTGGAATCATTACATAAAAATGTGAACTTTTTGTGGGATTGAAAAGTTAGGGTTAGGGTTTTGATTTGGGGATAAAATGGAGGGAAATTGAATTAATTTGGGGATTTTGGTTCTTGCACGTGATGTTGGGATTTTTTTAAAATGTTTGTAATGTTGTACTAGTAAGGAAGAAAAAGAATGATCTTTGTGAAATGTTAATAGGAGTACTTAACTAATAGTGTCTTAACAAAAAAATTATACCACGTCTTGATTGGAACAAATCTATACTACACATAATAGAAAAACGGTCAAACTTTAAAAAATGAAAAGTTGAAAGTCAATGGTGAGAGAAATGTATTGTGTAATTAATATTCTTATTAAAACACTCCATTACCTAAAAGTACAATAATTTATTCACATTGTAGAACCAATTAAAAGCATATCTACCAAATTAAAAACAATCAATTAAAATACCTCTTACTAAAAAGTAACCTACAACATAATCATAAATATAAAATAATTAAACACACTAATTAATGTTATTTTTAAAGCACACTAAAATGAAAAGTACATGTTATTATACACATTATACAAATTAATAAAACACACAAAGCTTCGTACAAGCTAACAAGTTGATGGTACATATAGTTTTAAAAATCGACCGGACGAACGGGTTCAACCGGAACGGTGTCGCCACCGGTTCGCTAACCAATAACAACCATCCGAAACGAACTAGAGAGGACCCGTTGAAACCGATACAAACCGGTGAATCGGTCTCATCGAGATCTATTTCTCCGGTTACTGTCACACTGTGGTACCCGCCGCAACGCGCACGGGTACCCGCTATACTATATATAAAGGAAAACCAAAAAGTAAAAAGTGAAAAGTTGAAACTATTAATATATATCGAAACCCGGGTTGACCCGGGACGCTTCAAACCCGGTGGGTTGACCCTGTTTAATTTGACCTTTTTGACCCAACCTGTAGGGTTGACTCGGTTTAAATCGACCCGTTTTTCGACGGGAACGGTTCAACCGGCTGAACCACCCGGGTCGAACCGGGTTTCAAAACATTATGTTTAATCCCCAAATCTTCAAACTTTTACAAATCATATATGATTTTTCTGGACGGAATTTTTGAAAAAAAAAAGTTTGTCAAAAATATAGAGAAGTGCATATCTATAGAAAAATAATTTAATTCTCGTTGCGATAGTGTATTTTTTGTAATTTGAAGATTTACCATTTACAAGACATGTTGTTTTTAAAAAAATGATGAAAATGGTATTTTTATTAATTTTGATAAAAAATGGATGGCTAAAATTGATTTATTAGATTTATTGCAAATATGAAATCTATATTGATCTCAACTCTAGGGTGTAATAATAACATTGACATATAATGTACCTTCGTGTTCAACATATACAAATCTTGAAGATTACAATGATGACAACAATGATTATTTAAACTTAAGACGAAAATTGCGTGATATACTGATTTTGCAGCTGTGTAGAAGACCTAAAAATCATCTCCGTTTTTACACTTAAGGAGAGAAATTTCCCTCGTTTATTTAAGTATTAAACGTGAATATTAGGATTATACATTTGCGATTAGGCTATTAAAACGAGGAGACTATCTATATACATATACGTGCAGGGACGTAACCAGGACCAGATATGATCGGATGCATAAAATTTTTGAACCGTATATAGAAACACATTTCGATTGACCGTGTGCATTTAAAATGCGTTTAAGAAAAATCCGTGAGAACCTCCGGTTCCGTCCCAAAACGTACTCCATATAAAAACAAACACAAAGGATTAGATCACGCGGCTAAGATAACTACTAGCTAGTTGTAGTTTAAACAAGAACAATGCTTGAACAAATGGACAATAATTCCAAAGTTTGATACTTGT
Organism: Chrysanthemum lavandulifolium; assembly: GCA_022545495.1. NCBI lineage: Eukaryota > Viridiplantae > Streptophyta > Magnoliopsida > Asterales > Asteraceae > Chrysanthemum > Chrysanthemum lavandulifolium. Next base: position 292,185,012 of record CM040240.1, read on the forward strand.
TTTCATCGAGATATTAGTTGTGAGATGGCGTACACTTATCCAAAAAGAGAAAAAAATAAATAAATAATTCTTCCATTGTTGTAGCTAGTTGTTATCTAAACAAGAACAATGCTTGAACAAATGGACAATAATTCCAAAGTTTGATACTTGTTTTCATCGAGATATTAGTTGTGAGATGGCGTACACTTATCCAAAAAGAGAAAAAAATAAATAAATAATTTTTCCATTGTTGTTGCAAACCGACAACGAGTTTGAGTGCAATTAACATATAATCCTATGCTTCTATGCTACAAACATTACTATTTACGCACATCCAATTAAAGGTGGCCAAAACCCGGTTCCGTCAAAAACCAGTTCCGTTTAAACCGGTTTGGTTTTTTCGGATCCGGGGTCTAAAAATCCGGTATAACCGGTTCCAGATCGGTTCCAAAACCGGTTCAAAAAAAAATGGGTCAAACCGGCTCAAAAAAACGGTTGACCAAATCCTTAACAGTAATTGCGAGTGTTTTTTGAGTGTTTTTAGAGTGTTTGATTGTTGTGATTCAACCAATATCAACCTTAGTATTTATAGAGGTGTTTAGAGGTCAAAATGGGGCATAAATGGGATTATACCCGTTAGAAGATGGGCAAAAAAGCCCCCAACGGCTTCAAAATCTACTGCTGTCTCGAAAATGCAATATATCCGTTGGAACCATTTTGGAACAAGTTTTTCCAAATCTACAAAAGTTTAACAAGTAAGGGTTCGTTTGGTTTGTAAATAGGTTAAAAGTTAGATTTGGATTTAGACTTGATTTTGGTTTTGGTTTAAGAAAAATTAAAAGTAAGGAATATATGATAAATTGATATATTATTTTTTAAATAGTTAAAAGATACATATGATGAATAATATACATAATATAAATTCTAGTAGCTAAGTACTTACTATAGTAATTAACTTGATGGGAAAAACAATACAATTGCATTGTTTTAAAAACCGATTTTTTAGTCTAACTCAATTCAGATATCGGATCATAGTTCAACCGGTTTAACAGATAATTCTACCAAGTATTTTACTCAAAACCGGCTTCCGTCAATGGTGGTTCACGGTTCAACCGGCGGCAAGGTATTAAAACACCGCAATCAAGCGCCTAAAGATCATTTAAGTCGCTTATAGTCAAGCCTAAATTATTAAAATGTTTAAAGAACGTATTGAAGTTTGAACCAACTTTTAATTCGTGGATCCACGCCAACTTTATATATTCAAATAAAACAAATGTAACACGAAATCACCAAATATTTTATCAACTCTTATTAGTTCACTGAAACAAAACCTTTTGATACAATATTAAACAAATTAAAAATTGGTAAAACAAAAGTAATCACCAATTATGAAATTCAGGTATGGAGTTCAAGATCAAAATATAACCGGTGCACAAAATCTTTGAACCGTAATACTGGAAACACATTTCGAAAGACCAGGTGCATTAAAGATGCATTTAGGAAAAATTAGTGTTTTTTTCAAAAATTAACACTATATCGAAAAAATCCACGGAGTTCCCGGGCACCCGCGGGAACCCCCTAGCTCCGTCCATGTTGATGATTTTCCTTCAGCCAACTTTCTAAGTCAATTTTAAATCGCAACTAATCCAATATAATTTTTTTGTGGAATTTTTCACCCAGCTAAATCGCATATACCTTGAATTGATATATTAATTAGCGAAGTTCAGAAATGATGCATTTTCACTCAAAACATTTCTATTTTAATACTTTATTTTATAAAAAAAACTAAATATGTATACTTTCATATACGTTGGTTGGCTTCTACTTGATAACATACAGGGCTTGAAGAGCAAAATTAGCCACAAAACTTAAAGATATATACATGAGTTCCGAAAATAGCAAGTTTCTGAAAAGCAAAGGCCTAGCTATATACAAGAGATATAAAAATTAGAGGCCTTTCAAATTCAAAGGCCTAAAGCAATTGTTTTACTAACTTTACTCTTGAACCACTCTTGTAACTTTGTAAGTACTTCAATCATATGTAGAAAGAAAAGCATCAAAACTTTTTTAACGGAAAAGATAAGGAAAATCAAGATAGTCTGACAACAAAACTAATTAAGGTTGAAATGAAGTCCCAGTTTTTAATAAACATGATAAATAAGTTGTATTTCGACACTAACTATAAGAATTAATGCACGCACGATATGTCATCGTTAGATGGAAAGTCATATACTCGTCGCATCAATAATCTAATAAATAAAAATATATTAACCTGTTTCATTCTAGCTTGAATTTGGCTTTTGGGACCATTCAACCAGCAATGTTGAATTAAACGTCAGTAAAATAACTCATTCAAGTACTTTAAAAAATATATATACATATGTGTTTAAAAGAACCTTATGCAAAATTTGTAGATCTACTAATAGGATTTTAAAAAGAGGAAGGTGGGTAGAAGTTGCCTAGCTATACATACATAAATAGATGCCACATCTTATTGTCTTAATTTGTGTTTTAACTGAATATCTTCTTTCTTTCTTCACATCCTTTCGTAATCCAAACGCCCTTATTAGCTGCCGCAATTACTTTATAAACAGAAACATAATGTCTTCACCCAGTTACCACCACCTTGCCCACTTAAAAATTCCCCTTGAAAGTATCTTATCAGCCACCAACAACTTTGATGACGAAAATTGCTGGGGAGAAACTATTTTTGGAAAACGTTACCAGGGACAACTCTTGTGGTCTGGTGAGTTGATTCATATCCATGCTCAGAGGTTGAATAAGAAACGGTATGAAAAAGAACAAGAGTTTTGGATGCAGATTTTAATGCTTTCTACTCTCAAGCATAAAAATCTGGTTTCTCTTATTGGGTTTTGTGATGAAAATGATGAGAAAATCATCATTACCAGGCGTGCGACCAAGGGAAGTCTCAGCCTATATCTAAGTGACCCAGTGAGGCTGACATGGGTGCGAAGATTGGAGATATGTGTCGGTGTTGCGCATGCATTGAGCTACATTCATTATGACGAGCCACGCGATTTCAGCGTAATACATCGGGGAATCAGCAGTGCAACAGTTTTAGTGAATGATGACTGGGAACCTAAGTTATCTAATTTTGAACGTTCGATGTCAATTAAAGCATCTCAAAGGAACCATTCTTTCAATAATGGTTCATGTCCGTATACACCTGGGTATGTAGACTCAACATTTTTAAAGGCTTACACTGTGAACCACAAGTCAGATATGTACTCCTTTGGGATAGTATTGTTTGAACTGCTGTGTAGTAGGACATCAATAATCGACAACGACAATAATAAGTATTTGGCTCCGCTGGCTGTTACCCAATATAGAGAGAAAAGACTCGATGAAATAATTGATTATGATCTACGGACACAAATGGACTCACAATCATTCGACATTTTCGCAGAAACAGCATATGACTGCTTGAACGAAGAACGATCACAACGCCCAAATATTGGTGAGATTGTCACGAGACTTGAGAGAGCGTTGGAACTTCAACTTGAACATCAAAAAGCGGTAAGACGGTTTTTCCTATTCCATCTTTCTATAATAATAAGTACTACTATCTATTTGTTAGCTAGACCCTACAAAACTCCTAGTACCTTATTAGCCTCTGATCAGTTTCACAATTAAACCATTCGACTTGCAGAGAATATCCTGAATCAAAGAGTATAATATCATGCTCATGCTCTGTTTAACACACTTATAGTCTCATTTAGAGTTTTAACTCTTTGGAACTATTCTAAGATTAAAGCATATATACCTGTCCAAACATCCATGTAATTGCTCTGAAAAACAGCATACAAACCTTTAAAAGTATCTAATTTCCAATTGCTGTAAAAAAAACATGGTTGCTGTAAAAAGCTGTGTCGGTACAGCCTATAAAAGCTGTAATTGCTGCTAAAAAACAACATACAAATATGTAATTTCTTTAAAAAAAAAAAAAAAAGAGCACGCAATTGCTGCAAAAACTTGTTTCCAAACAGCCATGTAAAAGCTTTGTCCAAACAACATATAAAAAGCTGTTAAAACAGCATATAGGCCTGTCCAAATAGCAAATAGAAAGTTTTTAAATACCAATAAAACCTGTCTAAACAGCTTTTAAAGCCTGTTAAAACTTTTCTAAACAGCTTTAAATGACAAACCCAGCCGGAATTATAGAAACGGGTAAAACCTGGCGGGTCACACTGGGTTTTTAATTCTTAAAAACCGGCTTCTTTTGACCCGTTATCTAATCCGGTACCGGTTCGAGGGGTCGAACTGGGTTTCAAAACATTGAAAAAAATAAAATTGGTATAGTAAAAGTACTTGTTCATGTCTGCACATTAGTTAACTATGACCACCCAATTCAGATTATGATAGGACGTCCTGCAAACCATTATATGAAACTGGGGGAGTGTCCCTGGTAGACGATTAACGCTAGAAACCGCGGGATTGCTGAGTTACAAAGTAAAATCAAACTTTTAAAAGTAGTATAGTTATAAAATCTACCTGTAGTGTCTTGTCCAACCTGTAGAGCAAAACAAATTTTGTTCAAAATTACATGTAAGCTGGATATGAGTTGTCCATCCCCTTTTTGTTTGTGTCTTTAACCTCAAAACTTCAACTTTTAGAGACTCTAATCTCAAAGAATATTCCCATTTCAAAATTTTCCACGAAAGAAATCCACAAATATTAACAGACTTATGACGCATTGACCGGAAGAGAAGCAACTTCCCTTATACAGGTTTGAGTCATTTATTTGTAAATTTGTCTGTCCTGGTTATGGTTTGTCTCTATGTGGCGATAGAAAAAAATAAGCGATATGAAAAAGGTCAATTAGGTCACTGGTTAAGACGTGATAGTCACCCACCGTGTCTTTTTAGTGAATAAGAATTTCTAAGACATTAAACACGACATACCTAGTAACCTCAGCCAATATAAGCAACATTAATATTCCATAAGCACCATGAACCACCAAAAATCGACATGTTAAAAAGATGAAAAGGTGTTGGAAGTCTAAGATCAATCAACCTCAGTTTTATATGTATCAAAGATAGGGCTGCAAAATCGTTTGGTCTTGGCCATAGGCCAATGGACCTTAGACAATGGCTAATTAAGTCGAAATGATAGTTAAAGTTAGTTAGACAGTTGCATGACACTTATTTGATAAAGGGACATATCTGTTGGTTCTATTGAATCATCACATCCCTTCCATCATACACATTCATGCAAGATATATAGGACCATGTAAAACATTTATATATCAATACATATTAAAGTTATTTTAGTTATTCTTTTCCTCTAAATATCCGTGTCTTTATGTCTATCAATTGCATACTACTCCTGTACACATACATACCTTCTCGACATTTCAAGTTATCATCATACACAAAATGGTGAACACATCCTTATACCTTGGACACAGATGGTCAAGACCGCAAAGGGACTTGGCCATCTCAATAATTGCATCGAGCAAACTGGAAACCCATGAGGAGATTCAGAGAAATGAGAAGAGAGAAGGATTCTAGACTTGGAAATTACATAAGGCAAATTTATAAGGAGTGCAAGGAAATGCTCGGAAGAAGATTGAAGAGATTCTGCATACAACACTACACTTCCACAGTCCGCAATGCCTCCAATAAACACGTAAGATACAGATGCTATAAGGCGGGATAAGGGACATATTGCAAAATATTGTCCAAACAAAGGGAAGATTTGACATCAGAACTCGTAAAAGAACTCGAGATAGTACATACTCATATTATGTACCACGAAGTGTGCATCTACCAATGATTTTATGATGGATGGATGGCGATGAAGCGATATGGGACAAGACGTGGTATATAAGCAAATGCTACCGATAGGCATGTTTGCTCAAACATAAATTTATTTGGAACACTTAAGGAGAAGTTTAGTGTGGAGAAGTTACAAGATGTGCACAAACTGCTATTTATACATGGAATAGGAGAGATCAATCTCAGATTTATGAAGGAGATTATGAGTATACTTGGTGTATTATGATGTAACCTTGAACATCTTATCAGCAAACAAACTTGAAGCACAAGGATTGGAACTGATATTCAAAAGGAACAAGTGCAGCAAGACAAATGTTTAAAGACCCAGAGAGAATCCGGCCAACCCCTCTTTTTCGCCAAAATTCGCCTAATCCGTCCTCTCTACCTTTCTTGCAAGCGGTATGCAATACGTTTTGGGTTTGGATTTTCTTTCAAGGGTGGTTGGCGGTTATTTATGATTTATATTCGATTTCTTCTTTATATCCTTGATCGAAACCATAAATATTATATCTATCGGTATTTTGTTTTAGGGTTTTGATTTCTGATCGTTTTGTGGTGGTGTGCAATCTTAATGCTTAAACGGAACCCCGGTTTAGGGTTTCGTTTTATCTTGTTTTCTCTGTGACGCTTATCATGGATGTGGTGTTCATATGGTTTTGGACACCTTGTGATGCGATGTGTTATCCATGTACGTGTGGTTGGGAGAGTGGAAGTCAAGTTGTTGATGGTTCTTGTTCAAAAACCACTATTTTTTATTCTCATATCTGAACTCCTGGTATTCAATCTAATATGGTGTATCTTGAGAGTTTATTTGGTACGTTAGGGTTGCTTTGAAGAACCCTATGGCTCGTTTTGTTCTCAGATTTGTATGGCTGGTTTTCATTCTGATTTGGTGGATCTCGAGAACTTATTCTGTGGGATGTTAGGGTTGCTTTGATGAACCCTATTTCTTGTTTACTTATGTTCATATCTGCATTTATTTGCAGATCTTGGATCGTGGGTGTGCAAGGTTTGGTCGTTTTGTGGTGGCTTATGGGAGTTTAGGTTTTGCATAATCCTAATAGTTAGGGTTTTTGAACCCTATTCCTTGTCTATGGCAATTCCTGGTCGTTTGGTGTTCGTGGCTGCTACTGTTGTAATGATTCATGCCATAGTGGTTTTGAGGGTGGATATGGTGATCGCATGTTGGTGGGTTTGATGTTACTTTGATGTATTTTTAATATCTTCATGTCGATTTCATGGTGTCCATTCGTAATTGTATGCGACGGAAGTCAAGTTGGGGTATTCTTGTTAAAAACCTCGCGTATTCATAGAACTACTTGGTTGTTTTGGTGGTTCGACATCTATAGTCTATGATCACGATGGTTGGGGAAGTTATGTTGTGTAGTGTTCGTTGATATATACTACCAACATAGTACAGGTTGAAGATGCATTTATCACCGTTGGCTGTTATGTTTTATTGAGGCGTTATTACTAAGATCTGGTGTTCGGATGCATGTTTGATTGGGGTATTGTGACAATTCGTTGTCACATTCGGTTTTATGTATGTTCTGGCTCTATGTTGATGTCAATCGTATCCTATGTTGATGGGTGTTTCTTTGGATCACATGGAAGCTGAATTGGATTACATGTACGTTTCGTTCTTTTCTTAGCCAAGTGTGGAGGGCGGCATTCTTATCTTCTCGGGCTATGGATAATGAACAATATTGGTACGCAAGGTATCGTTGTTCCTTACTAATCAAGTTCACTTTGTGGCTACTTTTGCATTTGGTTCACTATACATAATTGCGTTTGGACGTTTTGAGTAAGTTGGAGGATTCTTCATGGAAGTAGGTGGACCGCCATAGTGTTTTAGAAGGCTCAAGTACATTTCTTGAGTAGTAATGTAATGTTTTATTTACTTTTGTCACTATTGGTAGGTTCATTTGGTAAGTTATAAGAATGGTTTGTCATTCTTATATAAGAGTCTGTAAGTTGCACATGATGTGCATTTTACGTCGCCCTGATCGGGCTTTGGGCATGGGATTCACCCATGTCATTTGTACTTCAATGTTTTTGGTGTAATAGTATTTTGCCAGGGTGAATTAACCCTTTTACCCAAAAAAAAAATGTTTAAAGACCCTGTATACTACAGTTTTGATGTAAACAAGATGAACAAAAGATAGAACCAGTATTTGGTAGATTACTTCAAGTTACTTGAAGAAGATACTTACAGTAATGGAGGAAAGACAGAGAAGAAGGATGCATTGACACTCAAATGTCACAGATGTGGAGAGATTGGACACCATGCTTATGCATGTCCAACCAAACCAACATCAGTTGGAAACACACCAAGGATTTAAGACCATGTCTATGTTAAAGATGTTTTTTTATCCAACTCAAGTTACAGTTGGAATTCTAAGTTAAAAACAGTCAAAGATAATTATAGCTTCTAGATTGCTGTCATCACAATCCATTCTCAGTTAATGGATGTATTAGTGTTCCAATATACCTAATACCTAACTTATACCATTTGTTAGGTTTGCATAAAATATAGGCTAGTGGCATTTCTTTTTCAAGTATTTATTTGTAATCAGTTTCTTTCTTTGAATATTAGTAAATTGCTTTCCCTTCTGTTCTTTAATTGGTATCAAGAGCTTCGTTCGATTAGGGCGGGTTTGAGAGTCGACTTTCGAAGGTGAGGAGCCTTCGGGTGCGGGGCTGCCATCAAAGCAGAAGCGGGGACAGCAGGGGCTGTTTCGCGGGGCTGCCATCAAAACAGAAGCGGGGACAGCAGGGGCTGTGTCGAGACTGTATTACAGCAGAAGACGGACGTGATAAAGTGTTTCGGGACTACGTTGTCGTGGGGAAGACGGGGAGTACCGTTCAAGACGACGGGGGTGACCGGTGATGAACATAGGTGGTCCGTAGCTGTTAGTCAAAGGGTTGTAGGTCACCGGAAAATGGAGAGATTAACCAGTTCGCGGGATAAACGGACGGGAGGAGTCGGGAAAAGCAGGTAGCTTTGATTCTGTTTGTTTAGTGGGTGAAAGAAAACGGTAAAAGCGGGTGGCTTTGTTTTCTTAATCGGTGTAATGCTTTCGTGTCACAGAAGTGTTATGAGCAAACGGGTTCTGTGTGGTGACAAACAACAGTCGGGTGATTGGAGGCTTTGGACGTGATTGACCAAGGTAGAGGTCGTGAGTCCGGGAAAAGTCAGGAACAATGAAGAATCAACGTAGTGTGAACATTATGGCGTTGGAAGTTCAAATCGGGTGGCTTTGGATGTGGCCGAGGAAGAGGCCGTGGATCCGGGAGAAGTCGAGATGGAAATGAACGTGTCTAACGGGATGCCATGTTACATGTTCAAGAGGGGTTGAGTTAGAGAAGACTTTGGATGTGATCGAGGTGAAAGTCGGCTATCCGGGAAAGGTCTTAAATGTTGATGTGAGTGAGGAAATAAACATCTCTAGAAGGACTTAGAGATTCGGGGGTGATTGTTGGAATTCTAAGTTAAAAACAGTCAAAGATAATTACAGCTTCTAGATTGCTGTCATCACAATCCATTCTCAGTTAATGGATGTATTAGTGTTCCAATATACCTAATACCTAACTTATACCATTTGTTAGGTTTGCATAAAATATAGGCTAGTGGCATTTCTTTTTCAAGTATTTATTTGTAATCAGTTTCTTTCTTTGAATATCAGTAAATTGCTTTCCCTTCTGTTCTTTAGTTACTACATTTAATGAATATGTTGCATTTCTTGACTTGTTAAAATATGACCAAATAATCTGTCAAGAATGAGACTTGTTCAGGGATAAGTTTAATGAGGCTTACAAATGATTTTATAATGAATACTTCAAAAGAAAGGTTCCTGGTCCAATACCCCCTATAATTAATGGCACAGAGATTCATCTATTGGATCTTTGCAAATTGGTAGAAAGCCTAGGAGGATACTTAAGTATCAACTTTGCAAAAGGCTTTGACTATGTTGCAGAAATATTTGGTCAACCACATGAATATGGTGATCATTTTAGAAAGTGTTATAATGAATACCTAGAGGTATTCAAGTGCTATTACAGCATAGCAATGGTGCCAAAGGAGGAACTAGGAACAGTTCCAATAAAGGCCACATCAACTGTGGTTAAAGGCAAAGAGATAAGATGCCTTAGGAGTTATTCTGGTGATCAAATTGATCAAGTGACATCACTAAATGCAGAAGACAGAAAGATTGTACACGTTGGAATCAAGTTGGAAGACTTAGAAGAAAATGGAGACAACAACAATTACCAAATACAGACTCAAGGCCATTCATATAAGGGAAACACAAGCTTTGAAAGAATGAAAGAAGAAAGGGACACATGCAAGAGTTCTAGTGATGAATTCATCATCATTAGTTGATCATTATGAAAACAAGATGAAGAAAGGAAGAAAGATTAGAGGTCATTGATCTTATGGGGGAGATTGTTGAAAGTCTAAGATCAATCAACCTCAGTTTTATATATTCAAACCTTAGTTACATATTTGTAATTATTTTATATTAGTCTGCAGCAATGTATGTATCAAAGATAGGGCTACAAAATCGTTTGGTCTTGGTTATAGGCAAACCAACTTGAAGCACAACTTGAAGCATGCATACATCAGCTGTAACCTTGAACATCTTATCACCAAACTTGAAGCACAAGGATTGGAACTGATATTCAAAGGGAACAAGTGCAGGCCAGTACAGATGTTTAAAGACCCTGCAGACTGCAGTTTTGATGTAAACAAGATGAACAAAAGACAAAACCAGTATACGGTAGATTACTTCAACTTACTTGAAGAAGATACTCACAGTAATGGAGGAAAGACAGAGAAGAAGGATGTATTGACACTCAAACGTCACAAATGTGGAGAGATTGGACACCATGCTCATGCATGTCCAACCAAACCAACATCAGTTGGAAACACACCAAGGATTTAAGACCGTGTCTATGTTAAAGGTGTTTTTTTTTATCCAACTCAAGTTACTATATTTAATGAATATGTTGCATTTCTTGACTTGTTAAAAAATGACCAAATAATCTGTCAAGAATGGGACTTGTTCAGGGATAAGTTTAATGAGGCTTACAAATGGTTTTATAATGAATACTTAAAAAGAAAGGTTCCTGGTCCAATACCCCCTATAATTGAAGGCACAGAGATTCATCTAATGGATCTCTACAAATTGGTAGAAAGCCTAGGAGGATACTTAAGTATCTACTTTGCAAAAGGCTTTAACTATGTTGCAGAAATATTTGGTCAACCACTTGAATGTGGTGATCATTTTAGAAAGTGTTACAATGAATACCTAGAGGTATTCAAGTGCTATTACAACTTAGCAAGGGTGCCAAAGGAGGAGCTAGGAACAGTTCCAATGAAGACCACATCAACTGTGGTTAAAGGCAAAGAGATAAGATGCCTTAGAAGTCACTGTGGTGATCAAATTGATCAAGTGACAGCACCAAATGCAGAAGACAGGAAGATTGTACACTTTGGAATCAAGTTGGAAGACTTAGAAGAAAATGGAGACAGCAACAATTACCAAATGCAGACTCAAGGCCATTCACATAAGGGAAACATAAGCTTTGAAAGAATGAAAGAAGAAAGGGACACATGCAGTAGTTCTAGTGATGAATTCATCATCATTAGTTGATCATTATGAAAACAAGATGAAGAAAGGAAGAAAGATCAAAGGTCATTGATCTGATGGGGGAGATTGTTGGAAGTCTAAGATCAATCAACCTCAGTTTTATATATTCAAACCTTAGTTACATATTTGTAATTATTTTATATTAGTCTCCAACAATGTATGTATCAAAGATAGGGCTGCAAAATCACTTGGTCTTGGCCATAGGCCAATGACCTTAGACAATGGCTAATTAATTCAGAAATGACGGTTAAAGTTAGTTAGACAGTTGCATGACAGTTTTTGATAAAGGGACATATATGTTGGTTCTATTGAATCATCACATCCCTTCCATCATACCTGTTCATGCAATATATATTGGACCATGTAAAAACATTTATATATCAATACATAATACAGTTATTTTAGTTATTCTTTTCCCTCCAAATATCTCTGTCTTTCTGTCTATCAATTGCATACTACTCCTGTACACCTACATACCTTCTCAGACATTTCAAGTTATATGTCATACACCAAATGGTGAACACATCCACATACCTTGAACACAGATGGTTAAGACTGCAAAAGGGACTTGGTCATCCCAATAATTGGCATCATAACAAAACTGGGAGACCCATAAGGAGAAGACTACAAGAACATTTCATTCAGAGACAAATGCGAAGAGAGAAGGATTCTAGACTTGGAAATTGCATAAGGCAAATTTCTAAGGAGTGCAAGGAAATGCTCAGAAGAAGATTGAAGAGATTCAGCATACAACACTACACTTCCACAATCCCACAATGCCTCTAATGAACACGTAAGATACATACGCTATGAGTGCAGGATAAGGGACATATTGCGACAATTGTCCAAACAAGGGAAGATTTGACATCAGAACTCGTAAAAGAACTCGAGACAAGACATACTCGATTATGTACCTTAAATTGTGCATCTACCAACAGATTTTATGGTGGATGACATTGATGAAGGGACATGGGACAAGATCTGGTATATAAGCAAATGCCTTGATAGGCACGTTTGCTCAAACAGAAATTTATTTGGAAAACTTAAGGAGAAGTTTAGTGTGGAGAAATTGCAAGATATGCACAAACTGCTATTTATACATAAAATAGGAGAGATCAATCTCAGATTTGGGATGGAGATTATCAGATACCGGTGCATTATATACACAAGATGTAACCTTGAACATCTTATCAAGAAACCAACTTGAAGCACAAGGATTGAAACTAATATTCAAAGGGAACAAGTGTAGGCCAAGACAGATGTTTAAAGACCCCTGCAGATCGCAGCTTTGATGTAAACAAGATGAACAAAAGATGAGCCAAGATATGGAATATTACTTCAAGTTTAATGAAGACGATACTCACAAAGAATGGAGGAAAGACATAGAAGAAGGATGTATTGACACTCAAATGTCATAGATGTGGAAAGATTGGACACCATGCTTATGCATGTCCAATCAAACCAACATCAGTTGGAAACACACCAAGGATTGAACACCATGTCTATGTAAAAGGTGTTTTTTTTTTATCCAAATCAAGTTATTACATTTAATGAATATGTTGCATTTCTTGACTTGTTAAAATATGACCATATTTGTAATTATTTTATATTAGTCTCGCAACAATGTATGTATCAAAGATAGGGTGCAATATCATTTGGTCTTGGCCATAGGCCAATGGACCTTAGACAATGGCTAATTAATCGTAAATGACGGTTAAAGTTAGTTAGACAGGTTGCATGACGCTTTTGATAAAGGGACATATGTTGGTTCTATTGAATCATCACATCCTTCCATCATACTGCTCATGCAATATATATAGGACCATGTAAAACATTTATATATCTATACATAATACAAGTAATTTTAGTTATTCTTTCCTCCAAATATCTCTGCTTTTCGTCTATCAATTGCATACTACTCTTGTACACATACATACCTTTCTCGACATTTCAAGTTATATGTCATACACAAAATGGTGAACACATCCACATACCTTGAACACGGATGGTCAAGATCGCAAAGGGACTCGCCATCCCAATAATTGGCATCGAGCAAAACTGGGAGACCCATAAGGAGAAGACTACAAGACCATTTCATTCGAGACAAATGCAAAGAGAAGGATTCTAGACTTGGAAATTGCATAAGGCAAATTTCTAAGGAGTGCAAGGAAATGCTCGGGAAGAAGATTGAAGAGATTCAGCATACAACACTACACTTCCACAGTCCCACAATGCCTCTAATGAACACGTAAGATACATATGCTATGAGTGCGGGATAAGGGGACATATTACGATAATTGTCCAAACAAAGGGAAGATTTACATCGTAAACTCGTAAAAGAACTCGAGACAAGACATACCAGATTATGTACCTCGAAATTGTGCATCTACCAATGATTTTATGGTGGATGGCATCGATGATGGGACATGGGACAAGATCCGTATATAAGCAAATTCCTTAATAGGCACGCTTGCTCAAATAGAAATTTATTTGGAAAATTTAAGGAGAAGTTTAGTGTGGAGAAATTGCAAGATATGCACAAACCGCTATTTATACATGGAATAGAGAGATCAATCTTAGATTTGGGAAGGAGATTATCAAGATACCGTGTATTATATAAACAAGACGTAACCTTGAACATCTTATCAAGAAACCAACTGAAGCACAAGGATTGGAACCGATATTCAAAGGGAACAAGTGCAGCCAAGACAGATGTTTAAAGACCGCAGATCGCAGCTTTGATGCAAACAAGATGAACAAAAGACAAAACCAAGATACGGTAAATTACTTCAACTTACTTGAAGAAGATACTCACAGAATGGAGGAAAGCAGAGAAGAAGGATGTATTGACACTCAAACGTCACAGATTTGGAGAGATTGGACACCATGCTCATGCATGTCCAACCAAACCAACATCGCTTGGAAACAACACCATGTCTATGTTAAAGGTGTTTTTTTAATCCAAATCAAGTTACTACATTTAATGAATATGTTGCATTTCTTGACTTGTTAAAAATGACCAAATAATCACATCAAGAATGGGAATTGTTCATGGATAAGTTTAATGAGGCTTTTAAATGGTATTATAATGAATACTTAAAAGAAAGGTGCATGGTCCAATACCCCTTATAATTAATGGCACATAGATTCATCTAATGGATCTCTACAAATTGGTAGAAAGCCTTGGAAGATACTTAAGTATCTACTTTGCAAAAGGCTTTGTCTATGTTGTCGAAATATTTGGTCAACCACATGAATATGGTAGAAAATGTTACAATGAATACCTAGAGGTATTCAAGTGCTATTGTGCCAAAGAAAGAACTTGGAATAGTTCCAATGAAGGCAACATCAAGTGTGGTTAAAGGCAAAGGGATAAGATGCCTTAAAAGTCACCGTGGTGATCAAATTGATCAAGTGACAACACCAAATGCAAAAGACAGGAAGATTGTACACTTTGGAATCAAGTTGAAAGACTTAGAAGAAAATGGAGACAACAATAATTACCAAATGGAAGACTTAGAAGAAAATGGAGACAACAACAATTACCAAATGCAGAATCAAGGCCATTCAGATAAGGGAAACACAAGCTTTGAAAGAATAAAAGAAGAATGGGACACATGCAGTAGTTCTAGTGACGAATTCATCATTATTAGTTGATCATTATGAAAACAAGATGAAGAAAGGAAGAAAGATCAGAGGTCATTGATCTTATGGGGGAGATTGTTGGAAGTCTAATATCAATCAACCCCAGTTTTATATATTTTAACCTTAGTTACATATTTGTAATTTTTTTATATTAGTCTGTATCAATGTATGTATCAAAGATAGGGCTGCAAAATCGTTTGGTCTTGGCCATAGGCCAACAGACCTTAGACAATGGCTAATTAAGTTAGAAATGACAGTTAAAGTTAGTTAGACAGTTGCATGACAGTTATTTGATAAAGGGATATATGTGTTGGTTCTATTGAATCATCACATCCCTTCCATTATACCTTTTCATGCAGTATATATTGGATCATGTAAAAACAATTATATATCAATACATATTACAGTTATTTTTGTTATTCTTTTCCCTCCAAATATATGTCTTTCTGTCTATCAATTGCATACTACTCCTATACACATACATACCCTCTCCGACATTTCAAGTTATCTGTCATACACAAAATGGTGAACACATCCTCATACTTTGAACACAGATGGTCAAGACTGCAAAAGGGACTTAGCCATCCCAATAAAAGGTAGCTAAATGATGGCCAATAAACAAGACATCACTAAAACGAAAAAATACCTTTTCAATATTACCCATAATAATCCTTTTGACCTTGGTTATCTTAGCCTTCAGTTTTGTCAGTATACTTTGTCAGTATACTTATTTAACATGATCCCTTGGCCTCTTTATTCCGCCAAAGAGTGGCATAAATGAAAAAAATAAAGACTCGTGTTAATTTCAGAAAAGAATAATCAACAAAATAACGTATGACATCTAAACTCAACACGCACCTGAACTCCTTATCTATATTGTATGCAAGTAAATAGGTAACAACCTTCTAATTTCAGTGTTTATTCTTTTACTGTATTATATAAGCACTTATCCGTTGACTTTTGGGATTATTGATCAGCTTTGAAACATTACCTTGCCACTTTTTAAAGCTTTCCATATATAGTTCTTCAATTGGTCCTTGGTATTATGGGTCCCCTTCTCATACGCTTTGGAAAAATCATTTTGTACCTGAAACAAGAATTAGTAGTATATAAGAACTGGAATGAATGCAGTAATAGCATAATTGATAACGCTACACGCGTCGTTCGGGGTCAAAGGAACTTCCTTTTCTTCGAGCAAGTTTTATAACACCCTAGGCAGTGAACCGAATCGTTGTAGTGTAGTATTAGGGTAAGCCACGGGTATTGATATCGTTCTCTAGGGGAATAGAAATGCTAGTGAGAAGTTACTACGCTAAGGTTGGGGTTGAGGAAGATTATTTTTATCTTTTTATGTTTTTAGGAAATGGAAAGGTACGAATCTCGGGTTTGGATTTGGGGTTGGTATTTCACCGATTACTCTACTTATCTAATTATCTAATCTAAGGTGTATGTAGTCTATGTCTAATTATTGTGTGCTCGTATGATAGTTTAAAGATGTGTTCACTTAGGTTTTATTACTCCTTAATTATCTCCTATTGATGGTTGAATTGTCACGCCCTTATTCTTAATCGCGTTGTGTGTCTAAAATCGTAGGGTATGCTTATCCCTAACTCTTTGAACTTACCAAAGGGTCTCATCTACAAAACCCTCTAGGATTATAAACTCTAACTCTAAGGCACTCTTTGGATGGTTTAGCCTACAACTACTCTAAGTGCTATAGTCTAAGGTTCACAAAGATTAATCAAGCATTAATTACACAACGAATGACCTATCGCATTACTAGATCATTAACAATTAAGATAAGAGACAACCAATCAATATTCAATAATTAAGTTTCATATTCCTAAGCAAACACACAAGTAAATTAGCCGACATGGAGAACATGCAAGCATACACACAAATAATCAAAGACATAATTGAATTAATGAAGTAAAACACTTATCTTGATGTAAGATAGGGTTTGGAACCCTAAAATACTGTACAAGACAGCCTTGGTTCGGTTTAGGTTTTACCCAAAAGACTACACACTAAAACCGAAAAATTCGGATTCTATATATAAGATTACATATGCGACGGCGCCACCTTACGATTTGTGACGCCGCCGGTCGCCGCCATTAGCGTTCGTCTTGGCCACGTTAGTCTTGCGACGGCCACCTTGTGCTTGTGACGCCGTCCTCTTGACCGACGCGTCTCGATCAAATCTAGGCCGTCGAGTTGCGACGGCCTACTCTTTTAAAGCCCGACACCGTCACTTGAAAATAAGAAATTTGGCTATTGTCCTGTCATTAAAATGCTCCGACGGCGTCATAGCTTAAAGATGACGCCGTCACCTTGTATTTCAAAGATCTTGAGTGTCTCGATTCTTGACTTTGGCCATTTTTTCAGATATCCGCCTTTTCGTCCAAATAAGTGCCATTACAGAATTTGCCTTCAAGAGACCTAAAAGTGATAAGGAACGATATTAAGTAATAACGGATACAAAAGTGATCAAATAAGGGCTTAAACGACCCCTCAAAAGGTACATTTTAAAACCTTATCAATAATCATTTGATTTCAAAAGTCTATTGAAAGATTACCCAAAATCAACAGATTTCGATATTTCGCTACATGATAAGATGGTAAAGGAAAAAATCATTCATAAATGAGTTCCATATAGATCAAACTTATACAATCTCTTGATCTTCCTCAACAGATTTATATTCAAGTTCCTCCTTTTCAGATTCATCAATCTGTGATCAGACAATATGGCCTATAACTTTATGAGATGAACAAATCTCAAAGTATGAGTTGAACATCATCAACCTGGAATAGAACTATAATTGCTTATTATCAATAGTATATCCCTGTTGCACAAAGTCTGTTCATACTTACGCCATTTGACTATGGACTAAATGCTTTAATTAGACAAAATCACTAACTTTTCATGTAATCTCGAAACCTAGTTATCATCCGCAAACATAATAACTTTAAAGTATAGCTCAACATATCTTAGAAAAAGGTTCAGAATTTCATCGAACACTCTGTAGGCATTATTATGCAATTCAAAAACTCCTTCTTCTAACTCACATTTGTACTTGACTATTTTACAGATAATGTCTTCGCTAGCAAAGAATTTGCTCACCTCAAAATCCACCTTGAAAATATCCTATCTGCCACCAACAACTTCGCTCAACAAAATTTCATCGGAGAAAATGGGTTTGAACAGAGATACACGGGACACCTCTTGTGGTCCGTGAATTGATTGATATCTTTGCTCAGAGGTTGTATAAAACGAAGGAAGCAGAACAACTGTTTTGGACCGAGATTTCAATGTTGTCAAGTCTCAAGCATAAAAATGTGGTTTCTCTTGTTGGGTTTTGTGATGAGAATGATGAGAAAATCATCATTATCAGGGATGATGAGACCATGGGAAGTCTCGACAACTATCTAAGTGACCCGATGTTGTTGACATGGGTGCGAAGATTGGAGATATCTGTTGGTATTGCGCGAGCGTTGAGTTATATTCATTATGATGAGTCGCGCGATTTCAGGTAATACACCGCTCATAGGCAGTGGCGAGTTCTATTAAATAATTATTTGGAACCCAAGTTATCTGATTTTCGAGGTTCCATGAAGATTAAAGCCTCTCAAAGGCACCATTCATTTCATACTAATAAACTTGTATATGAGAAAGGGTATGGAGACCCAACATATATTGGGACTAAAAGTGTGAACCACAAGTCAGATATCTACTCCTTTGGGATAGTGTTGTTTGAACTACTATGTGGTAGGAAGGCAGTAAGTGACGATCAAGATAATAAGTATTTGGGCCCAACGGCCATTTTCCATTATAAAAAGAAAATACTAGACGAAATAATTGATCCGGTTCTATGGAAACAAACAAATCCGCAATCATTCAACGTTTTCGCAAAGATAGCATATAACTGCTTGAATGAAGAAAGATCTCGACGCCCGGATATAAGTGAGGTTGTTACAAGACTTGAGAGCATGTTGAAACTGCAAATGAAACATCAAAATGTTGTAACACGGCTTTTCTTCTTTCATCTTTCTTCTATAAATAATCTATATTTATTTTTAATATTAACACAAGTAAAATTGTTTACTTATTACTGTATTTTTATGATATTAAAGGAACATTCAATAGTTGCGGCCAAAGTTGAAGATATATCATCCACTAATGACAAGGTAATTATTTACTTATTACACGTGCCATTTTGGATTTTAGATAACTCATGAACTCATGAACTCCATATCTACACATGTCATTTTGGAACACTTGGTACATATAGGGATCATTAAACTCTTGTTGTAACTTACAACTTGTAAGTCTCTGAAAATTTTAAGAGAGAGGAAAACAGTTACTGATATATTTTTCTTGTTAAATCTTATCTGCTCATTATACTCAAACGGTATTTGTCAAAACAAGAGAAAATTAAAGGATAAAGAAAGATATATGTTCAGATTTTGACAAGGGGAAGATCATATAAACGATAAACTTTACTAAGCCCAATGAGAAACATGCCACATAAGTCGATCATTTAAAGTCACATATATATGGGTTGCTTAAATTATGGTCACTCTGCCTATATTAATATAAATCTTGAATTTTGGTTACAAATAAAAAGTCCTATTAAGTAATAAGATATAGGTGTGAGGGCCGTAAGAACCACATATGTAGGTGGAGGCTCAAAACAATTAAAATACATGTCGTATTAGTTATAGGATAATGATATGCAATGTGAAGACACTTGACCATTCATAAAGACTAGGCAAGTACTAACATCAAAAATATATAGCGGCAAATAATTATAGTTACGATATTGTGGTTAATTAGGTGTTTCGTGTAACGTTTATGCATACAACGTAAAATAATTAAAATACTATTAAACATGTTGTAATATACGATAATTCAAATCGATCAAAGAGAAGTGATTGGCATGCCTAATAGACATGTCTAATTTCATGCCTAACAAAGAGATCAAAACACATGACATAATCAAAAGTTATCATCAAGAGAGATAAAATGCATACTCCTCTTGTCATATTTTGTATGGATTAGTCTCATTATTAGACATACAAATTAGTCACCTACATCATTTTCCTCGA
The DNA here is from genome assembly GCA_022545495.1 of Chrysanthemum lavandulifolium. NCBI lineage: Eukaryota > Viridiplantae > Streptophyta > Magnoliopsida > Asterales > Asteraceae > Chrysanthemum > Chrysanthemum lavandulifolium. The sequence goes on from CM040240.1 coordinate 292,205,191, forward strand.
TCAAATTTAAATTTAAAACAAAATATTAAACATAGCATTAAATTTTAAAACAACTAATCTTTTAACATAAATATTATTACTCACCTTTATGCATTTTAAGCATTTAGAATACTTATTCACTCTTTATTTCTATCGCATAAAAAGTGAGTAATAATATTTATGTTAAAAAGATTAGTTGTTTTAAAATTTAAGAGATGTATTATTCCCACCCTCCCTAGTCCCTACTAGGTAGAGTTTGTACTTTTGTTCCCTTTGTCCCTCATTTGTTTTAGTAAAACACAGTCACGTAGGTTTATGTTCAGATTTATGGCGCTTTAAGCGCTTGCCTTATTAGACTTTATATTTTTGTTCCGCATTTTCGTGTTTATAGTTTTTTATATAAACAAAATTATGAAAATAAAAATAATAAAAAATGCTAAAAGTAGGGGTGGGAATATAAGAACTAGGGAGGTGGAAATATCTTGTCGTGTTATAGATATCCTCCCTATGTTGTCACATCATAGGGTTTTGGTCAAACCAGATAACCCGTGATGCACACCGTACAAACCAATGATGCACCTAATCATTGGATACCTCCGGGAGGGTGGGAGGGTGTGGATAACTTGTCCCATACTTCAATAATCTTCACCCTGTTACACAGATTAGGTAAGCATATCGACATGATTATGTTTTATATGAATATTCTTTTACAATTAAACGCACAGCTTGTGCTTTGATCTTTCATTAACTATAATAGAATCTCTGAAAGATGTATTAACACCACCATGACTATCTCAAAATTAAAGGCCATTGAAAATGACTCATTTATAAAATTATTCTTGAGAGTGATACACAAGATCTCGTATTATATGTACTTAGGGTGTGTTTGGTACCGAGAATGGGGCAAGAGAATGGAAATGGTTCCATTTCTCTTGTTTGCACCGAGAATTGAAAA